>CM008282.1:36395108-36503448 GCA_002319775.1 Fagopyrum tataricum | reverse complement strand
TCACTACCAAGGGTGTCACGTTTGAGTTGCGTGATACCCATACTCGAGCGTTTGATGCGCTCAAAGACCGACTTTGCAATGCACCATTACTCCAGCTCCCAAATTTCTCGAAAAACTTCGAGGTGGAGTGTGATGCATCTAATGTTGGCATTGGGGGGAGGGGTTCTCCTACAAGAGAATCGGCCCATTGCTTACTTAAGAGAAAAGCTTTCCGGTCCTCCACTCAACTATCCAACATATGACAATGAACTATATGCTTTAGTTCGTTGTCTAAAGACATGGCAACACTACTTGTGGCCGAAGGAGTTCGTGATTCATTCGGATCATGCGGCTCTTTCGTATCTCAAGAGCCAAACTAATCTTATTCGGCGCCATGCAAGCTGGGTAGAATTTCTAGAAACCTTTCCTTATGTCATTCGGCATAAGAAGAGAAAAGAGAATGTGGTAGCCGATGCCCTTTCTAGGCGATATATCCTTTTGGTCCATATGGACTCCAAGATCCATGTCTTTGCTCTTATCAAAGAGTTATATGCCACAGATCTTGACTTCAAGGATATATTTGCAAAATGCGTTGACCTCCGAGAGCATGAGACTTTCTTTATAAATGATGGCTACTTGTTCCGCGCGGGAAAACTTTGTATTCCGCGTTCGTCCATACGCCACTTGTTGATAAAGGAGGCCCATGAAGGTCGTGGTCACTTTGGTGCTACCAAGACTCTCGCCGCTCTCCAAGAGCACTTCTTTTGGCCCAAAATGCGCAAGCATGTGACACGGTTTTGCACAAGTAGCATCACATGTCATCATGAAAAATCGCGTCAAGGTCCGGACGGATTGTATTCTCCTTTACATATACCAATGGGACGTTGGGAGGATCTTTCCATGGACTTTGTGGTTGGTCTACCAATGTCCAAGCGAGGCAACGACTCCATTTTTGTGGTAGTCGACTGTTTTTAAAAAATGGCTCATTTTATCGTGTGTAAGAGCACCCAAAATGCTAGCGATGTCGCCACGTTATTCTTTAACAATGTGGTGCACTTACACGGGATATCACGTTCCATCCTTAGTGATTGGGACGTGAAGTTTGTGAGTCACTTTTGGAGAACGTTATGAGGAAAAATTGGAACCAACTTGTTGTTTTCAAGTAGTTATCACCCCCAAACCGATGGTCAAACGGAGATGATCAATCGGACTCTCTGTGCTCTATTTAGAGCAACGCTTAGGAACAACCGACGTAAGTGGGAGGACTTACTTTCGGTTGTGGAGTTTTCATATAACAGGTCTAGGCACTCGGCAACTAAACTCTCACCATTTGAAGTTGTCTACGGCCTTAATCCACACACGCCTTTGGACTTCACACCACGCCCACTCAAGGAGGGTGAACACATCACCGCCGCAAGTCGAGCCGCCTCAATCATTGAACTTCATGAGCGGAAAAGAGCACAACTCCAACGTCGTGCCGCCCAACTTTCCGAACAAAGCAACAATGGCCGTCGCGACATATCTTTCGAGCCCGGCGATCTTGTTTGGCTCCACTTAAGGAAGGAGCGTTTTCCATCTCGACGCAAGGACAAGCTATCGGATCGAGGTGATAGCCCTTTCCCGATCCTATCCCGCCATGGTCCGAATGCTTACAAGTTGGAGCTTTCAGATTCCTACGGCGTGCACCCAACGTTCAATGTCAAGGCCGGATCTATCCCCTTATGTTGAGCCCCTATTTGACGACGGTGAAACGGGGACGTTTCACATCCAAGATGGGGGACTGATGCGCCCTTGACAACCATGACCGCGGATGAGGAGGACGATGCTTTGCGGGTTCACTCCGATGGACCGCTCACTCGCTCCCATGCTAAAGCCATCACCCAAGCTGCCGGCTCAATCATCCGACGCACCATTGCATCACTTGGACCCGTTAGTGGCATGCCATGTCTCCACTCCACCATGGCATAGACTTCCGGTGCCACGTCATCAAGTTAGCAATTATTATTATTATTTTATTATATTTTGCATTTTAAATAATTGATTTAATTTTCGGAACCGTAACTCCGGAACTTAATTCCGGGAGTTACTTTCCGACATTGATAGTCTAGGCCTTTCAATTCGGGAGTTAGCCCCGACTTTATTTCCCGCCTTTATTTCCCGTCTTTAATTCCGTCATTTAATTTCCGACTAATGGTTTGGCCCTCATCCACTATATAAGGGATGATTGGCCTCACTTGTAAATCATGTTCAATATTAATCAAGTTTTTTGAAGGAAAATCCTCTCTCTTGATTTGGGCATCACTTCCTCTTCAATCCCCTCAAAGTTCTTCCTTGGGTCAAGTCTTAGATCCAAGAACTCACATTCGAGGATTCTTCTAAAAAATCGACCCTCCAATCCACTACAACGTTTGTTTGATCTCACTAGATCGAATCAAACCTTCGCTTCCGCATCCATTCCCAAATCGCTTCCGTTTTACCAAAGTTCTATCCAAGTCACTTTGCACATCAACAAGGAGTAGTTGAAGTTTTAGCTTGGTCTAGATCCGGCGTTCGTTCTTCAACGATTCCAAGGACGCATCATTAAATGTCTATGTTATAGCTATAGGTGTTTAAATTACTATGTTAAAATTATAGGTAGTTAAAATACCTAGTTTAAAATTATGTGTCGTTAGATGTCTAGATTATAGTTATAGGTGGTTAAAATAGTATGTTAAAATATCTAGTTTAAAATTATATGTCGTTAAAAATGTCTAGGTTATAATTATAGGTAGTTAAATTATTAAGTGAAAATTATAGGAAGTCAATGATCTTAATTTCATTTGATAACTTTATTTGTCAACTTTTAAACTCTTCAATGATCTTAATTAATTCTATCAAAAAATTACCGTTAATTTAAGTTAATCACGAACGTCCCTCTAAATCAATCTAACAGATATTAAGAGTTCCTACTCCCTACTGTAAAAGAACTCCCTACATGATCTTACCTTTATATATATATATATATAAGGTCAGGTTCGGGTGAGAACCTATTCCCGTGTAGGGAGTAGGAACATCTAAGAGGCGTTCGATTAATAAATGAACGACCACTATATTATCACACTGTAAAGTTTCGTAGGCGTAAAACACCATATTAAAATCTTAAAATCTTATTTCACTATATAGAATATTAAATATGGAAAGATAATTATATTATTTGAATGCTAGGATATTGACCATAATTTATGTATTAGGGTGCATATTTTGTTCGAATTGGTTAAAATAATAACGTTGTTGGTTATTTAAAAAAAATCGTCAAACGTAATTATAACTGTAAATTATGGTCGAAATACATACGTTCTGGGCGAAATGGTCATAATCCGATCGAAATCATCATACAGTGATCGAGATGGTCAATATAATAGTTTTATATACATACTTTCTGAGCGAAATGATCATAATTCGATCGAAATCATCCTACACTGATCGAGATGGTCAATAAAGTGATTAATTTCGACCTGATAAGTATAACTAACAAACAAAAAATTCCGGGCGTAATACTAATATATCACATATTTTTCAATGCATAGGTTATCTCTATCTCAATCGAAATATATAGATTTCGATCGAATTATTTTTATACCGAAAGAAATGTACATTTAACTATGCTCGAACTATTACAACATTCATCTATATTTCGCTCAAAATGAATTTAGACCGATATATTACTCTGTGCAATAAAGTGATTAATTTCGACCTGAAATTACTGTATTTTGACCTGATTAGTATAACTAACAAACAAAAAATTTCGGCCGTAATAGTAATTTCGACTTGAAATTACTCTTCGATTCAATTGGGGTTGATTAATTGTGTATCGTCATTCTTGAAAACGTACGTTAATTTTCTTCAATGTAAAATCCTAATAACTTTTTTGTCGACATAATTAAATTGATACAAATGATAAATATGGTATGTATATAATTGCTATGATCTTTTATAAAATCATTCCATTTTTAATGTATTCCATTGTTAATGTGCTATGTGAGTCATTCAATTATTTAGATCGTGTGGTGATAGGTGATGGAATCACTACCAATTTAGGTAGTTTTTAGAGACGTTTTTATGTTTTCGAGTCATATTATGTTGCTAATGCCTTGATCCAGATAAAAGAGTCAAAATGAAGCAAAAGAAGGTATTAGCAACACTTAGGAGTTGAAGTAAAGAGACGAAGACAAGTTTCTGGTGCCTCACCGCCCCCGCAGAGAAGTGTCACCGCGCCTACGGTGACACCCTTGCCGAGCGCCGCAGCCAGCGGCCTCACCTGCGCCGAACGAAGCATGTCACCGCACCCGCGGCCGCCTTTGGCCGCCCCTGCGGTGACAACCCTGGAGTCCCATGACAAGCTCCACGGCCAGCGCCTTCGCCCGCGGCCAAGAAGAGCCTGTCACCGCCCCCGCGGCCGCCTCTGGCCGCCCCTGCGGTGACCCATCCTGAAGAAGCGAAGACGGCGCCACAACGCCCTTGCCTGCGGCCCTGTGAAGCCGAAGATCCAATGTCACCGCCCCCGCGGTGACTCTGGGCCGCGCCTGCGGATCTTCACCAGAAACGCCCGAAGTTACAGAGTCAGACGTTTCAAGGAGCCTTTAAAGACCCACCCCCGCGGGTGTGATGAGCCGCCCCTGCGGCCAAGAAGAAGATGGAACGTTTTTGCCTAAACCGCCCCTGCGGCGCCCTTGGCCGCGGGTGCGGGTTAGCGTCAGAGGACTTGACTCGGCTGTTTTCGACAACTTTAAGGCCTTAATTGTGGCTGTTTGCACAACCTCTTTAATCTATTCTTAATGGTGGTTGTTTGCACAACCTCTTTACTCCTTTTTAATGCATTTTGTAGTATAAATAGAGCCCTTGGCTATAGCTATTTTCATCTCATTTTTACACACAAAAACCTCTATATTTCCTAGTGTCTTTTGTAATGAGTTTCTAAGCTCCCTTGGCTACATTGGGTTGATTGAAGCTACATTACTATTTGGTTGTAAGTTCTTCTAATATAAGTTTAAGTTCATTATCCTTTGTGTTATTTTCCTTGATCTTTAACTTATGTTTGCATGTTTTTATCCACTTAGATTGATCACCTTAAGTGTACTAATGCATGCCAAATGCTAGGATTAATTGATTCCGGGTTCGGGTCCTTAATCTAGTAGCAAACCCATAGATAAAAATTGGTTGCGATTATCTAAGGGAAAGGAAAATAACTATAAAGAAAGATTTAACGGGTTGTTTTATTCTTCTTTATATCTCTTTATCTTTATTAGAATGCTAACTTGTGGTTTAATCTTGTAGGTTTACGGATTAATAAACTAGTTAAGTTGTGTTAATGCCGGTTGGCTTAACACATATCTACGATCGAGAAGAGAACATCGGTGAATAACTTATAAAAAAGAATCAACCAAGTAGTATGTATGCTAAGATCCAACCTAGTGTAGTTCTTTAAATCAACTTTTCACCAACTTTATAATTGTCTTTGTCTTGTTTTATTTCAATCCAAATCCCCCCCCCCATTTGTTACCAAAACAATATTTAAAATAATAAAAACTCGATAAAACTCCCTTGGGTTCGACCCTTACTTAATCACTATACATTGGTTAGTATTAAGTTCGGATTTAACTTGATAAGTTTATAATAACGACCTTAGGAAATACTCTTGTCATGTGGTTACAATATGTGTAACATCCCGAATTCAAAGAACCCGGAATGCTACTGGTTAGGACCTCACAATGGGTCCCGACCTTAGCTGAACAACAATTTACAAGAATCTTAAAACAAGGCACATAATAAGAAACCGATAAAACTAAAAAGATATTTTATTAATGCATGACTCAAAAGGGAAAAAGACATCAGCCGTCAAAAAGAGACAATTATCCAACTAACGGAAAGGAGGAAAACCTTCAAAAAACCAAATGAAACTCAAATAACGAAATATGGAAATCCCGGCTGACCATACTCTCTAGCTCTCTCAACAGCGGCTAACCTGCAAAGTTTACAACATCGGTTTTCACCGTTAGCTAACAATCACTATAAAAGAATATCTACATAGCAGACACACACATTATAGCACACATCATAAATCACATACAATCCAATTCTTATCTTTTCATTAAGCGATTCACTTTTATTAATTCAACTTCATTTGTGGCACGAGGATCCCATCTGTAACACCCCAAATCCGTAGGACTGGAAGTGCTACTGGGCTAGGATCTCACAATGGATCCTGACCCTAGCTTGACAACAATTTCACTGATCTTACAACAAGTCACATATAGATTAAAACAAAACATGAAACTGATATATATATCAAAAGGTAATACAATGTACCGCTGAGTACAAAAAAACCACACTGTACAACAAAAGAACCCATATCCCCGATAACGCTCCAGTGTACGGAGCCCTCAACGGATCACCCACTCTGGATCACTCTGCAGCTCTCCTATCCTGCAAAGTATCTACAACACGGTATAAAACCGTTAGCTAACCATACACATATATAAGAGATGTAGAGCACATACACACATCAAGAATACTAACACATCAACATGCTATCACACATTTACCCGGTTCATTATCTTTATAAAGTCTAGCAATCAACTCGTATATATATATATATATATATATATATATATATATATATATATATATATATATATATATATATATATATATATATATATATATATATATATATAACATATGTGACACGAGGAATATATAATCCTCGCCTCTGGGTCCAATAGCCAGCTGGAATGGTGCCTGGAACACCTCCCCGTGTAACCTAAGGGAATGGAAAGTGCCCGAACCGTTTACCAGGTCTGACCTGCCTACAGAGAACCTCCCAGACTCCCGGCGGGATGAAAGGGGAAGTTATCACGGCCCTACAATGGGCAAGCAATATACCATAGGTCGGTGACCATCATAACGCATGCTATAAAGCATATAACAAACACCACTCATGCACACATCCAATATAGGGATGACAACTAAGTAAGTCCTACGGACTTACCTCAACCTCGTAGTCGTCTCAACTCGATCAATCCTCAAACTAGTCTACTCCTAACTGGAGGACAACACGGCCTATACAAGGCATAACGAAACATACTCATCAACTATTTATAACATGTATCTAGCATGCTACTACCGCTCAAACTAGGAAAGGAAAGGATCTACCTAACTCTAGGTAGATCTGGGACAAGACGCACCTGCGTGACACAAGAGACGCAGGGGCGGAGCACGTAACCCGCAGGCGCGGCGGAACTCAGCCGCGGGCGTGGTGACAAGGCTGGAGGCAACGCAGGCACGACGCAGGCGCTAGCGCGGGCGCTGCGGCACGGCTTCCACAAGGGTGGCGACTTCCAGGCGTGGGGGCGGCGTCTGTGCAGAACGTGAACCCGCGATTCCGCTTCGGCTCTTCTCGTGATCAAATCACGTCTTTATCATTCCGGATTCACACACATGCATAAACATACACAATCCAACATTAACCTACATTCAATCATCTAATCCTAAGCTAAGGAAGGAAGAACAAGGAAGAAGGAAGAGAAGAAGGAGAAGAAAGATAACCACAACTGTGGCCTAACCAGGAACTACTCACCACTAGCACCTCAGCTGGCTTCCAAGCTCAACAACAACATCATACCACATCATCATCATCATACACACACAAAGCCACACCAAAACTCTTCCAACTCAAGAGAGATCAAGAAGGATGAAGGAGAAGCAAGGGGGACGTGAAGCTGGATTGAAAAGTGAAGAAGGAAACCCTTGCTCAGCAAGGAAAAAAAAGAAGTAACGCAAAGGGTAAATCACGGGTCAAAGGAGTCAACAAAACCGGCTGCAGCCGCCGGAAACCGCAGGGGCGGGTTTCCTGGCCGCAGGGGCCGAACAACATTGGAGCCGCAGGGGCGGCCTCACAGACCCGCGGGGGCGGCTAAGGCTAAACTAGCTCCCAAAGACTAAGGCTCTTACACCATCGACCCTCGCCTCTGTCCCCTTAAACCAACCGGAATGGTTCCAATGCATATCTACCGTATAGCGTATGGACTGGTTGCAGAGAACCTCCCAGCATCTTATAATGCTAGGCAGCGATGCCACGACCCGTTATCATACACTTGGGTCTAATTAAATTATATCGTCGTTAATCAATTCCCAATAAAACGATAAACACTTACCACCACATAACATACACTCATATATAGTATTATCAGCTAAGCAAGTCCATAAGACTTACCTGAACAACAAGTCTACCAGCTATTACCATTTTCGAGAGCCCGGTCAACACTATCAACTACCTGATCAAGAAAGATCGACTTAAAAATCATCATTCTAAGTCTTACGATATTTCAAGAAGGCTACTATACTAGCGAGTAAGTTCTCGGATCAAAAGAACGAGAAAAATCTAACTTTAGTGGAAATTACCAAAACGCCCCTCACTTTTCGGAAAATCCGAAAAGTGCCCAAACTGGTTCCAAGTCTACTCTATAACCCGACAACACTTACTAAACCTCAAAACTCTAAAACAAGTTTGAGGGTTTGCTCAAACTTAGCTTCTAAGTCCAAACTCGCTTTTCGAAACTATACCAAGTACTCTACTTTGGCCTATCGTAAGTACCTCGTACTAAACTCTAAAAATTCCAAAGAAAATATATACACACTCTCAGTTATACCCACTCTAGACTGGAACAAACGAGATCCATAAACAACATTCCAAAAATTCTACACAAAATCTCAAAGGTGCCTTCAAGCACATGTAAAAATCCAAAACTAGGTTTTGGATCAACTTTGAAGGCTTATAACTCTAGATCCGACCGTTAGATCTTTCCTAAATTTTAATATCATAAACTAGGTATTTTCATCTACAACATACTAGAAACTCAACGGTAGATTATTATTCTAAGTTATCCAAAATTAATCCCAAAGTAGGTTGTTCAAATCTGAAATTCTGGAAAAATCTGCACCCAAGCACTAAGTCTAGGGTTCGAGTCACATATGAAGCAATTTATGGTATTATGCACAAACTCATAGGTTAGGGGTTCGATCACATGGATATCTCTCACAATATGAATTCATGTGACGGTTCAAAAGATATCATGAGGAAGGGATGGATACCTCTACTCAGTACTGCGGTGCCTAGACCTGGACGAGAAGAAGAAGAAGCCCAGTCCGGTCCTTGCCACAACTGTTGTTACCTCGAGTTCCTGCACGTCTGGAATCATCACCAGCGGCAAAGAAACACTTGAATCTTGGCCAAGATTGTTACGGAAAACCAAGAATGAAGGAGAAGAGAAAATGATATTGCTCACCCTATTACAGATCAACGCAGGCCGGGAAGGAGAAGAAGATTCGTATGGCTTGGCTCGCTCCCGTCTGCTTCGCCAAGGAGGTCGAAGGTGGCTCGTTGTTGGCTCGTGGGCAAGACTCGATCCCCTGTAGACCCCAAAAAATATTTGAACGCACCGCAACTCCGGTGATGGTGACTCGACTAAGACAACTCCTACAGATCAAGAACGGTTCTGAGCCCGCTGATGAGTTCAATCACTCGTCTGGGTTACAAGTGGAGAGGTTGAGAAGAAAGCCGAGGAGAAATGGCGCAGAAGGCTGCTCCATACCCTACTCGACTCTCTATTCTGCCGCAAGCCAAGCATAAGATGGTGGTTCCGTACGTGGGCTTCACAAGGCTAGTTGACTCCACGGTTTGCCAAAGATTACGACGACAAGCTCGGCGTGAGAGAGAAGGATGAGATTGTGTGAGATTCCGATGGGTCCGTTGATGCGGTTTAGTTGTCGCAGAAGGAGAACCGATAGAGAAGTTAGGGAAGAGGGAGAAAGCACGAGTGGTGTGTGGGCTATGGTGAGGCTGAGGTGGTCGTAGGGGTTGTAACCGTCGAGCGAGGAAACTGGCAGAGAATAAGGTGTTGTTTAGGATCTTTGGTACTCGTCTCCAACGTCCAGAGAATAGTGCAAGAAAGTTGGCCGCTACAAAGAAGCAAAAACTAGGAGGAGTGGGTTGCCAGCCTTGTTCGCTAGTTTTACACCCCTATAAACAACTATCAAAAGAGATAGAAATCCACATGATAGCAAAACTAGGAAGGGATAACTTTAAATTTATAACCTGTAATAATTCCCTAAATAGCAACGAACCCACAATGTATGGATCGTACGAAGTAGGACAAGTATTCTAGGGTCGATCTCAGGAACTGGGAGGATTAATTTGCAACAATGATTATAAATAAGATAGATCTCAATTAAAGACAGGAGGTTGGAAAGGATAAGGGAAAGAAGTCAAAAAAGTTTTGAAAAGGTTTTAAAGGACTCGCAATCAGTTGTCACTATTGATTGAAAGTCAGAACAAACAAACAAAAAGGAAAACAAAGATAATCAAGTTAAAGGAAAGAAAATGGATTTCAAGGGTTCAAGGTCATTGTTTATACATATAGATTCAGGAAGACTCATAAAGATATATGGTAGAAAAGCCGCAGGGATGAACGTTTCTAGGCTGACAGTCTATTACCGGGTAAGTCTCAAGACTATCTAGTTCCAAACCAACTACCTATTACCGGGTAAGTCTCAAGGTAGAGAGGTAGGAAATTCTGAACAAACTAGACTACAAACTAAAGGAAAGGTAAACCATTACCGGGTAAGTCTCACGTATTACCCTACTTAGAAAGGAATCTAAGCACATTCAACCAAAAAAGGATAAACCTTTATTACCTATGATCAGTCTCTCATGTATCTATGAAGGAATATCACCGGGTAAGTCTTAATTCCAACTTAGGTTGCTAGTTAGAAGGATTCTAATTAGATTCAAGTCCAAGCCAACCATTAGGATTTCAAGCAAGTCAAAGCCAAAACAAAATACAATCTAATCCATCATAATCAAAGGCATAAACAAATCCCTGTCAACCTTGGAACCACAAGGTTCTAGCCAATAACAATCATATTAAAGAAAGACAAATAAATTAATAACAAACGGGAATTAAAAGAACTTAACTTCAATAACTGAAAACCTTGCAATCTTGACAATTTGTGAATCCAACAATGTCTTCTCAACAAAACTGAATGTAAAAGTATGAATCTTGAAGCTAACCTCTGAAAAACAATGGAGAAGAAGAAGGGAAAGGAAGAGAGGGGAGGAGACGGCTTCCCCCTAAGGTAAACAAACCCTAAAAAGAGACTAAAATCGGACCCTTAGAAATAACCTAGAGCTTCCCTTTTATAGGCAACAACCTTCCAAAGGACGGGCTGAGCCAAAACCGATCCAAAACCGGCGGTTTAGGTTTGCAAAAATAAAAAACCTAAACCGCCGGTTTGAACCAGCCGAACTGTCGGTTTGAACCGACGGTTTGTTGGTAAACCGTCGGTTTGGACTTTTTAAGTTTTTTAAAAAAAAATATTAAAACCGGCGATTTGGTTAATTAAACCGTCGGTTTTCGGCTTTTTATTTTTTTTTAAAAACACATTCATTCCGACGGTTGAAACCACAAAAACCGTCGGTTTAATCCGACGGTTTGCTTCAGAGCCGGTTTTTCAATTTAAATTTTTTTTTAATAAACCGTGGCTAAACCGGCAAACCGTAGGTTTAGGTTTCCGACCCATGTCTACATACATAGATACATACATATACACATATGTATGCATGTATATATGTATGTATGTATGTATGTTTTCATACGTCCGGGGCGAACACACAAGCATACGTTCGGGCCCAACACACAAGCATATGTCCGGGCCCAACACACAAGCATACGTCCCGGCCTAACACACAAGCATACGTCCCGGCCCAACACAAAAGCATACGTCCGGGACCAACACAAAATATTAATAAATCTTGTAGTTATTGGGTTTCGAAGCATACGTTCGGGCCAAACACAAAATATTAATAAATCTTGTAGTTATTGGGTTTCGAAACATACGTCCGGACCCAACACAAAATATTAAAAAATATTGTAGTTATTGGGTTTCGAAGCCTAAGTCCGGGCCCAACACAAAATATTAATAAATCTTGTAGTTATTGGGTTTCGAAGCATACGGCCGGGCCCAACACATAATATTAATAAATCTTGTAGTTATTTGATTTCGAAGCATACGTCCTGACCCAACACAGAATATTAATAAATCTTGTAGTTATTGGGTTTCGAAACATACTTCCGGGCCCAACACAAAATATTAATAAATCTTGTAGTTATTAGGTTTTGAAGCATACTTCCGGGCCCAACACAAAATATTAATAAATCTTGTAGATATTGGGTTTCGAATCATACGTCCGGGCCCAACACAAAATATTAATAAATCTTTGTAGTTATTGGGTTTCGAAGCATAAGTCCGGGCCCAACACAAAATATTGATAAATCTTGTAGTTATTGGGTTTCGAACACTGGATGAGACCTTCCCTCCCACCTTATACCAGTTGGACTAATTAAACTTGTGTATTTCTTTATTTTATTTTTTGTAATGTTATACTTAAACTGAATATTAATACACAATTTCAAATACACACTATTATATAATGAAAAGCTTACATAATGTTAATACACACTTCCGTCATTTACAAAAGTCTATTGTTTACACAAGGTCAATTTACACAAGTCCTCGAGTTACTTAAGCCCAATGGAGTTACACAAGTCCAAGGTCCGTCGAGTTACACAAGTCCAATGTCCGTCGAGTTACACAAGTCTAAGGTCCATCGAGTTACACAAATCAAAGGTACGTCGGGTTACACGGTACGTCGAGTTATACAAGCCCAATCAAGTTACACAAATCCAAGCCCAATCGAAATACATAGTTCCAATCCCAATCGAGTACATAAGTCGAAGCCAAATTGAATACACAAGTCCGAGTCAATTGAAATGTGTGTTGCATCTTCGTACATAATAAATTCATATGGGTAGTAAAATAAACAATACTATAAAGTAAATTTCATTTAGTAAAAAGTAAAATCTTTTTATACTAAAAAAATAATTCTCATATAATGGAAAGTAGAATCTTCATATAAATTTTATTTTTGACACTACAAGATAAGGAATTTGGCTGGATTAGTTTTCTCGAAACTCTCCATCCAATGGCATCCTTCCGGATGAGTTCCTCCACATTCCTTAAGGGGAAACTGAGATCCATCTGATCCCCAAAACCAATCGCCGCAAGAGAATCCGCCACCGCATTGATCTCCCTGAAAATATGCCTAACACGGACCTGCCAAAAACCTGCCAGAATGGAAGAAATATTAGACAAAATCCGCTACCGATTCATATCATGGACACACAATAGAAGTCTTAAAAAACTATCATAAGATAAAGATTTAAAAAAAAAATCCTCCCTATTGGGCCGAATTGCATACGGGCTGAATAGGAAGTGGATCGGACAATCTACCTATTATAAAAAGCTAAAAAGCAAATATCAAAAAAAATAAAAGAATAGCCTTATATTACTTTTCCTTCTATTTCTCAATCGACCGGCCCTAATCCGGTTGTGGCTGCACTGCAGAAAGTCAAGTTCAACAGTATTCTGCGGCTCGATCATCTTCGCCTCCGCGACGGCATCGATCCATACTCGCCTTCGATATTCTAAGGTAAAATTTTCAATCACAAAAAGTAGTTACCCTGAAGACTTCGTCTTCGAGTTCATACCGAAGTCTTCCTCAGTGAGTTCATACCCGATATAATAGATTAATCTATTGACTAACGGGTCGTTTGGTATCCATATCTGTATATGGATATGGGCGTATTTTCAGGTTTTGATATCCGTTTTTTAGTATGCTTCCATTCTTTCCTTTTTTCTGCGATTGAACCGCCGAAGTCTCTCCTGTCTATCTCCCTTCCTTCTCGCCGCTGACCGGAGCAAGGTTGTAACATGTCAATTGATTCCTTTCTTGTGTAACCCTTGTCTGATATGATAATCAAATCCTCAACAACTAGAACTGATGGGATGGGTCTGGTTTATGCTGCTGCTGTTGGGATTAGATTCAAAATTGATTGACTAGGTTTGTTGTTTTGATGGATTGGATTCAAAATTGATTGACTAGGGTTTTGTTCTTTTTGCTGCATAGAAAGTAGTAATTGGAGATTAGTATTTGGTTTTTGTCACTAGATTGTGAAACTGATTGATCTATTTTGCATTCAATTTTCTTTGCAATTTCAACTGGTGGGACTAGTTTCTGTTGGGATTTCTGAAGCTGTGCAGCATCGATACCTAATGACCCCCTCATAGACTGTTATAAAATCTTACCGGTTCCAGAAGAAAAAAAATCGATAATTTGTGGTTGACTGTAGACTGAGATAATCTGTTAGGATCAGTGTACTACTAAGAGCATTTTTGGGCTGTAATGTTTGAGTAATCTCTGTGCAGATTGAGCATCCAAGATGAAGAGTTCAAAATGGAAAAGTGATGATCAGTGCGACAAGTCTAACAGATTTAAGAACTCTGCAAGCAAGATAAATAAATCAAGGAACTTGCAGAGATTGGGTGGTGGAGGTCTCTCCCTTGAAGCATTTGCCAATGCTAAGACCAAGAACAATGATCACTATAATCCTTCTCAGATAAGTATGATAAGTTGACCTCACCTCTCTTTCTCTCTATTTCTCTGTCCTCTGTTGTATATCTGATGAAGTTACAAAATCAATTTAGATTGAATTTTGAAGGAGGTTGTACTTGTAGTTTGACATTGGTTCACAATCACATGCCATAATTCCACACTATAGACTATGGATATAATATTTAGCAAGATTTCATAAAATTTAGATGAAATTAATTAATTCACATTCTGCATCCTATGTTTGCGATTAATATAGCTTTCATTGACATGTGATGTCCATTACCACCAGAGAATTACTCATTGTCATGTTTTATAGTCAAAACTTATATTGTTGAAAAATGACTCATGATTCTTTGTGTGGTGTATGATCTAGTGAATTCCATCCAAGTAGTTGGGTGCAGTGTTGTAAAAGGCACTAGGCGCACCTAGGCTCCAGGCGTGCCTCTTTGAAGATTTTTTAGTAAAGCACCTAATTCATATTAAATCAAAAACGAAGTTCAATTGATCAGCAAATAACATGGTAGCTTCGAAACAACAAAAACAAGCAAGCAATATGAACTAAGGAAATATGAACTAAGGAAGTAGAGAAAATAGTGTAGAGAAAATATAGTTCTTCTAGCAAATGCAGATTGAGCAAAGGTTGCAAGTGATAAACAAGCTAAGCAAGCTTTTGCAATGGTCTTTGAATCCCGTGTGTCTTTTTGGATTGTACATCCATCAGGGTTCATTTGAGCTTGAAGCATTGTAGCTCATAACATTAGACTGAAGGTGTTGCACTTTCTGGTCGGCACACTTGTAGTCCATTTCAAGTATAGTCACTCCCAGTTTCATCAATTAAATGGCAGCATAAGTTAGCTGAAAGATATGCAAAACTGGTCTGAAAGGGACTTGCAAAGTCATTTTGATATAGGAAGCCATATTTGCCTTTCATCAGGCGTTGTAGTACTTAAATCATAACTGTAATATAATTGGCAGTGGCAAAAATCTCATAACTGGGTATTTTCTTGCCTCCCTGAATTTAGAGAAGAAGAAGGAATTCTACAAGAATGCAAAATATTTACAGAAGTTCAAAAAGCAAGTCAAGCATGAAAATCAGCAGGTTGGTATCAGTTGATGGTTTTGCAAATTTCAATTAGTATATAAGATAAATCATATGTCTGCAACTGACATCTGTATGGTTATACCTTCTGCTGCAGGATGAATCTGAGGGCACCAAGAAGATGAACAAGGAAGACAGAAAAAAGAATAAGGGGTCTTACAGTTTGGATGCATTGTATACAAAGAAACATGAAGAGTTTGAAAAGCAAAGGCTGGAAAGAGAAGCTGCTATAAAAGCGAGAAACGAAGAGCGACAAAAAGCTGAAGCTAAGAGGAAAGATTTGAGGGAAAAGATGTTTAAGAAGACAAAGAAAGGCCAGCCTTTGATGAAGTACAGAATTGAACATCTTTTGGAGACCATACAACGGTCTGCTGCATAGAAGGCGGCCATACTCACTTGTTTGGCTTTGATCAGTGTTTACTCAACTAGATTTAATGTAACTGACAGCATTAAGAGTTATTAATCAGATTAAGCTATACTTGTGAACTCAGTTGTCTATCTCTTGTATCCACATAATGTCCAGACTTGTAGAGCTTCAGATCCAGGTTGCAAATTAGTTTGTAAGATTGCTTTCTCTTCTAGTCCCTCCTGGAGTTAGTTTTATTACTATCGATCACTGCTGGCTTTTGTTTGGATGAGCAGCTCCAGAGTACAAACTATCTCCTTGTTAAAGTTGTTAACTATTCAGGGAGCTAAAGAAACATGAAAATTTGTATGCTGAAGTGTGTGTTTGGTAAGAGATAGGCTTTTTAGAAGATTAATATAAATGGAGATTAAGAGGCTGAAGAGATAGGCTGTTTAGAAGCTAATATCGATGGAGATTAAGAGGTTTTCGGTTATTTTTCGGGATTAAGATTATTTTCATTTATAGATAAATGATGTAATCCCTTCAATATAATTTAAAATAGCCCCCAATAATCCGTTATTAAAACGCACCCGAAAAATGGTGATTAGAGCTAGCAATGCAGTCATTAGAGTTGGAAATTTTCAAGTCTTTAGAGTAGCTCATGTCGTTTGAATGGACATGGTCGACTGCAAATGTGCTTTTTCGAGTTCAACATGCTTCGGACATGGACATGGATTAGGGTTGTTTCATATTCGAGTTATTCCGGGTGCTCATTTTAACATTTGGATTTCAGGCTGGTTTACAGATGATGAGTTTCGAAATTTTCAAGCTTATCATCGAATAGGTTAGAGAGTAATGCAACATAACAGAAGCACCACAAATAGTTTGAAATGTCATTGAATAAGCTACGCCTTCTCTTTTAAACTGTTTCCTTTCATACAAAGTATTGTCATCCATGAGGGTGACATCCAGGCCAAATACATCATCTCAATAGAAGGCTTCATTACATTAGAATGAGATTTGCTACATCTTCTGGGGCCTCAGCTTGATGGTTTATAGAGACGACAATGGGTATTGATCACTACACTTGGACAATGTGGTCGTCACTGACAGAGTCTGCTCACACAATTCAAGCTTCAGTTACAAGACATAACCTCAATATAAATGGGAATAATAAATAAATAAAAAACTTTCAAATCCAGGCGCTTTGCCGTCACTTATTTGACACAGCTGACATAAATCAGTTTTAAAATTGTTATTAATTCAAATATCAAACTGCAATTTCAAAATGAGCTCATCCAAGCAATATCATTGACAGTAAACAATGAGCAGGACAAACAAAGGCCAACAATGTTCATCAAAACAGAAGTCAGTATACCACAAAAAGTAAACACTGACAATTATGATAACATACCTTGTCTAGCGCAAGTGCGAGTTTTGAAAGGACTGGATAGATACCTCGAGCATCTAGTAAAATCTGCCATGGTAATTATGAAAATTATAGCTCTGGGATATGGAGGGGTTTCAGGTTACAGGAAACAGATATGAATTTGTCACTACAGAAGATTAAATATTGATTATTGAAGATTAAATATATTTGAAAAGAGCGAAATGAAATTACCTCACAGAGTCTTTGCAATGTATATGGAGGACCCTCTTTGAAGCTATAAATAGCTGGATCAACATAGAAACAAACCAATGGAAGTTTTCTAAGAGATTCACAAAGATGAACTAAAAAGCTAACTTGGTGAAAATAGTCACTTTACTCTGTCTTTGGTCAAAAAGCTACATGACTCTTATTTGAGCTCTAAACCAACAAAGTACCATGACATAATATAAAAAATAAGTAGCAATTGAGTTCGCATGAGAACTGCTATAGCAAACTGATAAGTACCTTCATCCAGTCTCTTAACCAAATCTTGGTAAGTCTCGCCTGATGAAGAGTTAACTGGGTCATCAGCCATATTTGCCTCGAGGTACTCGGAGAGAACCTAGATGTTCAGATTTGAACAGAAAAGAGAGTTCAGTTTATCAAAGGCAGAACGCATATATGCAACACCAAATGAAACACAGGCCAAATAGTCAGGAACTTCTTACCTGCTTCAGCTGGAAGGATAACATATTCTTTAATTCATCCCAATCGTTCCTACGCCAGAAAATAAAGGTTATGCACCAGATGAAAAGGTGAGGCATTTACAACATCAAGATTTGAAGTTTCTGATGTCACACAAAATTAAACATAGATGATTGAAACGAAGATCTGGAACAAATGAAATTACTACGCGGTAATATTTTGTTTTAAAGGGGGCTCCTCTCTTCTAGAGTCTTGATCAATGTTCAGCTTGCCAAGCCAGTCAGCCACACCATTTTCCCTCTCTATACTACTGTTACATTAGTATCCCTACTGAACCAGTCTAAAAGCTGCTCACACCCATATAAAACATAAAAGTATCGACTCTTATCCTTAAAAGGTCTAGTTAGCAAGAATGTCACTATATTCCATCACTCGACAAAAATAATTTTGTCAATATTGGTAAAAATGATCTTCCCCTCTCGATTGTGAATCTACTTCCGATATAGGCAGATAACAATATCATTACCTGGTGGTCAAAGTACATCCATGTCCCATTCACCAAGTAATAGGTAAGTTATCATTCTTTGTTACTCTCAACCTTCCAAATCTGGTTCATATTCCATACAATAATCCCTGGTTTTCCTCCATAAGATTGTTTAAGACTCTAAGCTAACTAAACTGTGAGTTTACCATTGGTGAAGGGCCAAAGCCCACTTAACCATTTTGGACATGTCGCTATGAACTTAAACTGAAGCTATACTTTGCAGGGGCAATATCCCCAATAGCCATTCACAGTTACTTGAAGTATTTCCTTACTAATTATTGCATGGCTGAACTTACTAAGGGTTTGGATGAAAAATTGAGAAGTACCGACCCTCTAATAATCAGTTAGAGAGGAAGAGCAGTGTTACAACAGTGGAGGAATGATATGTATCATTGTACTTATTGTGCAGTTTAACTGAACTCGTGAGTAATACACATATGTATGTGAGATAGAGGTACCAAAATTTTCCAGTAGAAGCTATCACTTGCAACACGCCTCTAACTTCTTTAGCTGAAAGGTTAAGCTCAGGCTTTGTGCCCCTAAATATTCCAAAGCAATACAACTTGTCAAAGCATAAATCTACGCAGACATACATTGAAAGTATCCAAATGCCAGAAATATAAGATACTCATCACTGTTGTTGATTTGCAGAGCAAATCGAGGTTCTAGTAAAATTGAGGCACTAATCAGTGATATAGTTCACCCAAAAAGCGTTATAATTAAGCCCAATATTTGAACTAATTAATCTACAATTATCGTATGCAAAACATATAACCATTGTAAATCATCGTAGTGAGAAAAACTAGATTTGCTCAAAATTTGCAACCAGCAAAAAGAAATTAGAAAGAAAGGTACAAGGGGGAAGCAGTACCCATTGGTTTTGGGGACTTGACGAGGTGGAATCTGGTTACCAGGGGCTTTCTCATCGCCTTTGGAGGAATTGGGGGTCGCGGGCTGCATATTAATCTGATCTATCGAAACCTCCATTTGCACTCAAGTCGAGGAACAACACAATTTTTGCAAAAATAAAATCAGGTAATTGAATATGTTCGCCTGATGTATGGCGTTGGTGTTCAGACTTGAGAGGAATAGAGGGAGCAAAGTTGGAGTTTTATTTGAAGACGTGGATATTTTCTTATATGTATATTTTTTAAGATGTTTAGTATCCGGTTTAATCGGTAAAAGTCATTCTATATCCGGACCGGTTCGATTGGTCTAGCGTCACTTTACCGTTAGTCTTATAATTGGCGTTCAAGATAACCTAGGTTTTTTTTTTACTCAATATATTGCAGAGTTCACTATGCTTCTAATATAATTCGGTTATGATCTCTTTATTTGTAATCCGGTTATGATCTATATATTGTAGTGTTCACTCTGCTTCTATTTGGTGAATCGCTATAAATTTGTGTGCCGTCTTTCTTGTTTGTTGATTTATGTTTTTCTTATAATTTCACACAACAAACTAGTATCAGATACTTGGGTTCTATAATCTGGGCAAAAGTTGTCCTCTTTCAATATGAAGTTCGACAAGTTCACAAGGAGAAACAATTTCAGTATGCGGCATATCAAGATGCGCGCGCTGCTGAAACAACAAGGCTTATTCCGTTGTCAAGGAAGAAATCAGATAAGAAAAAGGGTGATGCTACTGAGATGGCTACTCAAGAAGATAAGGTGCATTCGACCATCATGTTGTGTCTCGCAGATGATGTCTTATGCAAGGTTTCGGATCATTATACCACAACTAAATTGTAGTTGAAGTTGGAGAGCCTATACACGGCGAAGTCTCTCACCAACAAGTTGCTTCTAAAGTAGCGTCTATTCAGCCTGAGAATGCAAGAAGGTACGGAACTTCGTGAACTCTTAGATCACTTTAACAAAATTCTTCTAGATTTGTGTAATATTAATGTTAAGATTGAGGATGAGGATGTTGCGTTATTTTGTTGGTATCTTTGCTATCATCATATTGTTCAATAATTTGTTGTGGGGGAAGATACTATTACTTTAGAAGACGTCAGGTTTGCCCTTCATACAAGGGAACTACGCCGAAAGGTGAATGAAAATAGTGTAGGTAAGGACGGTTAGACACTTGGTCTGTTTACAAGCGGAGACAATAATGAAAATCAAGGAAGAAGGACAAGAAGTCTTCTTCTTCAAAAGCTCCTAAACCTAATGATGTATGCAACTACTATAAGGAGAAAAAACATTGGAAGAACGAATGTCCTAAGAAGAAAAACTACAAGATTCGGGTTCTGCAACTATTGCAGAAGATGATTTTAAATCAAATGATGATATAACTTTGGTTGTTGTTGAACACACTTATCCCACTTATCAGGTTGTGTGTATATGTTCTTGATTCTAATGACGGTGTCAGTATTTCCACGGCCAACAATCTTGTTTGTAAGGCGGTTTGACTTGACTCAATTAAAATCGAACACGTGAAGGTAGATTTTGAACATTGAACGAGGTCAGACATGTCCTACTTATTACTAAGAATCTGATATCCATGAGTATGTTGGATAGTAAGAAGTTTTGTTTCAAAGGTAAAGATGGCGTTCTGAATGTTTGTAAGGGTTCCGATGTTATTTTGAAAGGTTCCAACTCCTCATTAGCTACCTTCGCATGTTTTGAGATATGTGAAAA
Source organism: Fagopyrum tataricum (assembly GCA_002319775.1). NCBI lineage: Eukaryota > Viridiplantae > Streptophyta > Magnoliopsida > Caryophyllales > Polygonaceae > Fagopyrum > Fagopyrum tataricum. The sequence goes on along the minus strand of CM008282.1, from coordinate 36,482,218 downwards.
GTGCGTCAAACCTCGTAACGGTCCTTTAAGGCCACGAAGGAGGGCACACAAGCGGTACTAGTAGGTTCCCTGAAGTCTGCAAATTCAGTTCTTCTTCATAATATCTTAGAACTGGTCATGGGAAGCCCCCCATATTAAAGAACTTAAAATTGGGCATCGTTGACATAGGGCGATGTAATATATGGGTGATTGCATGCTTGTGATCCGAAAACTTCCACCTATCCGGAAAACCTGCACAACAATACACTCCTTGCTCGAGCCAATCATGGTTAACCATGACTTTGTCAATGCTACTCCAAATAGTACCATTCGTCCAAGTGAACTTGTTATCACTTGTGAATGGAACATCAAAGAGGCCTAACTCCTGGTAGCTATGATGCACGGAAACTTATAGACATTGCCGTTTCCCGTGTCCTCCCTTGTTGGAAACTTGAAAGCTTCCGAAAACTTTTCGGACACGGTCAAGACACATTTCCAACACGGGGAATGGGCCGGACACATCCAAAACATGATCATTAATGACGGCTCAATGTGGGATTAAAGAGGGATACAAAAGAGATGAACAAGACATCCATGACCGTTATGTTTTGGTTTATTTTTTCGAATTCAAGATGAATAAAACATTCTTGACTACTACCTCAATATCACTTAACGTAATCAATATTCTTATTTATCAATACTTTTACAACTAATGACACATTCATGTGTCATTGGTAATATCACACATGCATATCTTCTTATTATATATAAATTTCTCTCTGCAAGAGCTTTAAAATGATATATTATTTATATTTTTCGTCATGTCCAAGTTTCCTACGATTTTTCGGATTGCCGCTTCCCTGTTTCTCGCCGTGTCCGTTTCCCGTATCCGTGCAACATACTTGATAGGCATCTAACATACCCTTTTACTTATACATGCGTACAAGTGCAACATTAACTCGTTCGTCTAGGTACATGTCAAACAACTTGTAAAAACGGTTAAGGTCGGTTTATTATTATTGAGACTGAAGTGCTTTCCTCCTTTTTTGATGGAAAACGGGAATTCATTCGTTACTATCGTCCACAGAAATCAAAACACATAATTCAACAAGAAAACAAGAACTAGAAGCAAAGACCCTGATTTGCAACGGTTTTAACTTTGCAAGCCAATCTATCACCTGATTGCGATCCCACGTACACAAGACCATGTACATTCCTCTACCATTTTCATCTTTCTCCTGATCAAAGCAAAGGCTGAACCCAAACATCCCTTGTAAGAAGAAGTGCTTTCCTCCTTCGGGTCCCCGAAGTATTATTATGATATTATTTTGGTTATTTGACATTTGAGCAATTATTAATTTAGCTAACAAACTTCTTCATAGATCATGTTAAGATTTGATAATTAAATGATTGTACGGATCAAAGACCATATTTTAAAAAGCAATTGAGTTTAAAATCATCGTGCACATAAAATTCAAATGGTCAAAATTTAAAAGTATGTTATAAAACATTATGCTAGCTCTTGTTACACAAAAAACGCCAGATTTGAAAATTGCCAAAAATATTTTTTTTATTTATTTTGAGTTGAATTTTGTCTTTTATTTTTGTTTTAAGCAATTTTTATGTTCAAATAAAAGCGGTTTATCAAACTCCAAATGGAGTTTTATTTTCTAGTTAAACTTGTTTTTTGTTGTTCCCTTGTTGATCAACATATATTTCAAGCCCCATTTGTGTGTGCTAGTTTGTGAAACCAATTTAATTGAGCAACATTTCTCCTCTTCACTTGTTATATCCTTGTAGTGTTTATGTTTTTCTAGGATCATGTCTCCTTCATGGAAAGGACATCTTACCTAGTCCGTTTGTCTAATTCTAGTTCGGTTCAAACGAGTTCATCCCATTTCTCACATGTTCTTAATGCCCGTGACAAGATCCAAGATATATCACGCGAGTATATAGGACAAAAACAACCAACATCTTCATGCTATCAAAAGGAACCACAGACTTGCCCATGTATAACTCTTATTCTCCATTAGTTATTACGTTTAGCTATGTCGTTCCTTTGTTTTGCCTACTTGACATGAGGAAGAAATCATCGATGACCCTAAGAAAGTTTTCTAGGAGCTCTACGTTTACCTTGATATGGCATTCAGTTTGAGTCCGTATGTGACTTTATCTCTTGTATTTGCACGTCATCGAAGTGACCGTTAGTGAGCATACACCGGAGTCTTCGTCACTAACCCTCGATGATAAACCATTAGTTGATCTGATCCCGATATCTCAAATTGACAATATTGGCTTCATTTACCATTCATATACCTCATTTCCTTTAACGGATTCCATTTGCTCGCTCGTATATCACACAATTTATCTTTCAAGTCATCACGTCCTCCCATCTCGAGACATTTCTATATGACCTTGCCCAAAATTGACCCAAGTATTGGACTTCACCTCCAATTTTCTTATGCTACTCAAACACATTTCTCCAATTTCCCCTTTCTTTTTACCTTTTTTTATCCGCCTGAAGTTGAATGTTCTATTTCTAATGTTCTGTTTAATTTAACCCGTCATGTACCAAGTAGAATTGATGCATTGGTGTATACATTATGTGAGCTTGACAATGATTTCGGGACAAATCAAAGGCAAGAAAGGGATAATGTGATCCAGACTATGATAATGGATTTAGCGAAGTAGGGAATGAAGATTAGGAGTTGAAGAGCACATTTGGAATCTTTTGAAAGAAGAAACTGAATGAGTGCATTTAGAATTAATAATATTCTCTTTTTATTCTTTGTTTATGATCCGGTTAAACCATTCATCAAATTGATCAAAAGAGAAATAAGAAGTCCAAACCCAAACTTCACTTAACATATCTGCTCCTATTCTCGACGGGATAAAGAAAGTCCGGACCCAATAAGGAACATGATGGACGTCCATATGGTCTACAAATACATGTTCAACCTTCTCTTCATACACACCCCAAAGGATGTCATGCTCACCAAGGATGATTTCGATGAAGACAATTTGATAATCAATTAGCTGTTACTTATGATAGTTCATCTTTCCAAGTTCTTATCTTTATGTCTTTTTATATTATATTTCCTAGGATTAGTTAGACCTTCTATTTCCTATGAATAATGGTCTCATTTCATTCTTTCTAATTATCTTTGAATTTAATAATATTGTGTACTTGTTCCAATATTATTTGGCTAACCTCATATTATCAATAAACTCAGCAAGTTATTTATTTGAAGAACTTTGTGCACCTCACTCTTGCATTCAACCGTGTTCTTGTCTCTTTTGTAGATTCTTGACTTGATCATATATTCAGTCCATATATCCCTAGGGCTTTGACGGCACAAGAGAGAGGACATCAATGGAAATCAAAAACTGCATAACTTTATTGCTTTATGCCTTGAATGATTGATATGATCTATATTGGTTAAATGATTAATATGAATCAATTCCAAAGGGTGAAGCATAATAGGTAGAATCCTCCCTTCATACTACTTAGGAAGGGTTGAAAAAAGGATAAAATATTAAAATATGTCAAAAAGTTATACAAGATAAAATATAATGGAATAACCTATAAGAGTAAAATAAGGTATTTCCAAAGCTTCCAAAACGCTAGAAATTCGGCCATATGGATTGATTTAGATGTATGGATTTGGACTTAAATATAGATTTGACTTTTTTTTCTATTTTGTGGATATGTTCTTTGAATGAATTATCTAAATTACAATTAAGTAAAATTGAAGTTAAGTTACAAATTATAGATTTGAGACATTCATTTAGTTGCCTCTTTAAGAGAAATAATGTTGTATCTACAAATTTTTTTTGTTAACTCGGATGACCCCTCCATCTTCGGAAATACGCATTATGGTTATCCGTTAGAGTGACAGTTACACTAGTATAAGGTATGTAGAGAGGTTGCATCATAACCAAAAAAAAGACTAATGCATACTTGTCGGAAGAGTCATTTGTCTAGTCTCTTCTAAAATGAGTTGAGATTGAACCTTTTCAAAAGAAGTAGGGTCACCTTGTTGAATAAGGGGTACCATGTATACAGAAGAAACTTACTCCCTGTTTGGTTGCAACTCCGGATACAGAAACGGATTGAAAATGAATTTGTACCTTGTCATGAAATCATTCAATGTGGTTTAATGCAAAATGCACTTCTTCCCCATTTTGTTACCCTATAAATTCGTGAACATGGGTATACGTATGGAATTATTGATGGTATATGTATTGACTAGATTCGTTTTCATTCCGTTTCCGGAGTTCAAACCAAACGGACCCTTAGTGTTATATAATTATAGACTTCAAAAAGTAGAAATTATTGATGGTATTAGTAACACTTTCCTTCATCAATCCAAAATTACAAATATTTGGAGCAACACTAAACTACTTCTAAAAAGGCTTTGGTCTTTCTGTTCTTTCCTACATAAATTGCAACCCCTAAAGGTGAAGAAGAATCAACATCAACAACTTAAAATGAAAATATAACTTTAGCTAAAAGTAAAGGTATAATCATTAGAAATGAGAAACAAAGTAGATCGAGAACTAAACTAAAAGGGGCGTCGGACGAGGATGACGGGTCTTCTTGGCGGATTTTGGTTGCAGACGAGCATGAGCGCGAGGGCTAAGACGATGACCATCAAGAAACCTCCAAGATCCAAACCAGATCCTTCGTTTATCTCTGAGCAAACTATCTTCCCACACCCCATTGCCTCTTCAAACTAGGGTTTATCTTTGCTTGCTTGCTGCAAACATGCATACATCTTACTTTAAATAACTCTCCAAGTCACCGTTGACTCCATCATCGTTTTGTTCAACACTTTAGCAAGTAGGTTGTAATTGTGTGGTGGAAAGTTAAACGTACCCTACCATACGGCAAACAAATTAGAATGCGTCAAATGTAAATGTAAACAAATTGCATGTATTCATCTTTTCAACACTTTTACATCATTTTAAATGACCAAACCAAATTTTATATTTACTATCTATATTAGAACACCTTGCGAATGAAGCTACCGGTTAAAACACGTCAACTTTTGACAAATATAATTATTTTATATTAAATAACTAACTCAATGTTTTCCAATTAAAAAGTATAAATATGGGTCGGTTAACGGATTTAACTTGGGTTAAATTAGAAAGTAAGCCTTTTTTGTAAAGAAGAGCACTAAGAGGACCCTTTCTATTATCAAGGGACAATAGAAGGGGAAATTGGTAATTGCAAGGTAAATCCAACCCAAAAGAAAACCCTAAACCCAACCAAACCCAAACCGGAACCCGAATCGGACCTGAACCCGAACTGAACCGGAACCCCGAACCGGAACCCCGAACCGAAACCCGAACCCCGAACCGGAACCCGAACCCCAAACCGGAACCCCGAACCGGAACCGGAACCCCGAACCGGAACCGGAACCCCGAACAGGAATCCGAACCGGAACCCGAACCCGAACCCGAATCGGAACCCCGAACCGGAACCCGAACCGAAACCCGAACCCGAACCTAGATAAATCCTATTTATAGGGTTTTATTTTAACTTCTCTCTAAAATTCCCTTTATATACCCTTGCTTTTAAAGTTAAGAATAAATGTTAAATGACTAAGGACCTAGTTGATATCAACAATAAAAAAGACTTTATTAGCTCATTTTTCTCATTTAACTTTTCAATATAATCAATAATTAAAGATGCAATTAATCACTAATTATGATACACGTCAATACGTACATAAAGATTTATAATCTGATTATATAAGCTACTAACAGAGGCACATCATCTTGATAGAAGATCGTTAAACATGGTTTGTGTATTCTACGTGATAAAAAATATATTATTTGTATTATCGCGTCCTACAAAATTACACTCATTGATTTAATAAAAAAACATAATATATAAGAATTAATATATCTATTATAATTTTAATTTTGATTCGATGTGAGAGTTTATATTTATTAGATAATTAGGTTATATTTCATATAAAGATTAATATTAGAAGTCGGTGTTACGGGCTCATCTTCCGCCGTTCCGTACTTGTCGGCATTGTTGAAGGATGCACTTCAAAATATAAATAAATATTAGAAGTCTCATAATTTAGGAAATAAATATATACATAAGTATTATAAAAAGAGAGCTTTATAGGAGAAACCAGGCAAAACAGAGGAGAAAAATCGGCACCTTCTCTTTGTTAGAGTGACAAAATATTCTCGCTAGTATTTAAATCTTAGGCGATCTACATTTATAGCTTGAATTAGACCAACTAGAGGAGTCACAATCGAGGCTTTTGATATCTCCTTCGAAGACACGATTCACGCATCAAGAGGTAACTTTCTCGTTAACTTTGTCTAATCGATGTATAAACTTGATGTATGTTTAGATGTTAGAAAAACTTGTTTTTTAAAATTCCACTTGTATACATCTAAAACTCCAACAATGGTATCAAACGTCTCTTTCATAAAATCATAAAATCAATTTAAAAGGACCATAATTTGATGCATGTTTCGAGTGTTTTAATTCAATTAAGAATGAGAAAGTTTATTTGGTATGATTTCCATGATGAAAATTATAAATTTGATTTGTTTTATGTCATACAATTCAAAAAATATAAGAACAAAAACATGTTTTATTTTTTTTCCCCCTTCATGCATTGTTTTATGTATAATACGTTATTTCATTAATTAGTTCATGCAATTGTTTCATATAAAATGAATAAACATGCAAAAATTTGATTTTATTCTTGGATCATGAATTAACGAGGTTAGTTTTATTAATTTTCTTATTGAATATTGTAAAATTTTTTAGAAAAATTAAATATGAGAAAGCCGGGTTTTAAATGGGTTAAAATTTCGGAACTGGGTCTATGGTCGAGAGATTTGGAGGCTTCTCTTGTCTCATGCTCGTTACACCATGTAATGATCGAGATACAAAAATCCAAAAAATAACAAATTGTGGAGATTGGTAGGCATCAAAGGGTGGTCAGAACGAGCAAACAAACATGAAATGTGGGATCTACTGCGACATTAAAGGAGAAGCTTCTTAGGACCAATGCTTTTTTTAGGATGTCAACAAAATACTCTACCAAAACGAGAAAGAATGTGGGACACCAAGAAGACAATACGATATGAATGCTTTTAGGGAGGTCATAGAGGACTTTCAGTTGAGAGACTTGAGCTAGTAATAGGAGAATTGCATGAAAGAGGAAGAATGAAGGAGAAAACATCATCGTATAGAGGTTGGATAGGTTTTTAGCATCGGATAATTGGAGATCAATGTATCCCGTGCATTAGGTTTCCCATCTACTAAGATACCATTCAAACCAATGCCCAATTATGGTAGACACAAAAGGGAGATCAAATGAAGAAGGAGAGGGAAAAAAGAAGATAAATGATAACATGATTTATCGACCTAATTTAGTAGAGCATATATGTAGTTTTCCCTTTTCCGCATGCATGTTTTAGCCTTAGTTTGTGTTCTTTATACTTGTTTAGTGCAACTTTGCGAGTATAGATGTCTACACAAGCCTTGGTGTCTTTGTAGGTATTTTGGCGTATTTTGGAGCTAAAACGATGCATTTGAGGATCAAGCCTCGGGATGGACGCTTTGAAGCGATCACGCAGGCACCGGAAAGGAGGAAAAGACGAGCCGTGAGCAAACAAGACGAAACGCACGAGATTGGAGCAATCTCGGTTGAGATCCACATGATCTCGACTGAGATCCGAGCCATCTCGGCCGAAATTCCCCATCTCGGTCGTGTTGGGAGGCTACTTTTGCGATATCTCGGTCCCGATCTCGGTCGAGATCTCGGCCACCGAACGAGATTTCTTGGACGTTGAAGACAATCTCGGTCCCGACGAATGAAAATCTCGGGCACCGACCGAGATGCACCGACTGAGATTCCTGTGCGCCGAAGAAATCTCGGTCAGTGGCCGAGATGTCGACCGAGATTGGGACCGAGACATCGCAACAGTAGCCTCCCAACACGACCGAGATGGGGAATCTCGGCCGAGATTGCTCCAATCTTGTGCGTTTCGTCTTGTTTGCTCACGGCTCCTCTTTTCCTCCTTTCCCGTGCCTGCGTGATCGCTCCAAAGCGTCCATCCTGAGGCTTGATCCTCAAATGCACCGTTTTAGCTCCAAAACACGCCAAATTACCTACAAAGACACCAAGGCTTGTGTAGACATCTATACTCGCAAAGTTGCACTAAACAAGTATAAAGAACACAAACTAAGGCTAAAACATGCATGCGGAAAAGGGAAAACTACCTATATGCTCTACTAAACTAGGTCGATAAATCATGTTATCAATAATATTCAAAGACATGGTGGCTCGAGAAAAATAGCTACAAAGAGATGGTTTAGAATGCTTGGAGTGTGAGAGAAGCGAATTCAACAATGAAGAGACTTGAGCTAGTATTGGGAGAATTGCATGAATGAGGAAGAACAAATTTGTAAAAAATAAAGGAGGAAATAAAATAATTGTAAGTTGACACGCCCCCTCTAGAGGTGCGTATGTGAAACACTATGGATATTATATAGAACCTTAAGTGCACAACCATGTCTATGTAAGTATATTCTATTGCATATCTAGGTCATTTTCTAAGAGACCATGTTATATTTTCTTTGCTCTAAGAATTGTTCCAATGAAATGCAAAGTGTGTAAAAGAAAGTAAGAAAAAGATCAAGGGAACACAAAAATATAATTTTGGCAACTTGGATTGAGTGCTTGTTTCACTTGGATCGGGTGACCAGTCAACTTCGATCGAGTGAGTAACAGGGGAAGAATGAATCGATCTAGTAACTAACAACTCAAAACATAATCAAGTAATCATGGCATGGAAAACTATTAGGGGTTGGGTAGTTCCTCCATAACTTTCTAAGCTACATGAAATAGATGTTGTGTCCTACTAGGAGATAATAACTTAGATGATCAAGTAACAAATATGCTACTAAACTTATGTAAACATGATAGGCACGTGAGAATCAATGCATGAGTCATCCAGTCAACAAGTGTCACATGGTGTTTTCTATTCAAATGTGAAAGGCAACTATAAATCACTACTAAGATCTAAATCAAGACAAACAAGCATCACATAGTATTTTCTATTTGCAAGCATGAATCAACTTAATTTAGCATGGATAAACACAAAAGCAAGCATGCAAGCTATCCTTTCGGCCCATCTTTACATACTCTAGCATGGATAGGCATCTAAACAATCATCACTATCAATGAAATCACTTTTAATTATCATTCATGATAGCCGGCCATTAAGAAATGTAGAATCATGTTTGAAACTAAACAATGTGCATAAGAGGAACAATCTAGAAGAAGATCTAGCATCCAACATTTGTATTAGGATCAATCATGGATTAAACATGCAAAACGGACTAAGTCACTCATATATGCTCAAAACATGCATTAATATTCATTTATTTCCTGAGACACAACATCAATTAAATGGACATAGCTTGGATTTGAAGTTCTCACCCAAACCCTAATATAGAAATACTCACTCTTGGTCGAAAATTCAAATAGCTCAATTCCGAAAACAAATGTCTTGATATGAAACTAGAGATGAAATAAGGAACTTAGGCTAAAGAATCGAGTGATTTGGACTTACCAAACAAAATTTATGAAGAAAACAAGATTGCATATGGATCAAAACCAACTTTTCTTCAGCATTTACTTAAGAACTTACAAGAACACTTAGAGTCCATCTAGAAGAGAAAAGAGAGAGAGAATTTGTCTTTGATCAACACCAAATGTGTGATGATCATTCTAAGGTAGTCATGCCTCTTTATATAGGCCTAAAGCACGTGGTCAACTCATCAAAACAAATAAAAAAGGAATCTCTAAAAAACTTACAAGTGGGTAAAGATTACATTTTCTTCTTTGTCCGAGTTTTTCTTTTCACTCGATCCACGTTGCCATCCTACTCGATCGAGTGAATGAAAGTTCTAGGCAAATTCTTCTATATCCGAGTCCACGTTTCACTCGATCGATGTGTAATATATGGTGGTCGAGTGGAAATCTTCTTCCATCGAGTAGAAAGGGAATTTGGATGGCTTTGGGCTCAAGTCTTCTTCCCGATTGAGTGAATAATCCTTTTTTCTTCCGGTGGAAATCCACTCGAACGACTTGTTAGAGTTCCAGCTTGCCTTTGAGAGCCCATGTCTTCCTAGATCAAGTGTCTTGTCTACTTCATGCGAGTGAAAACTCTATTTCGATCGAGTGAAATGTCACTCGATCAAGAAGTTTTGGCTTTTCCTTTGACGAGAAAGAAGAGTCGTATCGGCATATAAGATCAAGAGAAATGAGATAAGAGACGCTGACCGTAATACATCGTATTTACACAACAAAGTCTCACAAAGAAGAAAAAAGGGCGATGTTGCTAGATTAAAGGACGAGGATGGATTGAAAACAAACGAGGAAGACATCAAGCACATTGTTATCCACCACTACAAAAAGATCATCACAACAACAACCGTAAATAGGGAAGTTGGCGATGTTGTAACTTTTATTCATGGTTTCGTTGATGATAACATGAGCAATAAATTGACTAAATAGTCTAAGATGGAAGAAGTCAGCCGAGTAATCTCTTGAGCTCGAGCAAAGGCAATGAAATGTCCAACTTCCACTTGACAAGAGGGACCACATGTAACTAAATCATGCATTTGTTGTGAGATTCCTTGATCATATTAGAAAGGGGACCATGATTTATTTCCATAAATTGAGGGCACAACTACTTGTAAAGTAAAAGGGGGATCAAAGGCTCAAAACAATTCTTTCTAGATTTGATTTAATTTATATTGTAAGAAAGGATGATGTTTGAAGTTTTCTTGGTTGTTCTTCATCAAGTTCCGATTCTAGATCCATTGCAAACTTGTTTTGGTCATATCTTTGGATTGGTAAGGTCAAATCACTTCATTCTTCTTCTTGCGTTCTTAATTTCTCCTCTATTTGTGATCATGGAATTCATTGCTGATGGTTGTGACTTTGAATTTTCGAATATGAGTGATTAGTCTTTTTACTAGGATTTGGGGTGAGAATTCCAAATCAAACTAGAATTATGTTGATGTATGTTGTGCCTATGGAAATACGGAGTATCAATGCATGTTCAATAGCATATAGGAGGCAACAATTCTATTTGAGTATTCAACCATGTTTGATTCTATTTTGAATGTCAGATCCTATGTTATATGATCTAAATTTGTTCCTTTATGCACATTATATACTATGAAGCATGATTGAGTGCTTTTATTGGATTGATCATGTTAGATGAGACCAAAAGTAATTCTATGATGGTTATGACTATTTAGATGTTTATATTTCTATAATGATGCTTTGATAGGGCCGAAAGGATGGCTAGCACAATTGTCATGTGATTGTCCATAAGTTAAATGATGTAGGAAAATAGAAAACATCATGTGATGGCTACATGGTTCGAGTTAGTCATTAGTAGAAGAGAAGTTCATCAATCAATCAATGAATCGCAAACACCATGTGACATTCATTGATTGAAGCTAAATGCCTAAATAACACATACCTAATACCATGCTACATTTGTTTAATACCATGTTACCATTATATTTGTGATTCAACTTTCCTATTTTAAATAAGGGCACACCATGATTTTGTAACACCCCAAATCCACAAGACTCGGGGCGCTACTAGGATAGGATCTCACAATGGATCCTGACCCTAGCCTGACAACAAGTTCACTGGATCTTACAACAAGGCACATATAGATTAAAACCAAACATCAAACTGTAATATATATATATATATATATATATATATATATATATATATATATATATATATATATATATATATATATATATATATATATATCAAAAGGGTTTACAGAAGACCGCTGAGTACAAACCAAATTAAACATGTGTCTATACATAATCAAAATCATCCCATAACCCTCGCATAATCCTAGTGTAAGGAGCCCTCAGCGGATCACTCCATTTGGATCACTCTGAAGTTCTCCTAACTTGCAAAGCATCTACAACACGGTATAAAACCGTTAGCTAACCATTCATATATAAGATAATGCATAAGCACAAACACAAGTCATGGAATCATAAACACATAATCATGCTATCACACATTTACCCGGTTAATTATCTTTATAAAGTCCAACACTCAATCGTATATATAACTGTATATGAATATATGTGACACGAGGAATATATAATCCTCACCTCTGGGTGATGTTGCCAGCTGGAGTGGTATAGGAGCACCTTCCCGTATAACATAAGAAGTGGTAAGTGCCCGTCCGTATACCAGATCTGGCCTATCCACAGAGAACCTCCCTGACTCCACTACGGGATGAAAGGGCCTGTTGTCACATCCACTACAATGGGCGGTCACTAAATCATAGGTCGGTAGTAATCAACATCGCATGCTATCAAGCATATAACAATCACGACTCATGCAAACATCCAATATAAGGATGGTAGCTAAGTAAGTCCTACGGACTTACCTCAACCTTGGAATACTCTCAATCACGATCAACTCCAATCCGGAGGACATCACTGCCTAATAACAAGGCATAAAGAGATATTACATCTCATATCAATCAAAGGGGTCACACCTAGACCCAAGGGATCCATAAGGATCATATCCAACCTATAAAGCTCAACATCTACTAAACCTCAAATCCATAACCAGCACATATCGATATCATAATCCTCATCATCCTATCCTCATACACATACCTAGCATGCCACTAACCCACTCATACTAGGAAAGGAAAGGATCAATACCACTCTTGGTAGATCCTGTACAAGACGCACCTGCGTGACAGGAAAGATGCAGGGGCGGAGTGACGGAAGGCGCAGGCGCGGCGGCGCTTCCACGCAGGGGCGGCGGCACTGAGGCGCAGGGGCGGCGACGCTGGGGCGGCGACAGTGCAAAAAGTAACCCCCAACATCCTCTTCGGTTCTTCACGTGATGAATTCACGTCTTCAACATCCAATAGCCATACACATACATATATATACACATACAAACATCAATACATTCCTAAGATAGCTAACACAAGCTTACACTTGTGGAATCCTAAGATAAAGAGAAGAAAAGGAAGAAGAAAGGAAGAAAGAGAAGAAGAATGAGAGCTTACCACTGCTATGGCCTAACAAAGGAGGAGATCAACACTAACACCTCTCAGTTGGCTCTTCACAGCACAACATCCACATCCACACTCAACACCATCATCATCATCAAAGCCACACAACAATTCCCTTGCAAAATTAAGGAAAAACAAGAACAAGATCTATGGAGAAGGAGAGAGAGAGAAGAAGATCGTGAGCAGCTGGAAAAGGATGAAGAACCCTTCATCTGGATGCCAAGGACGAAGCTTAAAGGGAAATAGAAGAGTAAAGCATGGTCCAACGGTCAACAAAACCGGCTGCAGCTGCAGGAAACCGCAGGGGCGTCTCCCTGAGCCGCAGGGGCGGAACACAGGATCAGCCGCAAGGGCGGCCCTCTGGACCCGCAGGGGCGGCTAAGTCCTAACTAAACTCTAAAGATCAAGGCTCTTACATCTCACCCCCCTAAAAACAAGTTTCGGGACGAAACTTGTACAATCCCAATTCCTCTCGGACTCATATGTCGAGGTATAACTCTCTCTATCGGAGGCATCACATCTCCGCTCATAAGGTATCAACCTATATCATTCTATAACCTCAAACACAAGCATGGAGGAAATCATTATCTCCAGCAACAAGATCACTATACTATCCAAGGCATAGAGGAAAACCATCTCTAGCCAAACTATCATCATAACGCAAAGGCATAGAGGAAAAACATCTCTAGCCGTATCATACTTATATCACAAGGGTATGGAGGAAAAACATCTCCAGCGAAACTATGTCCAATAAAAGTAGTATGAAGGAATAACCATCTCCAGCTAAACCCTAATCGCATCCCAATAGCATGGAGGAAAGAACCATCTCCAGCTATAAACATCAATCGCACTAGCACAACAAGATCTAATAAGATCATATAACACATCATAGCTAGCACGAAAATAAACACATCACAGCATATAAGCACAATCACAACACTCACCAAGATAGTACTAAGATCTACTCGTCGATCCTACAGGTACATCCATCTCGGCGTAGAACTCTGGATAGTTCCTCTGGATACTATCCTCAGTCTCCCATGTAGCCTCATCAGGTCTTCGTCTCGACCACTGTATCCTCAACATAGGAATGTCCTTCGAACACAGACGTCTCATACCTCGTTCTAGAACTGCAAACGGGTGCTCAACAAAAGTGTGGTCCGACTCGACCACCAAATTATCATAACTCACAATGTGTCTCGGATCTGGTATGTACTCCCTCAGCTGAGACACGCGAAACACCGGGTGAACACCCTCTAATCTCGGAGGTAAGGCTAATCTGTATGCTGCACTCCCAACTCTATCCAGAATCTCGAACGGTCCGACATATCGGGGGCTCAACTTTCCCTTAATGCCAAAACGTCTAACACCTCGTGTCGGAGACACTCTCAGCCATACATGAGCTCCTACTCTGAACTCTAGGGGTCTACGCCTCCTATCTACATATGACTTCTAACGACTCTGTGCAGTCAACATCCGCTCTCTAATCAGTGCTACACGAGCAACATCATCCTGAACCTGATCAGGTGTCAAACCACTAACACTGCTAGACTCATCCCAACATAACGGCGTGCGACATCTCTGTCCATACAGTGCCTCATATGGGGCCATCCCAATCAATGCATGCCAACTGTTGTTGTACCAGAACTCAACTAGTGGGAGATGATCCGTCCACACTTGTCCCCAGTCCAACACACAAGCTCGCAACATATCCTCTAGTGTCTGAATGGTCCTCTTTGACTGACCATCTGTCTGAGGATCGAACGCAGTCGTGAAGTGCAAACTCGTCCCCAAGGCAGTCTGAATCTGCTGCCAGAACCTCGAGGTAAATCGACCATCTTTGTCCGAGACAATCGTCCTTGGTACACCATGGAGTCTCACTATCTGTCTAGTGTACTCCTTAGATAATCTGCTCACTGGCCACGTTTCCCGAATAGGGATAAAACGTGCCGTCTTCGTCAGTCTGTCAACTACAACCCATATGGCATCGAAACTTCAGCTCGACTTCAAACCAGTCACAAAATCCATGGTGACGTCCTCCCACTTCCTCTGCGGTATAGGCAGTGGATGGAGCTCACCTCCAGATCTACAATGCTCGATATTGACCTGCTGACAGGTCACACACTGTGCCACAAATCTGGCTACGTCGGGGTTCTGCCCTCCCACCAATATGAGCGTCTCACATCCTGGTACATCTTACTCGTACCTTGGTGCACTGAGTAAGGAGTATAGTGAGCCTCCCGTAATATCCTCTGTCGCAAATCCGCATCAGCGGGTACACAGACGCGACCGCGGCGTCTCATCACTCCATCTGCTCCTATGAGGAACTGTGGTGCCTCACCACGGGACACCCTCTCTCGGATCCCCATCAAGGTCGGGCAGGTCCCCTGCTTCTGTTGGATCTCACTCAACAGATCAGGGAGAACCTCTAAGGTACTCAGCTGGGCATCCTCATCAGGAAACTAGATGTCCAACTCTAGCAAAATCAGATCTCTCTATAACTGAGGCTGAACTGTCAGTCTCGCAATCGCCTTCTCTAGAGGCGTCTTCCTGCTCAGGGCGTCGGCGACAACGTTTGCCTTCCCCGGATGATACTGGATCTCCAGATCAAAGTCCTTGATCAACTCAAGCCACCTACGCTGGCGGTTATTCAATTCCCGCTGCGTGAAAATATACTTCAGATTCTTATGGTCTGTGAAGATCTGACATGTAGCACAATACATGTAATGTCTCCAGATCTTCAATGCATGAACTACCGCTGCAAACTCTAGATCATGAGTTGGGTAGTTCTCCTCATATGTCTTCAGCTATCAAGACGCATATGCAATCACTCTGCCTTTCTGCATCAACACACATCCCAAGCCTAGCTTGGATGTATCACTGTAAACCACAAAATCATATATACCCTCTGGCTGTGCTAAGATAGGAGCGGAAGTCAGACGTCTCTTCAGCGCCTCAAAACTCTACATACACTGCTTAGACCATACAAACCTGGTGGTCTTCCTCAGCAAACTCGTAAGTGGACGGGCAATCACAGAGAATCCCTCCACAAAGCGTCGGTAAAAACCGGCTAGGCCAAGAAAGCTACGTACTTCCTTGATGTTCGTCGGTGTCGTCCATGCTGCCACTGACTCGATCTTCGCCGGATCAACCTTGATCCCCTCGGCGGAAACAATATGACCTAGGAATGCTACCTATGGCATCCAGAACTCGCACTTAGATAACTTAGCATAAAGTTCTCTATCTCGTAAAACCTGTAACAAAGTCCTCAGTTGTCCTGCATGTTCCTCTCTGTTGCGAGAGTACACCAGAATATCGTCTATAAAGACTACCACAAACTGATCTAGGAAGTCGATAAATATGCTGTTCATCAACTCCATGAAAACTGCTGGGGCATTTGTAAGCCTAAATGGCATCACTACAAACTCGTAGTGCCCATATCTGGTCCGAAATGTCGTCTTGTGCACATCCTACTCTCTCACCCTCAGCTGGTGATACCCTGAACGCAGATCAATCCTAGAAAACACTGTCGCTCCTTGAAGCTGATCTAGCAAGTCGTCAATACGGGGCAATGGATACTTGTTCTTGATGGTCACCTTGTTCAGCTCTCTGTAATCAATACACAAGCTCAACGATCCGTCCTTCTTCCGTACGAAGAGGACAGGTGCTCCCCACGGGGATTCGCTAGGGCGGGTGAAGCCCTTCTCAACCAAATCCTCGAGTTGCTTCTTCAGCTCCAACATCTCGACAGGCGCCATACGATATGGGGCCTTCGAGATCGGTGTCGTACCAAGCTCTAACTCAATGCCAAAGTCCACACTCCTCTGAGGCGGCAAACTGGACAGCTTAGCAAATACATCTATAAACTCGCAGACCACTGGGATATTCTCTAACGTTGAACTCTCCCCATCCTTCATGACATAACACTAGAAGGCCTCACAACCCTGTGCAATCAATCTCGCTGCACGTACCGCACTGATCACCATGCCTGACTTCCCAAGGTCCCAACCTCGGAAAACCTCTATCTGACCTAACTCGGTAGAGTGTGGCACAGTCCTCCTACCTACATCTAATACTGCATGATGCCTATCCATCCAATCCATACCAAAATGACTTCCTCATGTACCAACGACATAACAAAGAAGTCAACAAGTAACACACGAGTTCCTACACAAATGGGACAATCACGTATCTCACGGGTACCTCTGACCCTACTACCATTGGGTAGCCCTATACTAAAGGGTATCCCCTCAGTCGTAACTAAACTCAAACGCTCAACACATGCATCAAATATAAATGAATACGTAGCTTCAGTAAACCATGAATCAGAATGTTACCTGTAGCAGCCGGTGTAGTTGGCTCCTCTGCACTCCACAACTCAAAAGCTCTACCCTGTACTCCTCTAGTGTTAGTGGTACTCCCACCACGACCTCTACCTCTACTCGACCCAGGAGCAGATCCCTGAGTAGTAGGACGATCCGGGACTCTCTGATGTCCTCACCTCCTGCTGCACCAGCAGGAGAAGAACCCTGCTGTGATGAAGCCCCGCCTTGTCTATAAAAGACAGCTCTGTGACCTGGTCTGCCAGAAGTGTAGTAAGTCACCGACGGCCTCGTGCACTCTGGTCGTATATGTCCATAACCACCACAGTTGAAGCACTGTAGTCCCTTATCTGCAACCGGTGCAGATGAGGGGTAACTCTAGCGTCCTGGTCTGCCCAATACGCTGTCTCTTCTCAGACCCTCCGGTCTGAGAAGCTCTCTGTTGTCCAGCCTGCTCTCGCTCATAGTCTGAAGCTCTATCCTTATAGTCCATCAGGGACTCACAGTGAAATCCCGCCATATAGGTCCGGGTGGTATCCCTCAGTCGTTGGGAGAAGAGATATACATGCTGATCTGTAGGAGGTGCAGCTGGACCCAGCAAAGCCAGCTCCTCCTAAAATCTCCTAATCGCCCCAGAGGCTGGTACATCCTCAAATCCAGCCTCAACAAAATCCCGCAGTTTCTCCCTCCTCAATGAGGCAGGGCAGAAACGCTCTTTGATCAAGCTCCTCATTTGGTCATAACTAGTAACCTGACCTGCACGGATCTCCACCAGTGTTGTGCCAAATCTCGGAATAAGGTCTGCACAACTCTATTTGTCTGTCCGTTGGACATCTAATAGACTCAAGGGTTGAGTCTACATGTCCGATCCACAGCTCCACCTCTAACCCCACCTTCCCAGAGAAAGGGGGTACTCCCGAAATGCCTTCAACCAAGTCTTTGGTCGAGGCCCTCTATGCTCCTCTAGAACTCGAGCAATCTCAGCAACACGTACCGGTATAGCTGGCACCTGAATAACTCCATGAGATCTCTCAAACGATCCCTCTTGAGCTGGCAAATCTGGGGCACGTCTACCCGCTCTGGCAGCCTCCTCTACTCGTCGGATATACGCACGGAACTCTGGTCCCCCATCGAGACATGATCTGAGTCATTTGACTAGACTCGCTGTGGTCTCTGTCTCCCAGCCACGCCGTTCCCAATCTCAAGAACGACACTCTCAGCAACATCCTCATGGGCCTCCTCCGCTGCAGGTGGATCCGCAGCGAGAATCTTACCTGGTCCTACCATCTACAGGGTATACAAACCTAACTTAGAAGGCTATATATATGCCATATGTATAGATATATATAAAGTCAATCACAACATCACATAAGGTAATATCTATATATATATCTATACTGTCGAGGTCCTTAGAGGGGTGATGGCTTCCCGTACACGCTATCCCAAAACATGTGTACTCATTTCAAACCAAAAATTCTTTTGAAAAGTCAGACCCCTTTCGGGTTCTGTTTATTTATCTATTCGACCTTTATTGCAGATTGCAAGTGCCATTATTGTCAACCTAAGGCTCTGATACCAACTTTGTAAGACCTCAAATCCATAGGACTCGGGGCGCTACTGGGCTAGGATCACACAATGGATCCCCACCCTAGTCTGACAACAAGTTCACTAGATCTTACAACAAGGCACAGATAGATTAAAACCAAACATCAAACTGTAATATATATATATATATATATATATATATATATATATATATATATATATATATATATATATATATATATATATCAAAAGGGTTTACAGAAGACCGCTGAGTACAAACCAAAACATGTGTCTATACATAATCAAAATCATACCATAACCCTCGCATAATCCTAGTGTACGGAGCCCTCATCGGATCACCCCATCTGGATCACTATGCAATTCTCCTAACCTACAAAGCATCTACAGCACGGTATAAAACCGTTAGCTAACCATTCATATATAAGATAATGCATAAGCACAAACACAATTCATGGAATCATAAACACATAATCATGCTATCACACATTTACCCAGTTAATTATCTTTATAAAGTCCAACACTCAATCGTATATATAACTGTATATGAATATATGTGACACGAGGAATATATAATCCTCGCCTCTAGGTGTTGTTGTCAACTGGAGTGGTATAGGAGCACCTTCCCGTATACCATAAGGAGTGGTAAGTGCCCGTCCCGTATACCAGATCTGGCCTATCCACAAAGAATCTCCCTGACTCCACTACAGGATGAAAGGGCCTGTTGTCACAGCCACTACAATGGGCGGTCACTAAATCATAGGTCGGTAATAATCAACATCGTATGCTATCAAGCATATAACAATCACCACTCATGCAAACATCCGATATAAGGATGGTAGCTAAGTAAGTCCTACGGAATTACCTCAACCTCGGAAAACTCTCAATCACGATCAACTCCAATCCGGAGGACAATACTGCCTAATAACAAGGCATAAAGAGATATTACATCTCCTATCAATCAAAGGGGTCACACCTAGACCCAAGGAGTCCATAAAGATCATATCCAACCTATAAAGCTCAACATCTACTATACCTCAAAGCCATAACCAGCACATATCGATATCATAATCCTCATCATCCTATCCTCATACACATAACTAGCATGCCACTAACCCACTCATACTAGGAAAGGAAAGGATCAATACCACTCTTGGTAGATCCTGTACAAGACACACCTACGTGACAGGAAAGACGCAGGGGCGGAGTGACGGAAGACGTAGACGCGGCGGCGCTTCCACGCAGGGGCGGCGACAGTGCAGAAAGTAACCCCCAACTTCTTCTTCGGTTCTTCACGTGATGAATTCACGTCTTCAACATCCAGTAGCCATACACATACATATATATACACATACAAACATCAATACATTCCTAAGATAGCTAACACAAGCTTACACTTGTGGAATCCTAAGCTAAAGAGAAGGAAAGGAAGAAGAAAGGAAGAAAGAGAAGAAGAATGAGAGCTTACCACTGTTATGGCCTAACAAAGGAGGAGATCAACACTAACACCTCTCAGCTAGCTCTTCACAGCACAACATCCACATCCACACTCAACACCACCATCATCATCATCAAAGCCACACAACAATTCCCTTGCAAACTTAAGGAAAAATAAGAACAAGATCTATGGAGAAAAAGAAAGAGAGAAGAAGATCGTGAGCAGCTGGAAAAGGATGAAGAACCCTTCATCTGGAAGCCAAGGACGAAGCTTAAAGGGGAAGAGAAGAGTAAAGCATGGTCCAACGGTCAACAAAACCGGATGCAACCGCAGGAAACCGCAAGGGCGTCTCCCTGAGCCGCAGGGGCGGAACACAGGATCAGCCGCAAGGGCGGCCCTCTGGACCCGCAGGGGCGGCTAAGTCCTAACTCAGCTCTAAAGATCAAGGCGCTTACAGATTTTACATATGCCTAGTGATGGTTCGAAGGAATATCCCCAATTCCTAGTTATTTTCTCCATTTGATTCTTGATTGTTGACACTTAATTAATCTTTGTTACCCCAATCCCCAAGCATATTGATCACTTGATCACCCCCTTTTCCATTTCTTTTACACATTCTATACATCACTAGTTTAACTTGAGAATGAAGTCGGGATATACATAATCTCCTGGGATTCGACCTTGATGTGCAATATCATATACTTACATTAACACGGCCATGCACTTGCGGTTCTATGTGATACAGTGTATGTGTGTTACTCCTACGCTCGCATCATGGAGCTAAATATAACATATTCGGCATCCAACCATTCCAAGGAGAAAACATCAGATCATAATCTGTTGGAGATTTGGGCCAAGTCTTCATTGTAACCATTGAGCTTGTCTCGAGACAAGGTGCAATGAGTAGTTCACATGTGTGTCACTATGGTCTGGGTTGCGGGAGGCAAGCCAAGTGACCGGCACTAAGAGCAACTAGTATTGTAAGGGAAGTCGAATCGAAGCAAGGTGATATACGACAAGGTCAACTTGTGCCAAAATTTATAAGGCCGATACTTGGGTCTTTTAAGCCACAGTTTCTCGGCACACCTTTGGTTCTTAGGCCTTATATTGGCTAAAGAACATGTGGTTAAAAATTGGGAGCAATCCAAGCTCAAATGCTTAGAGAATGTCAATGAAGCAGCTAGTGAGCTTCTTTCTAAGCTACACTAGCTTGAGCTAAGATATTGAGTATTTGTGGATTTTGGAGCTTACCCTAGCTATGTGAAAGTGAATAAAGCTCATTGGAAGTGTTTGCGCCAAGAAAAATAAGCTAGCTCTAACCTAGCTCCGGGGAGCGGTTTTGGGCTCCTTGTTTGGGCCTCGGGCCTTTCTAGGGTTTCAAGGCCCATCATCCAAGCAACTTCCATGTAACTTCCCTAACTAACTTTAACCGCTTTTTGGTGGTTATAACTCCCCAAAACCGTGGCCCCCTATATCTATATAAGGGAGAGCCATTTGCACTTGATTCTTTATTCATATTTGCAACTAATAAGCTTTTAGTTCCATTGTATTGACATTGGATATGCCTTCTTATAGCTTGTTTACAAAACTCGAAAGACCAGTATAGTTCCTTTGTATTGACAAATGATAGGCATCCATCTTAGATTGGTTTTGTATTCATGAAACCTAGGAATACCCTTTCTTTACAAAGTAAGACAAGTAAGTCATTTACTTAGTCTTTGTAACGTGTAACGTTTTATCCCACTAAGGTATTTGGATATTCCCGGTGTAGGGGAAAGTACACTTAGAAGGAAAATTCTTTTATGAATGACTCGTTACATAATCCAAGTCAATGATTTTAACATATAACAATCGGTTTATAAGACTTGCAATTGAACTTAATTTATATTAGAGTTTCGTCTACTCCTTTTCGGAGATTACAAACTCTTGGTTGGGTTTTGTCTACTCCTTTGTGGAACAAACCCTTGATCAATAATTTGATTTCACTTCAAGATAATTATATATATAAATTTTTTTGGCAATTGGGACAACCGTCTACTCACATAAGTGAGACTACGGCCCTTTGGTCTAAAACCGGACACCAAATTCCAACATAATCTACCTCATGGAGTAAAGGAAGGATGAAAAGCAAGCTCGGATGTTTACATGAAGCCAATAGAGCAAAGGAAAGAAGAAGGAAAGGTCCAAAGAAGAATCAAAGTGGTTAGTATTGAGTGGACATTTGCCTTACCTCGAGTTGTCGAGTGGTACCTTGAGTGGAGCCTCGAGTAATCCTCTGCATTGAATAATCGATCGAGTGGCTAGAAACTTGAGCAAAGAAGACATTTTTCTCAGTTTAGCAAAAGGAAGCTATATGAGGCCTTGAAATGAACTAGAAGACACATAAGTATTTGTTTGAAAGGTATTTACAACTTTATTGTTTACATAGAGAGATGAATCTTCAAGTAAGAGCTTCAAAATTGCAAAATAGTGGATCACTCGACCAACCACTCGACCTACAACTCGACCTAAGAAGAGACTCCACTCGAACTAAGAAGACAAACTTGCAGAAAAGTTCAACATCGCTAGTGTGAAGCATTGGGATCGAGATAGGAGTACAAGTTCACTTGACCTAAGAAGCCCATTTGCACAAAGTGTAAACATACCTCAAGTGAAACATCACCACTCGAGGTAAGAAGACGATCCACTCGAGCTATGTGTACCAGTTTAAGGTGGCGGAGCACTCGATGTTGAGCAAGAATCCACTCGACCTAAGGCACCCATAAACTCGAGGTAGCCACGTCGGGCTCAAGCAACTTGCCTAACTGACTTCCTAGCCACTTGATATCTTTGATTCCCTAAGAGAGACCACAAATTTTAGCTTATATAAAGGGCTCTTGGATGATAGTAAATGTACTAACTATCTCATTCCTCATTCAAACAATTATCTCTTAGTTAGTTAGTAGTAGAAAGAACTATGGGAAGGAAGCTTTTACCGATTTTGGATTGAAGAATAGAAGAATTGTTGGTGTTCTTGCTATTTCATCTTCCTAGGCCTTATTGAAGTCTAGTTTGGAACTATGTCTCTTAGAATCGGTCCATGAGTTCTACCAACTCGGTCCAAGTGCCTTGAAAGCCTCTTTGGTTCTTTTTTGATAGCTTTTTCTTGGATGATCTTAGGGCTCATTGGAATCCATGCTATGCTCGTAAAGGTCGATTGTTTCTTCCTTATGAGGCTTGGGAATTCTTGAGGCCTTTTCCTTGGATCATTGAAGTCAGCTTTTTGTGTCACTCCTTAAGCTTGGATAAGAATAAGAATGATGGTTGATAACATGATTTATCGACTTGTTTTAGTCATGAATTTAGGTAGATTTTCCCTTTCCGCATTCATGTTTTAGTCTTACTTTGTGTCATTTATGCTTGTTTAGTTCTACTTTGCAAGAATAGATGTCTACACACACTATTTGTGGCTTTGTAGGTGATTTGCACATTATAGAGCTAAAATGACGTATTTGAGGATCAAGCCTCGAGTGGATGCATAGGAGCGAGCATACGTGCACGGGAAAGGGCAAGGAATCAAGCTAAAGGCTAGGCATGAAGGAACAACCAAGGAGTCATCCTGGGCGAGATAGAAGCATCTCGGCCCGTGATCTAAGCTATTGTTGTGCATCTCGGTTGGCATCTCAGGTGACTTGACCGAGATCCTATGACGCTAAAAATCGAAGACGAAATCTCGGTCCCGATAGTGAAAAATCTCTGCCGAGATCCAGCCCGAGATTTTCCCTAAGAGTTATATTCCGTTTACAGGCTTTTTCCTTTTCAACCCAATGTCTTTTAGCTAGGTTTTGGGTATAAAAGGAAGTCTTAGATTCATTCTAAGGTGTGCTTATTCAAGGCTAGAGTTGCCTTAGAGGGGGGGAGCCGTCTCCTACCCTGCCGTCTTGTTCATTCATCATTCTTCTTAGTTAGTTAGATTAAAGTTGGAGACTTTTGCATTCAGATTTGTCGGAGATACATTGGATTCGAGATTTAATACAATTGCAGGTTTTCGTTCATTCAAGTTGAGTAGTTTCTTCTTTCCCTTTTGTTATTTAGTTGTAGATTTTGATATGATTGTTATTGGCTAGATTGTTGTGATTCCAAGGTTGATAGGGATTTGTTTATACCTTTGACAATGAGGGATTATTCCCTATAATTGTTTGAATCGCTTTAAATCCTATGAAATGGTTTGGATTTAGGCTGGTTTAGAATTGATCTAAACCACATCAACCTAAGTAGGAATTGAGTCGTAACTGAGATATTCCTTCTTAGATACATAAGAGAACTTGTTCCTAGGTAATAAAGGTTTAACCTTTATTGGATAGAATGTGCCATTATTCCTTCCTTTGAGGCAATAATTCCTGAGACGTAACTGTAAATAGTTATTGGATTCCTTAATTGAAAGAATAAGGTTTATTTATGATTTCTCCCTCTTTACCTTGAAAGCAATAGGTATTAGGCTGCAGACCTTTATGTTCTTAAGACGTCACTGTAAAAGAGCATAGATTTAAGAAACGTTCATCCCTGAGCTATTCAACCTTATATACATGCCATGTGGGTGAGTTTATATAATCCCGAGTCCAATTGTATAAATAATGATCTTGAACCCTTGGAATCCATTTTCTTCCCTTTAATTTGATTATGTTTTGTTTTACTTTCCTTTTAGAAAACTGCTCTTCATTGAAGGTGACATTCAATTGAGAGCAACCCAAAACCTTTTCAAAAACATTTGCCTCCCATATCTTTTCCAACCCCTTTCTTATTCTAGATCTATTTTATATTTAATCATTGCAGATTAATCCTCACAGTCCTTATGTTCAACCCTGGAATACTTGTCCTACTTCGTACATTCCATACAATGTGAGTTCGTTGCTATATAGGGGATTTATTACAGGTTATAAATTTAAAACTATTCCTTCCTAGTTTTGCTATCATGTGAGTTTCTATCATTATTGATAGGGATTTATAGAGGTGTAAAACCAGCGAACAATGGTGATGATGAGCTCCTTTCACTTTTGGCTTCGGAATCATGGAAAGTTGATCCTATTTAGCTCTTTTTTAGGCCAAAACACCTATAAACACACAAAGTGGGAAGTGGACATCTCTTTTACAGTATTAAGCATAAAGTGATGTAAAGATGCCTAAATTCATGCGAAACAAAAACAAAACAAAAGAAAAGAACATCTAAAAAACTTATACAAAGAGGGCATGAAAAATATGATATCAGGGGGTTTGTCAAAGAAGGCAGAGGAGGCCAAATGAGATTGTATCTATGATTAGTTGACGAGAACATGATCTAGCTTATACCATATCCTGTTAGGACAATTCGTTTTTTTTGCACCATGTGTAAAAACGTCATTGTAAGGGTGGTCAGAAAGTCTAGAGGTGTTGAGTATGGAGGAAATTTCACATGATTGGGGTGAAAGGGGTGGACAAGGTAAGACAAATATTTTCAAGGACAAAAAGGGTGGTGTTGAAATCACCTACAACCATCCAAGAGATAAATGAGAGCAGTTGATATTGGCAATGAAAGGCAACAAGTGATAATGAGTAGGAGGATCATTATGGGCATATATGAAAGATGAAAGGAAGGAGAAGGTAGTACAATACTAGACAAGACAATGAATGATTTGCGAGGTAATGTGCAAGAAAAATATGTAAGCAAGCAAAGGGTCCTAAGTATTCCAAATGTGACCATTAGAAGGAATGAAACTATTGGAAAGGAGAGGTCAATCAGGAAGAAGACATTTGAAATTATAGAGTATATTTTGTGGGAGAACACGGGTTTCAAGAAAAGAAAAAATCTTGATGTCGTGCATGAAGCGGATTATCTTATGGACAAATTGTTGCTTAAGGCTCTTTATGTTCCAACCATAAATCGATGTGTTAAACATTAGGATGTGGGTCATGAAAGGTTCACTAAGCTAGATGAATGATGGAGTTGGAGGGAAGAGCAATACGAACGCTGTGAAGGACATCGATTGGAGGAGTAGGATTAAAAGGGATAGTGGAAGAAGAGAAGAATCAAAATTTGGGAGGGATGAAGGAAAGACCGTAGGATTATGAGAAGAAGGTAGACGGGATATGATTCAGGAGAATAGAGGGATCAAGAGTGGGAATATTAAGAGGGCGATGATCACTCGGAGTTTTTTGACGGAGAAGCATAGTTAGCGCAATAGCAGTGGTTGTTGCAGAAACTTATTGTAAATTACAATTTTTTAGATGAATTAGTTTTGGACTAACTATGCAATCCAACCATAGCCTTATCACTTTGCCGAAATAATATTAGATCTACAAACCTTATTGTAAATTACAGATAAAGTAAGCTCAAAGAAATATGCAAATCCATGTGATGAAACCATGTTATGGACAGTTTGAAACTTGCCTTTCATGTCAGTTTAGATTTTGCCTTAGAACTTGAGTTTTTTGTTTTTTAGATTTTTAACCTGCATTTTTATGTGCATAGATGTTAGTGTGTGACGTGGTGATCACTTTGTTGTCCAGGTTTTTTCTAATTCCTGGATTGGAGTTTTTTGTCCGGTTGTTGTCCAAGTGTAGATTTGCATCCCTTCCGCCATATGTGAATATATCTTACTTTGTTTAATGTCTTGTTTTATCGACGTGAGACATTTTCTTCCGAAACGACTTGCTTTAATCTTGGCACTAGAGTATAGATTTATCAGCTTTATGTTTGCATGTTTACTATTTTATAACTTCTACCTTTTACTAGCTCTTCTTTTCTGTGTTAGAGCTTCATCAATTTTTTTGCTCTAGTTAATTACTTTATTTTTCATTGATATGGTAAAAAAAATACATGATAAAATGACCGAATTTGGAATGAATATTAGGAATATTTACGTAGGCTCGTGTATTAGGTATGAACTTTGAGTGGAGAATACATATATGAATATTCAAACTTCGCCGTTGTTCGAATTCTATCATTTTAAAGCTTTCTTTTTTTTTTTTATTCAAATAACTTTATTATTTTATAAGTAGTATATTTCGTTTCTAGCAATATGTCTAGTAGTGGAAGTTGTTGCATAGCCTCCAAGCAAAACAAATGAAGAATGTCTAGCTGGATTATATTATGTTGGAGGTGTGTAAAAATATTATTATAATATATTGGAGGGATGAACAACGTACTACATATGTTTAGAAATATGATTTATAACTTTCGATATACTATTTGAGACACTTATTTGTTAGATATAATTAGAATACCGGTATGTTTTGTTTTGATTTGAATAAGTTGTGTTTGAATGTACATATAAATTATTTTCATACGTCATATGTATATACAAATGGTATATTTTTATAAATCTAACTAGGTTTTTAAGTTTAAAATACATTGAACACCTTCGACCTCACATGTCTAGAGTTCATATAACTATTACAAGATGGAATATTGACAAAATAATTGTATGTCAAATAAATTATTAATGATATACAATGGGATTCAATACTGGTTATATAACACCAAATATCGGATGTTTCATAATATATGTACATCCGATGTATTTAATAAATGAGATAAGTTTCTAGAAAATAACTGATATATTCATTCAAATACGTCATATATGATAAATTATATGTAACACGGTTATATATATATATATATATATATATATATATATATATATATATATATATATATATATATATATATATATATATTCTACCAAATACGTTGGATATTAAAACCCACACAAAACATTTGGATTTTTTCTTGAAGTATATACCCTCGATATATAAACTAGACACCCAAGTATATATAGTTCTAAGGCAAATACGTCTATATAAAATTAACGTCGGACATGATTCGGATAATATGATTATAAATATTCGGTGTATAGAAATTTCTTTAGCGTATTAGAATTGTTGTTACCTCCTCATGAAATAAAATTAACGTAATGAAATCGAGTTGGACGGGGAATAAATCTTTAACTATAAGAATACTATACAATTCCAAAGATGGCATTCACCTTTAAGAATCAACGCGCCAACAAGTCATACAACAAATCACTAAATCTCGGGTCTCCCATTACTATTACATAGCAACAAAGCAAATTGTGAAGCAAGATGTCCATTAATTCATCTAACTTAAAACGGTAATACAAAGTATCACATAGTTAAACTAGCGCCAAGGAATATCACTCCAAAATGTAGATTTCACCATTTGAATGAATAGAGGAAGCTGCAACATTACAAACAGACCCACAGGGAAGCAAGCAAGCAAAATGACAGGGATAGCAATCCACGAGAATTGCTCGCTAAGCAGAATTGACAATGTTGCGCCAAAGGCTATCATCATGGTCACTATTGCAAAGAAGAGAGAAGCAAGACCTATTATGAGCTTTCTAGGAAGAGAAATGGGAAAATCCTGCTCTGAAAAACGTGAAGTCAGTATGGATAGGAACATAAGGATGGAAGTCGTCGAAGAAAAAAGTGCTAAAGCATCCGATATTACGAAAACCATAAATGGTACTTTAGACAAGAATATCAGAATGCCATTGTCTTGGTTATTGCCTCCAGGTACAGTGAAAGCTGCAGTAAAAAGACACTGTGGCGATCAGCGTTGCTACAAGCATGCACGAATTTGAGGTGTCTTTCATCCATTTCTCTCCATTTTCACGCAATTCCTTACGTTCTTCGGTGAATACCTCTTTTGCTGTTCTCCCTTTCTTGTCACATTGATCATGCCGTGATGCATGAATTAACTTCTCCACCGCCTACATTTTGACGTACATGATCAAAATATTGATAAAAATATTTATCCCAAAAATCCGTTTTAGAAACTCTATTTAGGGTATCTCATATCACTATTCATCTTCCTTTTCACCTAATACCTAACTCTAGTCACAATTATTGTTCATGCTGTCGGAAATCACGCCTCCTTGAGGCCGATGACAATCCTATAAATAGAGTGATTAATATCACACTTCTAAAGAGAGAACTATGCACCCATGTCTATGCACAACTATAAACGCGTACATAAGTTCACGTTGTTATATTATCCATCATGTTTAAAATCACGCCTCCTTGACTATGCTTATTATGATTTCATCTTTTCAAAAAAAAAAATGAATACTAAATGTGATGACTTCAAATATATGCATTGACAAAAGAACTTATTTTGAATGTCTGGTGCTATTCAGAGTTCCCTAGGGTTTCTAGAGATTTGAAATTTGCGCCGTCCCGGAAACCATACCCTCAAAATCACAAATCCACATTGATATGAGTAATTTCAGAATGTCCACGGAACTAGAGTGCTTAGATCGTCGAATAGGGAGGTTCCGTTTGATAGAGGAAGACGAAGAAATCACGGAATTGAACATGGAACTATGGAAGTGGAAAAAGAAATGAGAAAAACTAGAGTTTTGTGTTATTTGCAAGATCTGTCAAATGCCACTATCAGCAATACATCGTTAAGAAAAGCCCTACGCGGAACTCAGAGATTGGAATAGGATGTTGTAATCAAAGAACTAGGGCACAAAAATACATCATCATTCAAGTTTTTTGAGAGGAAGGACAAGGATAGAGTAATGGAAGGGAGACCATAAAGTTTTGAAGTCCATGGAGTTTTGACGACCACTTGGTAATCCTCAAATATTGGATCCAACTATAAGTCCGGATGATATCTTCTTCGACTCATCGGCGTTTTGATTGGTTGCCAATATTTCAATTGGTCTATATAAGGAAACCACAAGACAAAGAGCAGGAAAGTTCATCAAGAATGATAATATATACGGTAATGGAATCCGGAAAACCCTCACGGTAAAGATTGGATCAACATTCTAAATCCAATTCCGAGAGGGATGATAATTAAAGTTGGATGAAATGAGATATGATGCATCTTCCAATATGAGAGATTGTCCATTCAAATGAAGGTTAGGATACACCATGAAAGAATGTTCTTTTAAAACTGATGAAAAAGAAGAAGAAGAACAAAGCAATATGGTCCATATCTAAGAACACAAATCATGGAAGTAAACTCATAAGTGAATTATGGAAAAAAAATTAATGGAGAAAAAAGATAGGAGGAAGCGGTGAAGGAAAAAGACAACCTATTTGGGAGACATGAAGAAAGTGATGGGGAATATAGAGAGCGACAAGGAAGACTCAACATAATTGTTCCCCGGAAGTGAAAAAAGATAGTGAGTATGAGGAGGATGAGGAGGAGTAGGATGAAATAGTCATGAAAAATTTTGTACTAGTACACAATGCACAACAAGATGATACTATGATGAAAAAGAAGTGTCCGAAGCTTTAAACGATAAGCAAGACAAAACAAAGATAGGAGAAAAATGAGAAGCACAAACAAACAAACTCAATGTTGGGAAAGAGAAAGATGTATGAAGAAACAAAAGCAAATGGAATCAATGAGGCCGAATAAAACAAATCGAAGAACTATCTGGGGGAGAATGAAGAGGAGTCTCTCACACAAGTAAGGGTTTGGGACCATACACCCCCCATGAAAAGAAATAAAACTCTCAGGATGGAATTGTCGGGATCTAGGAAATGCCCCGAGAGTGAGGGTACTCCGAGAAAGGTCTTGGGGGTACTACCCATAAATAATCTTCGTGATGGAGACGAAGGTGAAAAAGGCTGACACGGAGATGGTGATGAGGAAATATGGTTTTTAAAATGGAATTAATGTGGACATTAATGATTTGTGAAGGGGCCTCGATCTATGGTGGAGAGATTTGGATGATTCTCTTACCTCATGCTCGTTACACCATGTAATGACTGAGATAAAGAATCCAAAAAATAACAAATTGTGGAGATTGGTAGGCATCAAAGGATGATTAGATGGAGAAAACAAACATGAAACGCAGGATCTAATGCGACAATTCAGGAGAAGCTTTTTGGGAACAATGTTATTCTTTGATGATTTCAATGAAATACTCTTCCCGAACAAGAAAGAATGTGGGATACCAAGAAGACAACAAGATATGAATGCTTTTAGAGAGATTGTAGAGGACTCTCAATTGAGAGACTTGAACTAGTAGTGGGAGAACTACATGAATGATGAAGAAAGAAGGAGAAAACATCATCGAATAGACGTTGGATAGGTTTTTACGATCGGATGAGTGGAGATCAATGTATCCCGTGCATTAGGTTTCACATATACTAAGATACTATTCAAACCAATGCCCAATTATGGTAGACACAAAAGGGAGATCAGAAGGAATAAGGAGAGGAAAAAAAGAAGATTCGGAGAGATGGTGGATCGAGAAAGACGGCTACAAAGAGATGGTTGAGATTTGAGAATGCTTAGAGGGTGGGAGAAGCGAAGTCAACAATGAAGTGACTTGAGCTAGTATTGGGTGAACTGCATGAATGAGGAAGAACAAATTTGCAAAGAAGGAATGAGGAAATAAAAGAATTGCAAGTCGAGGTAAAAAGACTATAAACATCGCAGTAATCAAACGATGCTAACCTGCGTGGAAAGGAAATTGTATTACAACTTGATAAAATACACAAGGAAGAAGAGTCTTATTGGCATATAAGATCGAGAGCAAATGAGATGAGGGACGGTGACCGTAGTACAACGTATTTGCACCACAAATTCTCACAAAGAAGAAGAAAGAACGATATTGCTAGATTAAAGGACGGGGATGGTATAATGCAAACAAATAAGGAAGACATCGAGCACACTTTTATCCACCACTTCCAAAAGATCATCACAAAAACAACCGTAAATAGGGAAGTTGACGATGTTGTAACTTTTATTCATGGTTGTATTGATATTAACATGAATAATGAGTTGACTAAAGAGTCTAAGATGGAAGAAGTCTGGCAGGTGGTTTCTCAAATGCCCCCAAAGAAAGCCCAAGTATTGAAATTGTAAACATTGTGAGCAATTATGGACTAGTAAGTGTTGCATTTCTGAGGCAAACAAGATTGTTAATGCTCCTGAAACTATTGTTGATTTTAGGCTTATTAACCTTTGTACGGTTATGTATAAAATCGTTTCTAAGTTGCTAGTTAATATGCCAAAACAAGTTCTTCCACGCATCGTAACAAAAGAACAAAGTGCCTTTGTTGTTGGAAGATTAATATCAAACAATCTGTGGGTGGCTCTGGAGATATAAAATCACATGAAGAACAAAAGAGTTTGAGCCATAAGAGAGAAGGCATTACAGTTGTACATGAGCAAGGTATATGACTGGATCGAATGGAACTTCCTAAGAAAGGTGATTTAAAAAATTTGGCTTTAACAACCCATTGATCGAAAGAGTGATAGCATGTGCTACTACGGTTTTCATGAGATTCAACATTAATGGATCTTTTTCCCATGATATGACTACAACAAGAGGGTTGAAGAGAGACCCGATATCCCCTCCTCTTTTTCATCATGTGTGCGGATGTTTTCTCAGGTGTGATTTTATCGGAAGTGGATCATGGAAGATTATCGGGTATAAAGGTATGTTGGCATGCTCCTAAAACATCTCTTGTGATATGTTGCTTTTCGCAAAGGAATACCTCCAAGAATGCTCCGTTACACCTAATTTGTAACATGTCGGTATAAGAGGGCATCGAGTCAGAAAGTTAACTATGATAAAAAGGAGGCATCTTTGCAAGAATGTTCTTGAGATCCAAGGAATACAACTTGTTGGGCTACTAGGAGTAAAAAGGGTATCGAGACATGGAAAATAACCGGGAATGTGCATTGGTAGGTCAATCGAAGAAAGCAACTTTAAAGGATATTAAGGAGAGGATAGCAAAAAAAATCTTGAGGGTTGAAAAGAAAGGATGCTATCATAAGCAGAGCACTCCTAAAATCAGTCATTCACAAAGTATTCCTACATACATGATGTCTATGTTATGATAGCGCGTTTTTGGTGAGGAACATATAGAAAGAGACAAAGAATGCATTGGAAATCTTGGGAAAAGCTTTGTTTTTACAAAAATATCGGAGGACTTGGTTTCAAAGATCTCATAGATTTAAAACAGGCAATGCTTGCAAAAAAATGGAGAATGACCATTGATCAACAATCATTTGTTCATGAAATCCTTAAACTCTGATACTTCAGATTCATGCCTTTCTAGGAGTCCTCACTTGGAGTAATGGCTAGTTATTCATGGAGAAGCTTACGGGGTGCAAAATCTCTTCTAATGGAAGGAATAGGCTGGAAAGTGGAAGATGGTTGAAGCATCAAAATCTAGAGGATGCATGAATCATTTTTGAGTACGGGAAAAGACTTAGATAACCAACAAACACGAGAAACATGAACAATGGTGGTGAGGTGGTGGAACTTATCTACGCAAACACGAGGGCATAAAAGGGTGAGGTTATTGACACTATGTTGACACAGGGATGACCACCTGATTAAAGCTAAGAAACGGGTTGAAAACAATGAAACTAGAGATCTTAGAGTATGGGGTCCAAATACAGACGGGAATTTCTCATTAGATCAACATTCTAGCTAGGAAAATGCGTTTGGTAGTGAAATTTTGGCTACGAGGTATGCTCTCCAAAAGAAGAGAATTATCAAAGACCCTATTTGTGAAATTTTGTGCGTAATTACTAAGAACATAATTAAACAAACAAGAAAGACAACACACACAAGTTTATAGTGGTGTTCACTTTCTAGAGAGATTTTATTAAAGAGTTTCAGAATACAAATGAGAGGATAAACAGATTATAATTAGGTTATCCAGATTTTCCAAGGTAATATATAATTGTAGACAAAGGAACCCTGCAATATATAGGAATAAAACTCTAGGTTTATACTTGGACACTAAGTATAAGACTAGGTCAAACAAAAAAGGTCCAAACAAAAAAAAACCAAAACAAAAGATAAGATCAATTCAAGGCATATAAACAAATTTTCACCTTGACTTTGATCCTCATATATATACCAAATGCATGAGTCAGTTGCAAGATTAATTCCTCTATCTAGATGTGCCTCTTGGGCGCTCAAAAGCTTCTGACATTTAGCAAGTTCAAACAATGTTGGAACTTGCTGCAAGTAGGGGTGAACAAAAAAGTCTGATCCGCCTAGTCCCATACGTGTATCCGAATATCCGAACCGGTAAAATTCCTAATTCGAATATATCCGGTAGTTGGTGATCCGAGTCCGATCTGATATGAGAATATCTTTTGGATCATCAAATCGGATACAGATCGAGGTCTTGAGAAAAAAAAGTCGGATAGGATATATCCGACTAGTCTAGTGATAAATACTAAGATCGGATCAGATATCCAATCCGGATAAAATTGCCGGATATCTTGATACTCTCGGATCGGATATCCGGACCTTCGGATCGGATTGGATACCCGAAAATGCTCACTCCTAGCTGCAAGGTATTGACTTGGTGAACATATCAGCAGACAAGAATTTCTCAGTAAGATCTACATTCTAGTTAGGAAAATGCATTCGGTAGTGAAATTTTGGCTCCGAGGTATAGACTCTAAAAGAAGAGAATTATCTAAGACCCTATTTGTGAAATGATGGCGGAATTATTGAGAAAGTACAAAACTCAACCAATAAGAATGACAACACCCACATGTTTATAGTGGTTCACTCAATATTGGTTATGTTTACTTTTTAGAGGGATTTGATTGAGATGTTTTAGAGTACAGATGAGAGGATAAACATATGATAACTAGGTTATCTAGATTTTTCATGTTAACACATTATTGGAGACAAAAGAAACCCTACAATATATAGGAACAAAACCCTAGGTTTATACTTGGGCATCAAATATATAAAATATTGAGAAACAGAAAAGTCTCAAACAGGAAAAAAAAAATCAAACAAAAATAAGTCCAATTCAAGGCATATCAACATAAAAGATGAAACGAGTTTACTAAATCTTCAATGCATGCTACTATCCTAGGTCAAATGTAGGGAAATATGGGAAGGGGCAAGAGATTTCGACAATTCCCTACATCCCTTGTGATGCCTGATAAATTCATTGTTGAAATATATAAAAGATTCTGAATCGAAGCACTCTAGGAGGTGATGACGAGGACATGGAATGGTTGGCGTTGTAGAAATAAAATGGTCTTTGACGAGGAAAGATTAAGGGCCCGTTTAGTTTGAACTCCGGAAACGGAAACGGAATGGAAATGTATCTACTCCATATGTATACCTATGTTCATGAAGTTTTTGGGAATCATTCCTTGTGGTTTAAAGTAATTGTAGTAGAAATTGATTAATTTTAATACCCTATAGGATAACAAAATAGGAGAAGCAAGTGCATTTTGCATTAAACCACGTGTATTATTCCATGAAAAAGGTACCACTGTGGATTACATTCATTTCTAATCGGTTTCTGTTTTCGGAGTTACAACCAAACAGAGGGTAAATGTGACCCTCTTGACTTCTTGAGAGATAACTTACTGGCACTTGTTAAAGACTACAAAACAAGACGAGGAAAGGGAAGACATGTACAGTTGAATGTGGATAAGATATGGTTCCCGCCGGTGGAAAATGCAATGAAAATAAATGTTGGCCAATGGGGAGATTTTGCTAGGAATGATCCCGAGAAACAACACTGAAGAAGTATATGGTGTAAAGGTACAAAAAAACAGTTGGATCATGCTATAGCTAGATTAGTCCCTTCCAATGGACAAAAGGAGGTTTTTACTTAACGCTTTTCATTTTTTTGTACTTCATTTTTTTAACAAAAACTAATAATTATTTAGATGTGTTACTATAACATTATTTACATGTACTTAACTTGACTTTAGAAGATTATGAATGAATTTGGTTTCCTTTAAAAAAACGTATATGCATTAATAAAGTACAACATAACCATTAAAATTGATAAAGGAGAAATTAGGAATGATAAGGGGGATCAATTAAATAAAAGAAAAAATGCGGGTCGGTTTAAGTGATAGTTTAAAAAGAGCAAAAAAACATTTGATCCTAGACTCGACAGTAAAATACCTTTATTATTCCGGAAAGAGTCACCAGTCGCTATTAATTTACTTTATGCTATAGTATAGTCTATAATAACTTATTCTATATGGAATTGAAATTTATAGGAAGAAAGAGATATCTTATCCGCATAATGACTCATTCAGTAATTCCGTTAGTTAAAAGGCCCCTTTAACTCAGTGGTAGAGTAACGCCATGGTAAGGCGTAAGTCATCGGTTCAAATCCGATAAGGGGCTTTTTACTTTTTTTCATAAAACCCAAGTCGTAGTATTCATATTTGATCGTAGAATAGATTTGTTTATTGCTATTAAAAAAAAAAAAAGAAACAACTGCATACTATAAAGATAATACGTTCTAGTAGTTCTAAAGTTGAACATCTTTTGATTATACTGAATAATGATAAATGGTAAGAGAAGTCGTCTATTAAATTACCAAATATTCCTATATTTTTTTATTCCAACCGAATCCATTGGAAAGATTCGAAATCAACAAATAAAAAGGGAAAAGTAAGTGGACCTGACCTATTGCATCAGGACTCTATCCGCTATTCTGATAATCAAATTAGATAGAGATTAAATTGAAACGGTTGACCCCCTTTATTATTATTTTTTTTCTTTGGACTGCGCACCAATTTGTCGATATTTCCGGTTCCATTTTTTATTCCTAGATATTCTATAAGAATAAATCGGCTATTCTCTTCCTTACTCTATGAAGTTAAGGGAAAAAGTTTCTTCGAAACCACAACATAAAAAAACCTTTTCGCTATCTTTATTTGATTCTAGAGAAGCATTAATATCTAGTTTATGGAATAAGGTTTAGATATATCTATTAGCTCGTAATTTCATGTACCAACTATTTTTCGATCGATGCATCCCCTATTTTTGTTTCGACAATGTGATGTAAAACAAAAACACATGCGAGAAAAAAACTTCCATTTCGGATCGCCTAGTCTTTTTTTCTTGAATAAAGAGTAATTATCTCTTTTTCTGACAGATAAAAGTGAAAAAGGTAAATAGAAAACTTTTCATTCTTTTCTCGACCCGTGAAAAATGAAAAAAGAGACTCTAAGGCAAGGGGGGCGGAAAATAAAAAAAATTATAATATATATAGTATAGAATTGTATATACGACTGTAGGAGCATACATAGAAATTAGAAATCTATCTTATGGTTTGATACATAATAAATTCTACATTATGTTTTACAGGTATACGAACTGGTTCGATAATAAATATTCCCTCTTTTAGGATTTTTGAAAGATTCAAATCCCGGATTAGCATTGGATCCAGAGTTAACTCCTCCTTCTTAATCAAGCCGAAACCAAACTTTGTTGTCATTCTGCTTTCCTTTTCCCATTCAAGTACGGCCAGCGCATAATCGAATAATTCCATAGTCAAAGGACTCAGCGGCCATTTCAATTGCAAAGCAAAAGATCCTTTCATGAACGCATCTAAGTCTATTTCCCAAGTCCAAATACTTTTGGGTTGATTTTTCGTTCTACCCATTTTCATATCTGATTTCGTATAAAGTTCTTCCATAAATTTTTGTCGGTTTGAGAGAACAGATTGGGGGTTCCCTCAGTTTTGGGCATCTGATGCAAGATCTCTTTGACCTATGGTTTTTTTTTCTTTTTGACCTATGGTTTTTTTTT
The DNA here is from genome assembly GCA_002319775.1 of Fagopyrum tataricum. Classification (NCBI taxonomy): domain Eukaryota; kingdom Viridiplantae; phylum Streptophyta; class Magnoliopsida; order Caryophyllales; family Polygonaceae; genus Fagopyrum; species Fagopyrum tataricum. The sequence goes on along the minus strand of CM008282.1, from coordinate 36,444,212 downwards.
CTTCTTGATTCTCTAATTCAAAAGATTTTTTTTCATTTGATAGTATAAGATCCCCTTTTTTATTTTGAGTGATATTTTGATTTTGACTAACATCTTCATTAAAATGAAAAATAAGTGAATGAATTGGTATAAACCCGGGTTTCATTTTATATACATTTAAAAATAACTCAAATTGTGGGAATAACCAAGGTATCGGCTTCGATACAGGACGATTTAGTCTTTCTTCATTCATTCCCATCCAATCAAAAGGGTTTCTTTTCTTTTTTTGATTGGATGGGTTGATTTCTTTATCTTTATTAATTTTGAGATAAAAAAGACCTTTCGTATCAAAATATTTTCTATCTGGATTTTTTATATACATAAAAAAATCTTTTCTTATAAAATTAGTAATAGGGATACTCCCCCCCATATCAACAAATTTCGGTTTATGTATGTTGTAATTATATGAGTCCTTCTTATCTTCATAATAAATCGATTGATATGCTAAAAGATCATATCTATACATTTTTTGAAAATGATCGTTTTTATTTAGCAATAACGAAACCTTTTCCTCTCTTTCAGATGAATCCCGTTTGATTAAATTTGGATTTTCAACCCTACAATGTTGATTGACTCTATTTCGCCATTTTTGCGGTACTAATTTAGACCATTTTCGCTCAGATAAATCGTACGGATAATGACTCTTTAACCAATTTTTCCATTGATTCATTCCAGAATTCTGAAGTTTCTTATGCTTTAATTCGGAAGAAATTATTCCTTGTCTTCGAAAATAATCTTTTATTTCATTCTTAAGAAAAAAGATGCTCCGTCATATTGAAGGACAGATCTTAACTTATACAAGTTAATAACCTGGGTTTGTGATAATTTGTAAAATACATAGGCCTGTGACACTAGGGATAATTTAAAAGAAACCTCCGACTTCGTCTGAATCTTATGACGAATACGAGAAGGTGAAAGTTTTTTTTGTATAGTTGAAATACGCTCAATTATCTTTTTATCTTTTGTATCAAATTTTTTTTTTTTTTTGAATTTACGAAAAAGTTTTATAATGATCATGGGCCTATAAAGACTATTAATAAGACGATTAATGATATATGGAAAGCTCTCTAGAAGGATATCCGTGTATATCCTTTACACGATCCATTTTAAAAAAAAATGTGATTTACGGATTAATCGATCATTTCTTCTTTTTAATATCTGAAAAATATTTTTTAGTGGTGCTAATTTTTGAGCACCATAACTTGTTTTGTTAGGACTAATATTTATCGTTAGAGTTCGAAATCCATTTTTCTTGTCTTTTGTAATTCTTTCGATTTGATTTCTGATTGTGCTTGTTCTATCAGTCAGATCTTTCATTTTGATTTCTGTCAGTGAATAATTTGTCCAATCCATAGGTCGGGTTTGAATGGCTGATTCATGAATAATCTGATTATTGATTATAGAATCTTTTTTTATTTCACTCGAATCCTCTCTCAATTTTTTTGGTTCTTTTTGGACCTTTAGAAACAAAAATTTTGTTCTTTCTTTGAAACTTTTTAGAACTCGAAAACGCCATTTTATAGTTGTTTTTTGGAGTTTTTTCAAAGGGGGTCCAAAATAATAACAAAACAAAATACCAAGTCCTACGAGAGGAGAACCAAAAGGACGGTCAGTTTCTAGTCCCCAAATCGTTAAAAAAGCAGCAGGACTTTCCTGCTTTGGCTTTGGATCCCTACGAGAAGGTCGTATCTTAGATCGGTGCCAAGGTTTCAGACGGAAAGGAAATCGTATCATTAGTTGTATACCCTCTGTGGCCCAGTTTTTAGGAAAAATTCCGTTTCTTCCTGGTTTTTGTAATGGCATACCATTATAGGTGCATATAACATACACTTCTTTATTCATCTCCCTTATATCCTGCTCCCACTCGGACTCTTGGCGTAATAAGAAACGGACAATATTTTTAGCTAGTATCAATGAAGGTAATACAATAGATTGTCTAAGCCTCGACTGAATTTTGTAATGGCATACCATTATAGGTGCATATAACATACACTTCTTTATTCAAGGCTTGAAATTATAATTACCTTAAACCATTGAATCTCACTCTGCAACTGCAAGGCTGATCCAACATTAGAGTTCAACTTCACAAAGGCGACATTTTCCGCCACAACATGCAGTATATTATACTCATAGGTACCATAAGTGGCCTGAAGCTTGGAGCGTAACTTGTTTTCTAGCAAGAAATTGAATAATTTCTCTTGTCGCCATTTTACAAAAACATGCAATAAGGATGCAAAATTGATGTTACTCCATGTTAATGCGTCCGGAAAGAACTTAGAGAAAGTTTGAAAGATTTCAACTAATCCTTTTTCTGCAGCTAAGAATAGCATTCTGTTGGTTGATACCAACTTAAGCATCTCCTCGTTGTAATTCTCGTTTGAAAATTGAGAGAAAGTCGCCTCTACCAATTTGAGGGCAAGTTTGTGTTTTGACTTCTCTTCGTATATTCGATTCAATGTTGGTACTGTAATTAAGTTTAATGTGGGGTTTTTAGATTAAAACTACATTCAATTGAACAAAAATTATAATAAAATAGATCTCGTATAAAATTCACACCTGAATTTATAATTGATCTCCAAAAGCGTACTCTAGTAAATCCGAGAACTGCAATTACGTAAAAAATTAATAGACTAAAGACTATAAACGAGCAAATAAAAGCATTAATATATCATACTAGGAGTCTAGGACTCAAACGACATATGGATTGGAGGAAATTGACTCACCACCATGGGTTATACCATTCACATTTTGTGCTTGTGGTGATATGTTCTCGAGTTCTATTAGGATAACTAGATATAAAATGAAGGCATCAATTAGAGATTATCCAATAATCATATTTCAAAATATAATTAAGTAAAGATTAGAGAAACCTACAATGAGAAATGAGGGTCTCCCAAACATTAAGCTTACTTTGACTCTCGAAAACATGTGACTTACTGATCAGCAAATGGATCAACGTGTTTTGAGTCTTGGGGCAAGCAAAAGCCATGTGCGAGTAATTCCGGATCAAGTAAAATGCAATATCTGTTGAATATTATCCAAGTAAATACTATTTCAATGTATATATATTATTAAGGAAAGAAATATTAGATAGCCTCGTACCTAAGTATTCACTCGAAATGAGATACAACAACAACCTATAACACATGGGAGGTGCAAAAGGATTATGATCAGCGTCAAAACTATCTGCATATATTTGACTGGCTCGACAAAGGTGCCACACAACCTCCTTTTGTCGTGATGAAGGCGGGTAATATGAAGCGGTACATGGCTTCCATTGTCAGCAATCTTGACTAAGCTAGGGTTTTTCACTAGCAACACTTTTACACATTATAAGCTTCCACCAATGGCAGCAAAGTGAAGAGCAGTGCGACCATTTATATCTTGAAAAGCAACATCTTCTGGAGTAATGTGTTTGATAAGTTGTTCAACAAATATTGAATGACCTTCAACACACGCAATGTGAAGGGCTGTCTTGTTGAAGATGGAGATAGTTGATATGAGTTCAGTGTAATCACCATTAATAAAGCTAAGTGCACTTTTCCAATCACCATTCATTGCCGCTGTATATAAAGGCAAATATCTCTTGATGTTCACACCTGTTTCACCAACATTAATTCTCTTTGTTTTCTTTAGAAACAAAATGTAATTACAAGAAACAAATATATCGTTAGACAATAATAAACAAAAAAAATACTAGGATTTTCTAGCAGTCTGGTGCCGTCAAGGGTTTGTGAGGATTACCGCCGCATTATAGTTCACAAATTTCACAAACTGGCCCGAGTACCGATGGAGGATCTACACAAAAGCTGGGGGAAACTGAAGTTGACAGAAGCTGAAGGCGCAGTGGACCCTATCCAACTAGCAGTCGATAAAGATATCCAAAAGAACACAGAGAGAAGCATGTTGGGAAAGGTCTTTTCGAGAAAGAAGGGTGTGGGAGCCCTTTTCTTATGGACCGAGATTTGATCTTTGACCGAGCTTGTTTTGGCCGAGTTTGGCTCAGCCGCTTCCGCGGTCACTTCCTCCGCACCTGCGGGTCGCCGCTCCCGCGGTCACTTCCTCCGCACCTGCGGGTCGCCGCTCCCGCGGTCACTTCCTCCGCACCTGCGGGTCGCCGCTCCCGCGGCCATCTCCGCCGCCCCCGCGGGTTCTTGCGGCTGCAGCCGGTTTTGTTGACCTTGTTGACCAGTGTTTTACCCTCAGCTTTACTTCTTCCTTCTCCTTGCTGAGCAAGGGTTTCCTTATTCATTTCCATCCAATCTTCACGTCCTTCTTGCTTCTTCTTCATCTTCTTTGATATTGTTCTTGGTTGGAAGAGTTTGGTTGGAGTTTATGTGAGTGGTGGCTTGTGTGTTGAAGCTAGTGTGTGTATTGTTGTGCTTGGAAGCCAGCCTTAGTGTTTGATGATCCTCCGTGCAACCTATAACCTTCAATAGTGGTGAGTGCTTGTTCTTCTCCTTCTCTTCTTCTTTGATTCCATCTCTTTAGCATTAGGTTTAGATGTATGTTGATCCTAGTTTGATGTTGGAACGTGTCTGTATATGTTTGTATGTGGTTTGGATGATTGAAGACGTGATTTGATCACGTGAAGAGCCGAAGAGAAGCTGCGAAGTGTCGTTCTGCATTGTCGCCGCCCCCGCGGCCAAGAGTCACCGCCCCCGCGGCTACCGTGCCACAGCGCCTGCGTCGTGCCAGCGGCGTGCCTGCATTTTGTGTCACCGCCCCTGCGGCTTCCACCTGCCGCGCCCGTGGGTGATCTTTTCTGCCCCTGCGTCCGTAGTTCACGCAGGTGCGTCTTGTCCCGGGACTACCTATAGTTAGGTAGTTCCTTTCCTTTCTAGTACGAGGGAACTAGCATCATGCTAGGTACCGGTTTATGATGAGTATGATATAGATATGCCGGTTACGGCTTTGAGGTTTACGAGTTGGAATTGATCCCTTATGGATCCCTTGGGTCTAGGTGTGACCCTTTGTGTGTGATAGGATTGTGATATATATATGTGTGCCTTGTATAGACTGTGGTGTCCTCTAGTTTGGAGTAGACGTTTCTGAGAGTGGTTTGTAGCGAGATACTCCTGAGATCGAGGTAAGTCCATAGGACTTACTTAGCTACTATCCTTATATTGGATGTATGCTTGAGTGGTGTGTGTTATGTGCTTTATAGCATGTGTTATTATTTGGTCACCGACCTATGTTATATTGACCGCCCATTGTAGTGGTTGTGATAACCTTTCCCTTTCATCCCGTCGTGGAGCCTGGGAGGTTCTCTGTAGTCAGGCCAGATCTGGTATAAAGGAAGGCCCCTCACCATTCCCACAGGGTACACGGGAGGTGTGCTGATACTACTCCAGCTGGTTAGAGTACTCAGAGGCGAGGATTATATTCCTCGTGTCACCTATCTTTATATACATCTATTTATACGATTGAATGATTCAACTTATTAAAGATAATAAACCGGGTAAATGTTTGATATCATGCTGAAGTGTTTATTCCTTATGATATGTGTTTGTGCTTTAGCATCTTCTTATATATGTGTATAGTTAGCTAACGGTTTCATACCATGTTGTAGATCCCTCGCAGGTTAGGAGAGCTGCGGAGTGATCCGGAGGGGTGATCTGCTGAGGGTTCCGTACACGGGGCATATTCGTGGGTTTTTTTTGGAGATTATCCATTGTACGGATTTCTGTTTTGATTGTACTCAGCAGTACTGTATAAACCTTTTGATATTTATATATCAATTTCTGTTTTGATTGTACTCAGCAGTACTGTATAAACCTTTTGATATTTATATATCAATTTTTGGAGATTATCCATTGTACGGATTTCTGTTTTGATTGTACTCAGCAGTACTGTATAAACCTTTTGATATTTATATATTAATTTTTATGTTTTGTTTTAATCTGTTGGTGCCTTGTTGTAAGATTCAGTGAGATTGTTGTCAGGCTAGGACCAAGATCCATTGTGAGATCCATTGTGAGATCCTAGCCCAGTAGCACTCCGAGTCCTACGGATTTGGGGTGTTACAAAGGTAAGCATAGGGATCCTGAGAACAACGATTAGAGCGATTTGGAGGATCCAACAAGAGGTAATCGTTAAAAAAGTTGGGGAGAACGTCTTCCTTTTCTAATTTCTTGAACATACAGAAAAAAAACAAGGTCATGGAAGGAAGGCCATGGTCATTCGATGATAACCTACTCCTCCTACAAGATAATAACCCAGAAGAAAGTTTTGAAGAAGCCAGATTTAATCTAACGCCGATATGGGTGGTGGTTCAAGACTTGGAGGTCGGGATGCACTCACATGAAATGGCGGAGAAGATGGGAAATAACATAGGCAATTTTCTTCAATACGATAAGGGAGTGAAGGACATCCTAAAGAAACAGATGAGTTTCAGAGTGGGTTTAGATATCAGTAACCCTATACCGAGGGGGACGATTGTAGGAAATGGGAGAGACAAACGATGGACTAAATTCCAATATGAGCGTCTCCCAACACTATGTTATAGGTGTGGAAGAAATGACCACACATGAAAGGGATGCGAGGAAAGTACATATGGTGAGGAAGGAATTGGTTCACTGCAGTATGGCCCATGGTTACGAGTTCTCCCCCTAGGAACACCTTGGGGCTCAAATTTGAGGGAGAAGGATATCGCCAAACGATGGGAGAAGGAGTACTTAGATGTAGAAATGAATGAGGCCGGAAGGAAAGGGGAGAAATAGAAGAACAAGATCAGGATAGTTATGAGATTGTAGTTGTTAACGAAAGCAAAAGGAAAGAGGAAATCGAGGATGATGTACCGTCTGATGAGCAGGATAAGACTAAAACTATGAATGATAGTAACACCAGGGCGGCCTTTAAGAGGTACAGAAGGGTGGGGACTGCAAGTTTTGAAAGAAGGATCACCACCTCAAAGGAGAGGATAATGGGAAAGGGGAGCGGAGGAGAGTCGAGAATAGACATAGAGTTAGAGGACACGCAATATAGAAATAGAATCAGACTACAGGGAAATGAGGAGAAGACAATGGAAATCCAAGTAGCGGACGAGGGTAGTGACCCGGTCCGTGAAGGACCATGAAAATAATACGGTGGAGCTTTCAGGGATTGGGCAACCCTCTGACAATAAGTGCTCTCCGAGACTGGTCCTAGAGATACCACCCGGCGTTGGTCTTTGCCACGGAGATGAAGACACGAAAAATAGAAACTTAAGGTGTGATGAAAACATCTGGTTTTCTCAATAGAATAAACGCTGACAGTGCTGGTAGGTCGGGAGGCTTAGGTTTTTGGTGGCATGATTTTGATGCCAACTTGATATCCTACTCCCTCCACCCAGTAATGATTGAGATTAAAAAGGCTGAGAGTGGTAGGAAATGGGCAGCTGTAGGGATCTATGGTCGGCCGGAAAAGGAGAAGAAAGTGGAAACATGGGCTCTCATGAAGCGGTTAAGAGACCAATATGATGGACCAATGCTTATGTTTGGCGACTTTAATGAAGCAGTCTTCCAACACGAGAAGGAAGGAGGCCTTCTAAGGGGTCTGAAGGAGATGCAACTTTTCAGGGAAGCAATGACTTATGGGAGACTGAAGGACTTGGGATGGGGAGGAAGAAAGTTTACATGAATTCAGGGCGTTGAGGGCAGCGAGGTGATTGAGGAGAGACTTGATCACTTTTTGGGCACGGATGATTGGTATAATATGTTTAAACTAGCAAAGGTGTCTCACATGGTGAGATTCCGTTCCGACCATTTCCCAATCATCCTTGATACCAAAGGGAGAGAGACGAAATTACATGATAGGAAGAAGGGCTCGTTTTGAAACTTGGTGGCTGGAAAAGGATGGATGTGATCAAGTTGTTAGGAATGCATGGGCCACGGCCACGGGAACGAATACAATCTAGAAACTAAACTTGGTAATGGCTAAACTTTTGGATTGGGGGAAGATAAACAAACAAAAGTAGGAAGGAAGTGATTAAAAAACTTGAGAAGGAGTTGGAAGAATGCCAAAGGAGACAACCGGATGGTGAGGTGTTAAGACGGAGGGCAGAGTTAATCCTCAACATCGAGAAGTTGCGCAGGGAAAGCGATGCCTATTGGACATTAGGTCTAGAGTGAAAGAGATGAAATATAGTGATAGCAACACCGCCTACTTCCACCATCGGGCAACACAAAGACATACCAAAAACTACATCCAGAGGCTGAAAAGTGAACCGGGTGACATACTTACCGGGACTCGGAAGTGGAGGGTGAAGTGGTACTCTTTTTCCAAAAGTTATTTACTTCATCTATACCTGACGAGGACTCATACACCGTTGTGGAGGCAATTGAATGTAAAAGTGACTGGCATTATGAATGAAATGTTGAATGTAAAACCTACTAAGGATGAAATATGGGGAGCGGTCAAACAAATGCACCCCAGGAAAGCCCCAGGTATTGACGGGATCCATGCTATATTCTTCTAGAAACTCTGGAATATCGTGGGGAGCGAAGTGATAAGTTTCGTTAAAGACTGGTGGAATGGAGAGGTAAGCATCATAAAATCTCAATCACACAGTAATCTCGCTTATCCCAAAGATATTGTTGTCGGAGAAGGTGTCTGACTTCAGGCCGATCAGCTTGTGCACTGTGTTCTACAAGATTGTTTCAAAGGTTTTCGCAAACCGTCTGAAGCATATCCTACCAGACATCATTAATTTCTAGGGAACAAAGCGCTTTTGTTCATGGAAGAAATATTACAGATAATGCTCTTGTGGCTTTGGAGATGTTTCACTTCATGAAGAACAAAAGAACATGAGATGTGGGGTCTTTAGCACTAAAACTCAATATGAGCAAAGCATACGACATAATCAAGTGGAGCTTCTTGAAGAAGGTCCTCACAAGGTTTGGTTTCAATACTGCATGGATCAACCGGATTATGGATTGCATCTCCTCCACCTAATTTACCTTCAACATCAATGGTTGTTATAGGGGGTTTGTTATGCTGTCTAGGGGTCTCCGACAAAGAGACCCCATCTCCCCTCATTTGTTCATACTATGTGCAGATGTTTTCTCAGGTCTCATCAGGAAGGCGGTGGCTGAGGGATTTATTCATGCTATCCGGGTGAGGAGGAATGCTCCGGAAATCTCACACCTCCTGTTCGCTGACAACAACCTGTTATTTGTGCGGGAAAACCTACTGGAGTGCTCTAAGATCGCTGATATTCATCAACTACTATGAGAGAGCATCAGGACAAAAGATCAATTATTCAAAATCCGAGGTTTGTTTTAACAAGAATATTAACACTATCCAAGGACTACACATTGTGGGTTTGATGGGTGTCAGATGTGTGGACATACTGAATACCTACCTTGGATTTCCTATATGGATGGGTACGTCAAAAAGCCTACTTTTGAAAGAATTAAGATAGAATCGCAAGGAAACTTATGGGATGGAAGGAACGGTTGTTGTCTCAAGTGGATGGAGAGGTTTTACTTAAAATCCTTAGTGCAAAGTATTCCAATGTACTTGATGGTGTCTTTAAGATACCGGATGGAACTATTGATGAGAGTCATGCTATGATGGAAATTTTTTGGTTGGGCTCGACGGCAGAAAGACGCAAAATATACTGGAAAAACTGGGAGAAAATGTGTCTCCCTAAGAACTTGGGAAGCATGGGCTTCAAGGACTTAAAGATTTTCAATCAAGCCCTCTTAGCCAAGCAGGGTTGGCGATTGGCAAATGACTCTTCCTCCCTTGCTCATGAGCTGCTCAGGTCTTGTTATTTCCAACACTCGGACTTCCTTTCCGCTCAGTTTGGAAGCAATTCAGGTTATTCAAAGAGGAGCGTATGGGAGGCCAAATCAGTGCTTAGAGAAGGTCTTTGATTGCTAGTGGGACTTGAGAGTAGACTGAACGTGTGGAATGAACCATGGATCATTCAATTTGGGGATGCAAACCTCATCTTGTTCATGCCTATTTCATCGCTGCTACAGGGTGAGATAAGAACGTGGTGCCTGGACCCGAAAGCCTTTTTCTCGGTTAAATCAACATATTGGCTTGCATGTTGCAGTCACATCGAAAACTGGCTGGAAGGACTTCAAGGAAATACCCATGGGCCCTTGCTATCATTTTGAAGCAGAAGGTCCCCCCCCCCCCAAAAAAAAAAAAAAAAAAGTGAAGAATTTTGCGTGGAGGATGTGCATTGAGTCACTTGCGGTTAGGCTAGCATTGGGAAGCAAACATATTGTTGAGGATACTTCATGCCCATTGATAACATGATTTATCGACCTGTTGTACTGATGCATATAGTTAGATTTCCCTTTTCCGTATTCATGTTTTTAGCCTTAGTTTGTGCCATTTATGCTTGATTAGTTCTACTTTGCAAGAATGGATGTCTACACACACTATTTGTAGCTTTATAGGTGATTTGACACATTTTGGAGTTAAAACGACGTACTTGAGGATTAAGCCTCGAAGTGGATGCATTGGAGCGAGCATACGTGCACGGGAAAGGGCTAAAAAACAAGCTAAAGGCATGAAGGGAACGACCCAGGAGCATCTCGGCCGAGATCCACTTATCTCGGGCCGAGATGAAGCCACTGCAGTAAAATCTCGGTCACCATCTCCCTTAGCATTATATTTTATTTGCGGGTTTTTTCCTTTTTGGCACAATGTCTTTTTGGCTAGATTTTATTATAAAAATAAGCCTTGGATTTATTCCAAGTTGTGCTGGGAGTCGCCTAGAGTTTACCCTAGAGGGGGGAGCCGTCTCCTTCCCTTCCCTTCTTCTTCACCATTGTTCTTCATTAATTTAGATTCAAGATTAAGACTTTTGCATTGAGATTTATTTGGAAGAGATTGTGGATTTGAGATTTGAGAAGATTGCAAGTTTTCATTTATTGAAGTTGAGTTCTTTTTATCCCTTTTGTTATTTATTTATTTGTCTTTGATATGATTGTTATTGGGTAGAACCTTGTGGTTCCAAGATTGACAGGGATTTGTTTATGCCTTGGATTATGATGGAATAGTTTGAGCTTATGTTTGGTTTGTTTAGCCTTGAAATCCTAGTGGTTAGTTTGGACTTGAACCTAGTTAGAATCCTTTTAGCTAGTAACCTAAGTTGGATTGAGACTTACCCGATGATATCCCTTCTTAGATACCTTAGAGAACTGATCCTAGGTAATAAAGGTTTATCATTTATTGGTTAAATGTGCCTTGATTCCCTACTGAGTTAGGTAATTCCTGAGACTTATCCGGTAAAGGTTTACCTGATCCTTAGTTTGTAATCTGGTTTGTTTAGAATTTCCTACCTCTTTACCTTGAGACTCACCCAGTAATAGGTAGTTTGGTTTGGAACTAGATGGTCTTGAGACTTACCCGGTAATAGACCATCAGCTTAGAAATGTTCGTCCCTATGCTTGCCAGTCATAGATGTCTTATGAGTTTTCCTTAGTCCACATGTATAAACAATGATCTTAAACCCTTAGAATCCATTTTCTTTCCTTTAATTTGATTATCTTTTCTTTTGTTTCGCTTTTATTAAATTGTTTTCAATTGAAGGTGACATTCAATTGTGAACGCCAAAAAACCCTTTTCAAAACCTTTTTGACTTCTTTCCCTTATCTTTTCCAACCCCCCTTTCTTTATTTGAGATATATCCTATCGTTAATCATCGATGCAGATTAATCCTCTCAGTCCTTGTGTTCGACCCTGAAATACTTGTCCTACTTCGTACGATCCATACACTGTGGGTTCGTTGCTATTTAGGGGAATTATTTACAGGTTATAAATTTAAAACTATCCCTTCCTAGTTTTGCTATCCTGTGAGTTTCTATCATTGTTGATAGGGATTTATAGGGGTGTAAAACAAGCGAAAAAGTGTTTGGCGCCGTTGCTGGTGAGTGTGGATAGTTTAATTGGTTGCTTTAATTATTCATAGTGTAGATCGTTCTGGTTACTTTTGATCTCGTTTTCTTTCTCTCTCCACAAGGACACGAAGAGAGTTCTCGAGAAGAAAATCTATGGGTCCTGTGAAGAGTGGTTGCAAGGATTGGATGAGCAGTCCAAGGTGTTTGACGTGAGCTAAGGCAACCACGGAATTGGGTCTAGCTAGAGACCTTAAACCAAACGCTTCTCGGTAGGCAACCCGATGTATTAGATTTTCCCTTTCTTGCTTTTGTTTTGCTTTTTGCTTTTTGCTTTTGCGCTTCTGCGCGTTTTGGTGTCATTTGTCTTTTCAGGTTTTAGGTAATAAATGAAGAAGAGATGCTTGAAGGAGTTTGCACAGCCGCTTGTTTCCACTATAACTTCCATATGGATGTACCATATCACTGATTTTTACATTGTGAGTATTCTTTTTCACTTCTATTTATTCTTCACATTGGGGACAATGTGAGTTTTAAGTATGGGTGGGATATTTGCAGTCTTTTAGCATGTTTTTTTCCCTGTCACATGTTTCCCTTAAAAAAAATAAAAAACAAAAAATAAAAAACCATCTCGGCCCGAGATCGAAAATCTCTGCCGAAATTTCACGACAGTGGGTAAATCTCGGCTTGAGAAAAAAAAATCTCGGCCGAGATAAAAATAAATAAATTTTTTTTAAAGTGCTTCTATGAATGACATGACCCCTGTAACGATATTGTGTTTGTGAATTTGCTTTTGATTATTACTTTTGAGCTTAATTTGATTTATGGCATATTTGGGATTTGAATACTTTGCTTGAAATTTATGTGATATATGAAAATTGTCTTGTCTAGTTGGATTGAGTTTGGATAGTTGAAGCTTCATGATAAGTTCTTATACATTGCATAGGGATGATTTAGGCACTTCGACTTCATTCTTCTTCTATCTTTATCATGCTTAACCCCTCAAATATGGAATCTCTTGTCTCCTATCCGGGAATTAGGAATGATTAGTTTGAAGGCGTGTGCTTTATTGATGTTGTGAATTGTTTGAAGAAGTTTGAATGATGTGAAATGTGATGTGATGAAGAAAAGCAAAGCTTATAAGGGATTGTTGGCTATGAAAGACGGGTAACTCGGTACCATTCACATAGTCGGGTGTTTGTGCCTTGCCAAAATCTGATTGGTTTTAAAAACATTCCCTTAGAGTTGATTTGGTATGTGCATTTTGGTGTGAGGTACGTGAAGGAAACTGAGCACCAAAGTTTCGGCTACTGTGCACCAATGCCTTTCACTCAGGAAAAAGAAAGAAAAGAAAAGAAAGAAAGGAAAAGAAAGAAAGAAAAGAAAAGAAAATTTATGCAAGGGTGGTGGATGTTGAGTTGAAAAGATGAAGTGTGTTGTTTCTTCTTTCCAAATTAGCACCACGTGACCTAAAGTACATACTACCCTTATCACGTTTCTTGACTTTTATTTGTTAAGCCTTTTTTTATCTATGTACACATGTATTTGACTTGGTAGCCTTAGACTTGAATTTCTCATGATTATTAAATATTGGTTGTTTTGATGATGAACCTAAAATTCTTGTAAAGTATGAATATCCTTTTTGTGCCTATTTCATTTTACCTTAATTGAAATATATCTTTATCTATGAAACTTGCACTATTGAGGGTGATCATAATTAGAAGCACTACACGTTTTTGTCTTTGTTTTACATAAATAATTCATGCTATCTTATCTTAGATTTACTTTTTGCTTGAGGACAAGCAAAAATAAGTATGGGGTATTTTGATAACATGATTTATCAACCTGTTGTACTCATGCATATAGTTAGATTTTCCTTTTCCGTATTCATGTTTTTAGCCTTAATTTGTTCCATTTATGCTTGTTTAGTTCTACTTTGCAAGAATAGATGTCTACACACACTATTTGTGGCTTTGTAGGTGATTTGACACATTTTGGAGCTAAAACGACGTATTTGAGGATTAAGCCTCGAAGTTGATGCATCGGAGCGAGCATACGTGCATGGGAAAGGGCTAGGAACCAAGCTAAAAGCATGAAGGGAACGACCAAGGAGCATCTCGGCCGAGATCCACTTATCTCGGGCCGAGATGAAGCCACTGCAGTAAAATCTCGGTCACCATCTCTGTCCATATCTCGGGTGACCCGACCGAGATCCATGACGCTGAAGATCGAAGACGAAATCTCGGTCCCGACGATGACCTATCTCGGCCGAGATCCAACCCGAGATTTTTCCCAGAGCATTATATTTTATTTGCGGGTTTTTCCCTTAACATTATATTTTATTTGCGGGCTTTTTACTTTTTGGTCCAATGTCTTTTTAGCTAGGTTTTATTATAAAAGAAAGCCTTGAATTTATTTCAAGGTGTGCTGGGAGTCGCCTAGAGTTTACCCTAGAGGGGGGAGCCGTCTCCTTCCCTTCCTTTCTTCTTCACCATTTTTATTCATTAGTTTAGATTCAAGATTAAGACTTTTGCATTGAGATATGTTTAGTAGAGATTGTGGATTTGAGATTTGAGAAGATTGCAAGTTTTCATTTATTGAAGTTGAGTTCTTTTTATCCCTTTTGTTATTTATTTATTTGTCTTTTGATATGATTGTTATTGGCTAGAACCTTGTGGTTCCAAGGTTGACAGGGATTTGTTTATGCCTTGGATTATGATGGAATAGTTTGAGTTTATGTTTGGTTTGTTTAGCCTTGAAATCCTAGTGGTTAGTTTGGACTTGAACCTAGTTAGAATCCTTTTAGCTAGTAACCTAAGTTGGAATTGAGACTTACCCGGTGATATCCCTTCTTAGATACCTTTGAGAACTGATCCTAGGTAATAAACTTTTATCCTTTATTGGTTGAATGTGCCTTGATTCCCTGCTGAGTTAGGTAATTCCTGAGACTTACCCGGTAAAGGTTTACCTGATCCTTAGTTTGTAATCTGATTTGTTTAGAATTTCCGACCTCTTTACCTAGAGACTTACCCGGTAATAGGTAGTTTGGTTTGGAACTAGATGGTCTTGAGACTTACCCGGTAATAGACCATCAGCTTAGAAATGTTCGTCCGTGTGCTTGCCAGTCATAGATGTCTTATAAGTTTTCCTGAGTCCATATGTATAAACAATGATCTTAAACCCTTGAAATCCATTTTCTTTCCTTTAATTTGATTATCTTTTCTTTTATTTCGGTTTTATAAAATTGTTTATGATTGAAGGTGACATTCAATTGCGAACGCAAAAAAACCCTTTTCAAAACCTTTTTGACTTCTTTCCATTATCTTTTCCAACCTCCCCTTTCTTTATTTGCGAATTATCTTATCCTTAATCATCGCTGCAGATTAATCCTCCCAGTCCTCGTGTTCGACCCTGGAATATTTGTCCTACTTCGTACGATCCATACATTGTGGGTTCGTTGCTACTTAGGGGAATTATTTACAGGTTATAAATTTAAAACTATCCCTTCCTAGTTTTGCTATCCTGTGAGTTTCTATCATTGTTGATAGGGATTTATAGGGTGTAAAACCAGCGAACACCCATGTTACTTGAAATTTTCAGAATCTATTATTCATGCCCTTGTCCTCTGCAACAAAATTCGTAAAGTATGGGCCAATTATGATATTTTCTACGGGCTTGGATTACATGGACTTGTAGAAACAAATCGGTCTTTGATGAAAATTCCCCATGTGTTTCCATGCTTAAAGACGGTTTCATCGAATTGATAAACGATTACAAGTGTAGGGGAGCTTTGTCTTCTCCTGCCTCGAACCAATCTCCCGCTTCATGGACTTCACCTGAGCCTGGAGTGATAAAAATTAATGTTGATGCTTCTTTCTTTGAGCCGGAAGGCATGGGACTGAGAGTTATATTCAGGAACCATGTAAGGACTGTTTTTGGTGTAGTGGTTAAAAAACTACCTGGAAGTTGGCCTATATGGTGGGCTGAAATGGCAGCGGCATGTTTGGGAGTTGTTGAGGCTCTTAGAAGGGGGTTTTTCCAAGGTTATTATCAAAATTTTCTGCCTTTTGGGGGCTAATGGATTTTACTCCGCTGATCTTATCGGGACGAGGGGAAGAGGCCTCATCAGGGAGCTGAAGGCCCCTAATGTTTTGTTCGAAACTTTTTTTGTATGTTATGTTTTATGTTCCTCTAATGTTGTGGCTCATGAAATTGCCAGGGTAATACCACGAATGGGGGATATGGAGGTGTTTGATTCTTTTCTTTCCTCTAATGTAATGAACCTTGCCTTACAAGACGTAATATAATGTTTGTGTGTTTCTTTTAATAAACAAAAAATAATAATAAGTTTAGGAAACATTGCAAATGCATGTTCCTTCTTTATAAGGATATGAGTATTCCACTAATGTTTTTGTGTTTCTTTAAATTATCAACTTTTATTGTACATGGTTCAGTTTATTGGTGCATTCCTAAGAGCATGAGAAAAATAAAACGACATATTTTTATACCCTAAATAATTAGGAATGTGATACATATATCGTATCTAAAGATGGAATTGTAGTGGTGTTGCTCGAGATAGGATCGTATTAATGAGCTGCCCGACAAACATAATCCTGAAGACGAGGGGATATATGGTTTGTGTTGTCTATAGGTGCGGCGAGGTGCTAGTTTGAGGGATAATAGAGTAGCATACAACACAACCTAAAACACGAAGATGAGTTGTGTTTGGTGGGACACATGCAACAATTCATAGTGTTTTTTTTAAATGGGAGTGGGTATACGATTATAATTAACATGAAGATAAAAAGAACCCCCCACATGAAGATAAAAAGAACCCTCCGCCATATAACTTTTGGAGATTAACTTCAAAGAGTAAGGCAATAACAACGTGTAGGATATGTTTGTATTTGCGCTCAACTTTATTATTTTGTTGTGGAGTATAAGGAAATGTAGTTTCATGGTGCATTCCCTTTATGTGTAAATTAAGTCCTGAGAGGATGAAATATTCTGCCATTATCGATCACTTTTATATGTTTTGATTGTTTTATGAAAATGAATTTCAATAAATAAATAAAACACAAAAAATGTCTACAACTCTCTTGAGCTCACTATTGCATTTGATTAAATAAACCTAAGTTGGACGTGAAAACAAAGACATTGTTTATAGTAGAAATCTATATGCCTATACTAAAACAAACGACATTAAGCTAACGTGGCGCCTCAAAAATTTTGTAGAAATAAATATTTTCTCTAAATAACTAACGCAAAATTTTACCTAAAAAATTATATTGGTATTTGTTTATTTTTTAAATATTATTTTTAGCCACCAAATCTTTTAATTTATAACTACACAATTTCTTAGAACAATTTCACGTTACTTTTGTTGAACATTGCTATTCCACATCGATTATAAATAAGGCTGATAGTTTGATATCATGTAGAAATAAAGGATTTGAAGATTAAGCAAATCATACTTTTCTTGGTTTTTTGGCTAACTTGAAGTATAA
Source organism: Fagopyrum tataricum (assembly GCA_002319775.1). Classification (NCBI taxonomy): domain Eukaryota; kingdom Viridiplantae; phylum Streptophyta; class Magnoliopsida; order Caryophyllales; family Polygonaceae; genus Fagopyrum; species Fagopyrum tataricum. Next base: position 36,426,826 of record CM008282.1, on the reverse strand, counting down.
ATTTTATTAATAACGGATTAATGTACCCTTTATATAGGTCATTGACCTACTGTTTTGTGGATCGTTGTCATACTGTTTTGCGGGTCGTTGACTTACTATTTTGTGGGTTGTTTCACTAAATAGAGGGTTTAAGCAAGTGTAATTTTCTTCATAACGGATTATTATCCGTTATATGACATACTTTTTGTGGGTAAACGACTATTGGATTAATATCCGTTATATGGGTCGTTGATGTAATAACCAAAAAATTTCGGAATTTTTATAAATTTTGTTTATTATAATTTCATTATATTGTTCCAAGATCCGAGCCGATTTTCAAATACTATACATCGTTTCCTTTAAACCGAATTGAACCGGACCAACTTTAATAAAACTGAACCGGCCACTACCTACCTCATTCCTCTCCTTGACGGGAGTTACAAGAGCCTTTACAACGACAATGAAGGCGGAACATTGAAGAACTTTGATGACGGAAACCATTGAAGACCTAGGTTACATATTTACGACCGTTACTCCACGTTATTATGGTCATGAATGCCGCCACATAAGAATCTATATAAATCTAGAAATAAAATAAAATAAACACTCACCCTTATCCCTCACTTTTTCCCCTTGCGTTCTTCTTAAAAACCCAACTGTTAATCTCCTGTAGAACATTAGACAACGAGGCTACCGGCCATCAAAGTCCGGTCGCCGCCGCATCGACACCGCTTGGTGTAAGCCACCGCTTGCAACTTAATTTTGTTTGACCCGAACCGGTTTCATTTTCGTCAAGTTAATTTCAGAGACTAATTAATTATTTTAGGCTATACTTATTACTTAATAAATGTTGTGATAATGTAGTGAATTAAATTAGTAGATTATTTTAGTAAGTGTTAACGTTGAGATGAACGATAGTTAAAGAACTAGTTGGAAAATCCGAAATGTTGGAATTAGAAGAATTTGAGAGATGTTGTGGTAGTGAAAACGGAATGAGAGCTATGAGTAGTTAAAAGGGATCGATAACGTTAGACTAAATATGGACTTCCGAGTTAGCGGGTTTTTAAGGAAACAATTGTGATGATAATTTGAGAACTTGGAATGGACGTCTAGGTCCGTGAATCTAGGTCGTAGAAAACGTCAGGGTATCGATGCTAGATATCATACCTTGATTGATTAGAATGATAAGTCGAGTAGTGTTTAGGGTTGATATAGTTCTAAGGGTTGATGTATACTGATCAGGAAAATCGGATCTCTGTCTGGCAAGATCGCGAGAAACGTTGAGACCAATACGGATAAGGTGAGTTCATAGGACTTACTAAGTTACATTTTAATACTAAGTGTGCACTAGGATAGTGTGTGTTATGATTGTGAAATAAAATGAACGAACTAGATCACTGTTTTTAAATTTCTAAAGAGAAGCACAAGTACATTATAATGTGTCGTAACTTTCTGCCCGGACCGAGGGTGCCGAAAGATTTACCCGTGATCAGTCCAATAGCGTATAAAGGAAGAATGTATCAAAACCAGACCTACTGATTAACGGGGTAAGGTCGGAAGACCCTTGCCATATTAATTAGGATTGATCTTGACTAATCTACACCGCTAATCACCAATTAGCATCCTAGCTTTCTTTGCCCTTTTCTTGAACTTTCTTCGTCCAACACTTTCCAGAAAAACAAATCAAAATAAATTAAAAAAATGGACGTTTTGCTTTTTCAATATCATTAGCCCATCAACTAAGCCCACTTGATAATATTTTAAAATATGAAATACACTAACGCGTTATTAGGATTTAACTACCTTAGTGCCCATCATGTGCGAGTTTTATATGATTTAAAATAGTATATTATAATTTTTCTTTATTACGTATTAATGTTAAACTAAATAAAAATTAATTATGGGTTAGAAAAAATGGAGTAATGAATACTACATTCTTACGTTTACGAAACGTGCATTATAGAATTGTTTGTTTTAGGGTTTGCAATTTTAAACTATTTTATTTTTATTATTTTTTAATTATGAGATTTAATTAAAAAAATTTGTTAGAATATAATTAATTTAAATTTAATATTTAAAGTAATCAAAAAATATTTTTTGATACTGTTTTGATTACAATCTATTTTAAATTAATAAGATGATGTTTCATGGTGATATATTTGATAAAAGATGATGTTGTATGTCGACTGATTAGTAATTTTAATAAGATTATTTTTATAAAAATTATTAGTGGCAAATTAAAAAAAATTGTGGGAAATCCATAAATAACTTGAAAAAAATATCATGTGGTATTGGTTGAACGATTTTAAGGAGATTTGGTTAACAATAATTAAGTTAGAGATTCTTAACATTAATCGAGTTAGTTAATGTTAAAATTAAAATTGATTTTACTATTATCTTTAAGTTAAATATGACCTATTTTGAAAGAATGACAAATATGTAATTATTGAGCGACATTGATGTAAATAAATTATAAAAAATGATGATCTGGATGGCCTTAGGAATTGACATGTAGGCAAAATGGGAGTTGTTTTTGTAATATATATCGATCTGTGATTGGTAAAACCCTCCCACACTAATACCAACCGGACAAGTTGGATCTCACGATTTATTCTTCTTTTTGAAACTTATATATATACGTTAATTATGATACTTAAATTTTCTCTTGTACATTAATTTTTTGTACAAGAATTGTTGTAACTAATTTTCTTGTACACGATTATTGTATCGTATAAAGTAAAAATATGTTAATTATGATACTTAAATGGTCACTTGTAGACTAATTTTTCTGTACAAGAATTATTGTAACTAATTTTCTTGTACACGATTATTTTATCATATAATAAGTCAAAAATATTAGTAGACTATTTTTCTTGTACGCAAATTATTTGACTATTTCTTATACTTAAACTTGAGTACAAGAATTAAAATACAAAATCTTATAATATAAGAAAGTTAATATATTAAATAAGGATAAATCAGTCCATTAACAATTATGAACATAGATTACGTAACAAATTCACCTTCTTCTTTTTTTCCCTTTGATGATCTACTAGTGTATTACCCGTGCCTTGCACGGGATTTTGATAAAAATGTTATTTGTTATTATATTTCGTTAAGGAATTATACATATATATATTTTTTTGTCATTAGATAGAGTAGATAACAAGCAATAAATATTTTTACACTTTACCTATAATATTATATAATACATTAATAAAATATCTAACCGTATAATAATTCATATTTTGATTTTTCTTCCCCTTATTATACTGATTCATATATTAATAGAAATAGTACATTGGTAGCATATGGTGTTAAATTAATTGTTATATATAAATTAATTTAAGAAATAACACAATATCACGTAACAAAAGAGGTGATTAGAAGGGATGGAAACCGTAACATTTATTTGTTAAAAGTGGATTCAATTAATTCTTTTCTTTTCTTTTTTGTACTGCTAAAATTTGTCATGGATGTGATTATAATCTGTTATACCTAAATCAGGTAACAAAAAAGGTGATTGGAAGGGATGAATTTAATTAAGATTTGATTTTAATATTTCGTTAAATAATTTTGTAATGAATAAACTTAATTAAGATTTTGGTGGGTTGTGGTTAAATGCTAAAATGATACGTGCCAATGAATATTTTTTTGCGTGACACGTGGCAAGGAGTGCTACTCTTATAATATATATAAGATAAGATTAATATTTTTGATTTTAATATTTCGTAATTAATATTTTTGTCTTGGTAGATTTTTTTTATTGCTAAAATTTGTTGTGATTCTAATCTGATAATTAATATTTTTGATTTTAATATTTTGTAATTAATATTTTTGTCTTAGTAGATTTTTTTTATTGCTAAAATTTGTTGTGATTCTAATCTGTTAATTCATATTTTTGATTTTAATATTTCGTAATTAATATTTTTGTCTTAGTAGATTTTTTTTATTGCTAAAATTTGTTGTGATTCTAATATGTTAATTAATATTTTTGATTTTAATATTTCGTAATTAATATTTTTTATTTTAATATTTTGGTGGACTGCGGTTAATTGCTGAAATGACACGTGACAGTGACTATTTTCCTGCGTGACACGTGGCAAGGAGTGCTGCTACTGTATAATATATATATATATATATATATATATATATATATATAAGATTGGTATTTATGGTTTTTAATGATTTCATAATACTAGGAGTTTATAATATAAACAATCAAGGAAAAATTGATCAGCATTTAAATAAATAAAAAAAGAAGAAAAGTTTTTTGATTAGTGGTAGTTATTACGTACCCAGATTAACTCTGGAAGCCGAAGAAGCCGAAGAATGGGTATCTGTCATCGAGTCGATCTCTCTCTCTATATCCGGTTGTGGAATGGGCTCGAATCTTGAATCAGACTCGGGAACAGGTATTGTAACTATCTCAGGCTCTGGTGCGTTGGGCTATGGGGTTGGCTCGAGCTTTGGCTCCATCTTAGATTCTTGCATATATGGACTCGTGATTTAGATCAGGTATGGGCTCTATGTTTGACTCACGCATGTACTAGCTAGCTTTAGCCTTGTTTCTACACCAACGACGTCGACGATGAATTTAACTGTAACCTTTCGATAAAACTATTGTTTCTACATCAAACGTAATTTGGAGTCTGAACGATGAGAATGCTCGCTCGAAGATATGTTAAACTATTATTTTATTATTTTATATTTTTTATATTTTATTTTACTTTTATTTTAATTTTAATTTTTTTAATTTTTTAATTTTATTTTACTTTTTATATTTTTCAATTTTGAAACATTCTATGTTTTGGAGGTACATAAGATATTTCGGATTTATATTTTTGTTCCAATCATGTCTTGTTAAGGTTTAAACCCGATTAAATCGTATACTTAATTTTAGCTTGCACAATTTCACTTTATTTAAAATTTTGGTTAAAAACTACCATTAAAAAAAAGCGGGTTAAATTTCACCCGAAAAAAACCCGATCCACCCGTTTACCCGGCGGGTACGGTTGGGTGACAAAAGTTACGGGTCGGGTGATGGGTCGGGTGAATATTTTAGGTGACGGGTCGGATGACGAAAGTAGTACGTCCACCCATCACCCGACACATTGTCATCCCTAATTCCGAACGCCTTCTCGGTCCCGACGCCTGTCTGGTTGCTTTTTCTCCCGTCTTTGTTGGTAGACTCTAGTGCCTTTCTCTTCCTCCAAATGGAGGATTTGGCCTCTGCCTATCACAATTTCTCTATCTCGGAGGCGGAGGGAGCGGTTTTCATAGGTTTAGAAGCTTTTACTTCACCCCCGACGGTCAGCTATGATATGTGTCTCACCGGAAAACAGTTGACGTCTTCATGGTTCAACGCTAATGCTCTTAACAACACTTTCCTTTCGGTGTAGCGACCGAAGTATGGAATGGCAATGAAGGAATTTGGAGACGGGATATTGTTTTTCTAGTTTTTTCACCGCGACGATCTCGAGCATGCCCAAAACGATGGACCTTGGTGTTTTGATGACAATCTGCTAGTGCTCAAACAAATTGACGATGCATTATGGACATGTAAAATGATGTACAGGACTCCCATTGGTGCAGATCCTTCCAAACCTATCCATGGGAAGTTTTACCATTTACCGGTGAATTTAGAGCATAGATTTTATTGGTTAATCAAGTGGCTCAACATTTACATGAACGAAGCCGGTGAAGAGTGGTTGCTAGGATTGAGTGAGCAGTCCAAGGTTTTCGAGGTAAGTTGATGAATCAACGGAAACAGGTCCGGCTAGAGACCTTAAACCAAGCACTTCTCGGGAGGCAACCCGAGGTATTAGTCTTTCCCTTTCTTGCTTTTGTTTTGTTTTTGCTTTTGCATTTTTGCGCGTTTTGGTGTTTTTTGTCTTTGTAGGTTTTAGTTAATAAACGAAGAAAAAATGCATGAAGGGATTTGTACCGCTGCTTTCCACCACCACCTCCATATGAGTGAGCCATATCACCACATTTTACATTGTGAGTATCCTTTTTCATTCTGTATTTCTTTTTCACATTGGGGACAATGTGAATTTTAAGTATGGGGTGGGATACTTGCAATCCTTTTAGCATGTTTCCTTTCATTACATTACATTCAAATAGTTTTGAATTTCTTGTTACACGTTTCCCTTTTTGTATGCATTACAAAAAAAAAGAAGGGGGTTTTAGGAATGATGTGATCTTTATGATGAAATTTGTGTAAGTTAATTGGCCATTGATGTCTATTTTGTGCTTAATTTGATTAATGACATATGTGGGATTTGAATACTTTTGTTTGAAATTTATATGATTCATGAAAACTTTCATGTCTAGTTGGATTGAGTTTGGATAGTTGAAGCTACATGATAATTTCTTATACATTGCATAAGATTGATTTAGGCAATTCGATTTCATTCTTCTTCTTTAACTTTATCATGCTTAGCACCTCAAACATTGAAATATAATTTCCTTCTTTTTACCTATCCGGGAATTAGGAAAGTGTAGTTTGAAGGTGTGTGCCTAAAATGATGTTGTGATGTGTATTATGTGAAGAAGTTTGAGATGTGTTGAATGTGATGTGTAAAAGCAAGCTATTAGGGGATTGTTGGCTATGAAGATGAGTAACTCGGTACCATTCACATAATTGGGTGTTTGTATCTTGCCAAAGTCTGATTAGATAAACGTCTTAACAAGTGATTCGGCAATGTGCATCCGGTGTGATGTACCTGAAGGTCTACCGAGCATCAAGGTTTCGACTATTGTGCACCAATGCCTTTCAATGATAAATAAAAAAAATGAGAAAAGAAAAGAAAAGAAGAAAGAAATATGCAAGGGGTGGATGTTGAGTACAAAAAGATGAAGTGTGTTGTTCTTCTTCCCAGATTAGCACCACATTACCTAAAAACATCCTACCCTCATCACGTTTCTTTGGCCTCTTTCATTGTTAAAGTCCTAATGATCTTTGTATACATGTGTTTGGCTTAGTGGTTTAGACTTGAATTTATCTTGAATATTAGACAATGGTAGTTTTGAGGAATATGATTTTCTTGCAAAGTGTGATTATCCTTTCCATGCCTACTTTATTTGACCTTAATCGAAATATGTCTTTGGGCATGAAACTACACTTTAAGGGTGATTATGAATAGAAGCACTACCAAAAATATTTTCCTCATGTTTTTGCATGTGTGAATAAATCATGTTATCCTATCTTAGATTTACTTCTTGCTTGAGGACAAGCAAAGATAAGTATGGGGTATTTTTATAACATGATTTATTGACCTAGTTTATTAATGCATTTTAGGTAAATTTTCCTATTCTGCATGCATGTTTTAGCCTTAGGCTGTGTTTGTTGACACAAAATCACTAGTGATTTTGTGTATTTTATGAGTGTTTGTGTTATATTGGTGTTTGTTGCCCTTGTGGTTTGTGTTTATTATGAGTGTTTTTAAAACTCTTGAAAAATAAGGGTTTTTGATGTGATTCAGTGTTTTTGGACATGAATTGACATTATTGCCCTTAATATTATTAGCATTTACGAATGCCTAGGCATAAAAACACTTTTTAGGCCTAACAAACACACATGTGTTTTTCCTAAAACATAATCACTAATTTACACTAAAAAACCACCAAAAACACTATCACTAGTGATAGTGTTTTTGGTGGTTTTGAACCCTTGGAATTCATTCTTCCATTAATTGATTATCTCTTGTTTGTTTTGCTTTATAAAACTGTTTTCAATTGAATGTGATATTCAATTGCGAACAACCAAAAACCTCTCAAAAATGTTGATCTTCTTTCCCTTATCTTTCCCACCTATTTCTTAGTCTAGATTTACACTATCATTGGTCATAATTGCAAATTGAATCGCCTAGTCATTAAGTTCGACCTTGGAATACTTGTTTTGTTGCGTACGATCCATACATTTGTGGGTTCGCTACTATTTGAGTTATTGTTACAAGTTATAAATTTAAAGCATATCATGTGTTGTGAGCTTATTAATTTTTATCATTATTGATAAGGATTTTTATGACATATCGGATCAGGTTACTTCGGACTATCGGGTCGGTCCGTCTGATTACTTCAGGCTATCAGAACATATCGGGTCGGGTTATTTCGGGTCATTTATTACTTCGGATTAAATCGATTGCAAACGGGTTGGTCGGAATATTCTCTTTTTCAAAACTTTTTACGACCAGTTCGTCGAGTCGGATTACCTTTCAACGGCTATACTCATAACTTAAGCCATGGAAGCAAAACTCAAGCTCGAAGTATCTGATACCATTAGTATAATATAATCACCCGTTATGAAATTTAAGATTGATTATCCTGTGAAATGCATCAAGAACTAAATCATGCATAGTCATTACCACTTATTATATGCATTAACAACCATCATATGGCTTGTCCTTTGAAGTTGTTTTTTTTCCACCTACACAATTGAGTTCACAAATCTTAACCATCCTAACTAAGTATAAGTCAAGGAGTAATATGAACTTCATTATGTCTCGATATCATTTTATTTTTCAAATAGTTTTTGTTTTCCACAAAGTCATTAGTATGAGTAAAGATGTATTACTTCGTACCTGTCAATCGAGTTCACAAATCTTAACCTCATATTGCCGAAGCGTATTGGAAACGAATTCAGTATACTCCATGAAATCACTTTCAGACTTTGGGATGAAGTAATCAAGAGTATTCTCCTAAAATTTCAAATTACAGAGTAGTTTAATTGATCATATATTGATTGTTTATGCAGGTTGTTCATGTTCCCATCACACTCAGGTCGGTGTTCATAAATTATACCAAAGTACTTGCGTTTCTTACGTAAAATCGTGTTTCGACAAGTACGTTATCTATGTTTTTTTGATAATTTTATTTTCATTGGAGCTCATCTCTTGTATTTGTAACACCCCAAATCCATAGGACTCGAGGTGCTACTGGGATAGGATCTCACAATGGATCCTGACCCTAGCCTGACAACATACCTAGCATAACCGGCATACAGCTATATCATAATCCTCATCATTCTATCCTCATAAACATACCTAGCATGCTACTAACCCGCTCATAATAGGAAATGAAAGGATCATACTACTCTAAGTAGATCCTGTACAAGACGCACCTGCGGAACGGAAAGACGCAGGGCGGAACAAGGCAAACCGCAGACGCGGCAAGGCGCGGCCGCAGGCACGGTGACAGGGGCCGCAGGCAAGCGCAGGCGCTGGCGCTGGGACCATGGCCACGGGGGCGGCAGCTTCCGGGCGCTGGTGCGGTGACACTCTATGCCACACATGGGCGCCTACTCTGAACTCTAGGGGTCTACGCCTCCTATCTGCATAACACTTCTGACGTCTTTGTGCAGTCAGCATCCACTCTCTAATCAGTGCTACTCGAGCCACATCCTCCTGAATCTGATCAGGTGTCAAACCACTAACATTGCTCTACTCATCCCAACATAACGGAGTACGACATCTCTGCCCATACAATGCCTCATATGGGTCATCCCAATAGATGCATGCTAGTTGTTGTTGTATGAGAACTCAACTAGTGGGAGATGATCCGTCCACACTTGTCCCCAATCCAACACACAAGCTCGCAGCATATCCTCTAGTGTCTGAATGGTCCTCTCTTACTGACCATCTGTCTGAGGATGGAACACAGTCGCGAAGTGCAAACTCGTCCCTAGAGCAGTCTGAATCTGCTGCTAGAACCTTGAGGTAAATCGTCCATCTATGTCTGAGACGATCGTCCTAGGTACACCATGGAGTCTCACTATCTGTCTAGTTTACTCCTCAGCTAATCTGCTCACTGGCCACGTTTCCCGGATCGGAATAAAACGTTCCATCTTCGTCAGTCGGTCCACTATAATCTAGATGGCATCAAAGCTCCTGCTCGGTCTCAATCCAATCACAAAGTCCATGGTGATGTCCTCCCACTTCCTCTGTGGAACAGGAAGTGGATGGAGTTCACCTCCAGGTCTGCAATGCTCTATCTTGACCTGCTGACAGGTCGCACACTGTGCCACAAATCTGGCTACATCGGGCTTCAACCCTCCCCACCAATAGAAACGTCTCAAATCCTAGTACATCTTACTCGTACCTGGGTGCACTGAATAAGGCGTACAGTGAGCCTCCTGTAAATCCTCTGGCGTAGATCCGCATCAGCGGTACAAAGACGCGACCGCGGCGCCTCAACACTCCATCTGCTCCTAGAAGGAACTGGGGTGCCTCATCCCGAGATATCCTATCCGTATCCTCGTCAGTGTCGGGCAGGTATCCTGCTTCTGTTGGATTTCACCCAAAAGATCAAGAAAAACCTCTAAAGTACTCAGTTGGGCATCCACATCAGGAAACTGGATGTCCAACTCTAATCAGATCAGATCCCTCTGTAACTGATGTTGAACTGTCAATTTCGCAATCGCCTACTCTCGAGGCATCTTCCTGCTCAGGGCGTCGGCGACAACGTTCGCCTTCCCTGGATAATACAAAATCTCCAGATCAAAATCCTTGATCAGCTCCAGCCACCTACGTTGGCGGTTATTAAATTCCCGTTGCGTAAAAATATACTTCAGACTCTTATGGTATGTGAAGATCTGCTATGTAGTACCCTACGGGTAATGTCTCCAGATCTTCAGTGCATGAACTACTGCTGCCAATTCCAGATCATGAGTTGGGTAATTCTCCTCATACGTCTTCAGTTGTCTAGACGCATATGCAATCACTCTGCCCCGCTGCATCAATACACATCTCAAGCCTAGCTTCGATGCATCATTGTAAACCACGAAATTAGTTGTACCCTCTGGTTGTGCCAAAATAGGAGCAGAAGTCAGACGTCTCTTCAGCGCCTCAAAACTCTGCATACACTGATCAGACCCTACAAATCTGGTAGTCTTCCTTAGTAGACTCGTCAGTGGACGGGCAATCACATAAAATCCCTCCACAAAACGTCGGTAATAACCGGCTAGGCCAAGAAAGCTACGTACTTCCTTGACGTTCGTCGGTGTCGTCCATGCTGCTACTGCCTCTATCTTCGCTGGATCCACCTTGATCCCTTCAGCAGATGATACCCTAAACGCAGGTCAATCTTGGAGAATATTGTCGCTCCCTAAAGCTGATCTAACAAATCATCAATACGAGGCAGTGGAAACTTGTTCTTGATGGTCACCTTGTTTAGCTCTCTATAATCTATGCACAATCTCAACGATCAATCCTTCTTCCGTACAAAGAGGACAGGTTCTCCCCATGGGGACACACTAGGGCGGATAAAATCTCTCTCAGCCAACTCCTCGAGTTGCTTCTTCAGCTCCAGCATCTCGACAGGCGCCATCCGGTATGGGCCTCCGAGATCGGTCTCGTACCAGGCAAATACATCTGCAACATCACAGACAACTAGGATATCCTCTAATGCTGGACTCTCCCCCTCCTTCATGGCATAACACCAGAAAGCCTCACAACCCTGTGCAATCAGTCTCGCTGCCCATATCGCACTGATAACCATACTTGATTTTCCAAGGTCCCAACCTCGGAAAACCTCTATCTGGTCTAACTCGGTAGAGAAGGTTATAGTCCTCCTACCTACATCCAAGACTGCCTGATGATTATCCATCCAATCCATACCTAGAATGACTTCGTCATGCACTAATGGCATGACAAAGAAGTCGACAAGCAATATACGGGTCCCTACAGAAATGGGACAAATCATGGATCTCATGGGTACCTTTGACCCTACTACCATCAGGTAACCCTATACTAAAGGGTATCTTCTTGTCATAACTAAACTCAAATACTCAACATATACATCGGATACAAATGAAGACATATATCACATTTTAAATAAAACTCTAACAGGTAAACCATGGATCAGAATGGTACATGTAGCAGTCGGTGCAGCTGGTTCATCTGCACTCCTCAGTTCAAAAACTCTACCCCTGAGCTCCTCTGGTGTCCGTGGTACTCCCACCACGACCTCTGCCTCTACTCGGCCCAAGAGCAGATCCTTGAGTCATAGGACAATCTGGGACCCTCTGTTGTCCCTGTGTTTGCTGCTGTGGGGCCTCTGCCCACCTCCTGTTGCACTGGCAGGAGAAGAACCCTGCTGAGATGTAGCTCCACCCTTTCTACAAAAAATATGTCTGTGACCTCGTCTACCACAAGTATAACAAGTCACTGTCTGCCTCGTATACTCTGGTCGGATATATCCATACCCACCACAGTTGAAACATTGTCGTGCCTTATCTGTAACTGGTGCAGATGAGGGATGACTCTGGTGACTCTAGCCTCGCCCTGAACTAGCAGCTTCACCAGCACCACTAGTTTTTCCAGTACGCTGGCTCTTCTCAGACCCTCTAGTCTGAGAAGCTCTCCTCTGACTAGCTCGCTCCCTCTCATAGTCGGAAGCTCTGTCCTGATAATCCATCAAGGTCTTACAGTGAAACCCCGCCATGTAAATCCATGTAGCATCCCTCAGTCATCGGGAGAAAAGATATACATGCTGATCTACAGGAGGTGCAGTTGGACCCAGTAAAGCCAGCTCCTCCTAGAACCTCCTGATATCCTCTGAGACTGGTACATCCTCAAATCCAGCCTCCACAAAGTCCCGCAGTTTCTCCCTCCTCAGTGAGGCAGGGCAAAAACGCTCTCTAATCATGGTCCTCATCTGGTCATAACTACTAACCTGACCCCGTACAGATCTCCACCAGTACTGTGCCAACTCTCTAAACAGAGTCTGCACCAACTCTATCCGCCTATCTGTTGGACATCTAATAGACTCTAGAGCTGAGTCTACATGTCCTATCCACAACTCCACCTCTAGCCCCACTTTCCCAGAGAAAGGGGGTACTCCCATCTGATGAAACGCCTTCAACCAAGTATCTAGTCGAGACCCTCGATACTCCTCCTGAACCCGAGCAGTCTCAACAGCATGTGCCTGTACAACCGGCACCTGAGTAACTTCATGGGATCTCTCGGATGATCCCTCTTGTGCTGGCAGATCAGGGACACGTCTACCTGCTCTGGCAGCCTCTTCCACAAGTCTGATATACTCGTGGAATGTTGGTCCCTCCATGGAGACACGATAAGAGTCATGTGAATGGACTCTCTGTGATCCCTGTCTCTCATCTGCCCCGTTTCCAGTCTCAGGAACGACACTCTCAGCAACGTCCTCGTGAATCTCCTCCGCTGCGCGTGGATCAGCAGCGGGAATCCTACCTCGTCCTCTACCTAGAGGGGGTCTACCCCTTTCTCGTCCAACTGCAGGTAAGGCTTTATATATGCCATATGTATAGATATATATCAAGTCAATCACAGCATAATATCTATATATCTATTCTGTCGAGATCTTCAAAGGGGTGATGGCTTCTCGTATATGCTATCTCAAAACATTTGTACTCATTTCAAAACCAAAACCTTTTGAAAAGTCAGACCCCTTTCGGGTTCTGTTTATTTATCTATTCGACCTTTATCGTATATTGCAAGTGCCATTGTTGTCAACCTATTGCTCTGATACCAACTTTGTAACACTCCAAATCCGTAGGACTCGAGGTGCTACTAGGCTAGGATCTCACTATGGATCCTGACCCTAGCTTGACAACAAGTTCACTGGATCTTACAACAAGGCACAGATAGATTAAAACCAAAACATAAAACTGATATATATAAATCAAAAGGTTTATACAAGGTACTGCTGAGTACAATCAAAACATAACACTGTAATTGACAAAAGATACCATATCCCACGATAACGACCTAGTGTACGGAGCACTCAGGGGATCACCCACTCTGGATCACTCTGCAGCTCTCCTAACCTGCAAAGGATCTATAACACGGTATAAAACCGTTAGCTAATCATACACATATATATAGAAGATGCATAAGCACAATCACACATCAAGGAATAATAACACATCATCATGCTTTCACACATTTACCCAGTTTATTATCTTTACAAAGTCCAATCACTCAATCGTATATATATATATATATATATATATATATATATATATATATATATATATATATATATATATATATATATATATATATATATATATATACATATATATATATATATATATATATATATATATATCTGAATATGAAAATATGTGACACGATGAATATAATCTTCGCCTCTCAGGGATGTTGCCAGCTGGAGTGGGGATACGGTCACCGTCCCCGTGTACCCTATGGGAGTGGAGAAAGCCCGTCCCACTGAACCAAGTCTGGCCTGTCCGCAGAGAACCTCCCAGACTCCTCAAAGGAATGAAAGGGAAGGTTGTCACGCCCTACAATGGGCAGTCACTAAACCATAGGTCGGTAATCATCACTACGCATACTATCAAGCATATATCACACACCACTCATGCACACATCCAATATAGGGATGGTAGCTAAGTAAGTCCTATGCACTTACTTCAACCTCAGAAGTAGTCTCAAACCCGATCAGCTCCAACTCTGGAGAACAACACTGCCTAATAACAAGGCATAACAAGATATCAAACTCATATCCATCAAAGGGTCACACCTAGACCCAAGGGATCCATAAGAATCATATCCAACTTATAAACCTCGATAAACTACTAAACCTCAAAGCCATAACCGGCATACAACTTTATCATAATCCTCATCATTCTATCCTCATACACATACCTAGCATGCTACTAACCCGCTCATACTAGGAAAGGAAAGGATCATACTACTCTAAGTAGATCTTGTACAAGACGCACCTGCGGAACGGAAAGACGCAGGGGCGGAACAAGGCAAACCGCAGGCACGGCAAGGCTCGGCCGCAGGCAAGCGCAGGCGCTGGGACCGTGGCCGCGGGGGCAGCAGCTTCCGGGCGCGGGTGCGGTGACAAGGCTTCCACAGGGGCAGCAACTTCTAGGCGCGGGGGCGGCGACTCTGCAGAACGTAGAGTCCCAACTTCTCTTTCACTCTTCTCGTGATCAATTCACGTCTTCTCCATTCCATAATTAAACACATGCATATACATACACATTCTAACATCAATCTACAACCAATACATCTAATCCTAAGCTAAGGAATGGAATCAAGGAGGAGGAAAGAAAAGAAGAAGCAAGATGACTTACCACACTTGTGGTCCTAGGCTGCAAGGAAGATCAACAACATCAACAGCTAGTTCTCAAGCTCAGCCACATATCACCCATCATCCAACAACAACAAAGCCATACACAACTCTATCAAACTCCAAGGAAAATTCAAGTAAGATCAAGAAGAGGAAAGGAAGGAAAGAAGAACGTGAGAAGGCTGGAAAAAGAAGTGAAGATGAACCCTTGATCCAGCCAAGGACGAGGCTTAAGAGGAAAGAAAGTAAAGAGTAAAGCACAAGTCAAGGTCAACAAAGCCGGCTGCAGCCGCAAGAAATCGCAGGGGTGGTTCTTTGAGCCGCAGGGGCGGATCACTACACTAGCCGCAGGGGCGGCTCCACTAACCCGCAGGGGCGGCTAAGGCCAAAAATGGCTCCAAAGACTAAGGCTCTTACATTATTGGTATTATTGTTGGAAGGTTAATGAATATATTTTTTATTAGTTTTTCTTGTATCAGAATGTTTCAGGAAAGTTTGTGACTCAAACTTGTACCATCTGATGGACTTGATGAAAATATTGGTTCATAAAGACTGGAATAAGTGAGGTAAGATAATTAGTTGTTGGATTCGAATTACAAATCAGTCAATTATAAGTTAAAAATAATGCTATGATTTTGTTAATCTCTTCCAAAACTAACAATACAAAATAATAGCACAAAGGATATTTGGTTGGAACATGAGTATATTTTTTCGTTCTTTTACATGTATATCATAAAAACGTCTAGATGTTTTACTTCAACTTATCCACCACCCAAGTCACCACCCTAAACCCCACAACCTCCACTTGTCGGAACTCGAAATCAACCAAAATTGTCACCACCTCTCTCGGCAAACCCTAAACCCGTAACCCTCTTCTCACCCTACCCGCTAAACTGTAACACTAACCCGTTCATACCTGAACCCGAAACCATCTACACCCACCACCTAAACCTGAAACCCCAAACCCTCCCTTACCCGAAACCCAACCCACCACAACCTCCCAAACCCCAAACCCGAAACCCTTTTCGGTTTGAACCCAAAACCAAATCCTCCCAACCCCGAAACCACACCTAGCCTGATCCCTTTGATCTAAACCCGGTCCAACCTAAACCAGACTAACCAAGAGGGACCGCCTCGGTTTGGTGCCGAAAATGCCGGTTCAAGAAACTTGAAATCGGGTTTAGTGCATTGTTATATATTTATTTATTTATTTATTTATTTATTTATTTATTTATGATATATTCAATTCTAGTTTAGTTCAAAAAAAAAAGAACCTATTTGTGTTCTACTTGTTATTTCTATTCATTTCGGATTTGAAGGTTGTGTGTTGATTTCGTACTACATTGAATCTGAACTTTTACCGACCCTTTTACATATCTTGATTAGGGTGTAAATGGGATGCGGATTCTCCGAAACTCGTGGGTATTACCCATTATATGGATAGGAATGCGGATTTTAAACGAGGATGGAGGAAATTTTGATTTCCCATTTAAGCATGGGGATTGTTATGTAAATAGGGGTATTCGTCTATCTCCCCGATCCAAACCTGAACCCGTCGTGAAACCCCGATGGAGAACCCGATAGGAACCCCATCGGGTACGTACCAACCAGAGATACATAATCAAAAAAATTGTATTTATATCAGGCTTGCATTGTAGTTCAAGTTTAATTAAATTTGATTCAGAAACTGTACTTAAATTCAAAATTTGCCGATGACTACTAAAATTTCATAGGATTTTTCCTCATGCTATTCTCAAGGTTTGAAATTTTACTCTTTCTATCAGTAAGTTTTTAAAATTATTTTAGTATCCTCAAACTTCTAATCTATTCCTCTTTATGTTTTTTTTTAGTTTTTTTTTGGTTATTTTAAACAAAGTATCTTAACAAAAATTTTGAAAATAAAAGAAAAACAAAGTTTTAGTTAATTTTGAAGTAAAAAAAAAAAAGCTGAGTTTTTTTAATTCAAAAATTATTTTAAAAAAATCGTGAACATGAGTGATAACAAAGAAATAACTCTAACTCTTAACACAACAAAAGACAAGATGACACCTTCTAAAATAGAAAGCAAATTCTCTATCATAAGAAGGTAGGAACACACTCATAAAACACAACCTCGCAACTAAACCAATATTTCTCATGCAAAGCTTTATGCTCCCAAGCCATAACTTGGAGGAGCTTGATAAAACTTATAAAAATTATTTTGGAATAAAGGGGACCAACACAGACCTATCATTAGTTGGGACACAATCTATAAATCAAAAAAGAAGGGCAGCCTTGGATTAAGAAAATCTCTAATCAAAAACAAAGCGCTAAAAATGAAACTCTTGTGGAAAATTTTGGTTGATCCAAACAATATTTGGGTTAAAATTATAAATAAAAAATACTTTAAAAAAAACATCCTCCATTACCAATTGAATGGTGGAGCTTCATGGCAATGGAACAATCTTATGAAACTTAAAACCGAGTTCAAAAAAGGTATCATTTGGCAGATCGAAAATGGGAAAACCATCAACTTTTGGCACGATAGTTGGCTGTCTACGACACCACTAATAAAAATGGTTCAAAATACCAACCAAATTGATACAAGTATTAAAGTCAGTCACTTCATAAATAACTCAAAAAATTGGGCTAACAGCAAAATTGATAACGAGCTACAAAATATCTTAAACTTGGATATTAGGAGAATGATTAAGGAAATAATCATTCCCAAAAACGAGATCCAAGATAGACTATATTGGATGTAACACCCCAAATCCGTAGGACTCGAGGTGCTACTAGGCTAGGATCTCATAATGGATCTTGACCCTAGCCTGACAACAAGTTCACTGAATCTTACAACAAGGCACAGATAGATTAAATACAAAACATCAAACTGATATATATATATATATATATATATATATATATATATATATATATATATATATATATATCAAAAGGTAATACATAAGTACCGCTGAGTACAAATCAAACATAACTGTACAACAAAAGATTCCATAATCCCCGATAACGATCCAGTGTACGGAGCCCTCAGCGGATCACCCACTCTGAATCACTCTGCAGCTTTCCTAACCTGCAAAGGACCTACAACACGGTATAAAACCGTTAGCTAACCATACACATATATAAGAAGATGCAATAGCACAAACACACCTCAGGAATAATAAACACATCACCATGCTACTACACATTTACCCGATTTATTATCTTAATAACGTCCAGTCACTCAAGCGTATATATATATATAGATCAATATGAATATATGTGACACGAGGAATATAACCCTCGCCTCTCGGGAATGGTGCCAGCTGGAGTGGTGATCCGGTCCCACCTCCCGTGTACCCTAAGGGAGTGGTGCAGGTAGCCAGCCCACTGAGCCAGACTGGCCTGCCCGTAGAGAACCTCCAAACTCCCAGCGGGATGAAAGGACAAGTTGTCACGGCCCTACAATGGGCAATCACTAAACCATAGGTAGGTAATCATCATAACGCATGTTATAAAGCAGATAACTCACACACCACTCATGCACACATCCAATATAAGGATGGTAGCTAAGTAAGCCCTATGGACTTACCTCAAACTCGAAAGTAGTCTCACTACGATCAACTCTCAACCTGGTCCAATCCAATCTGGAGGACAACACTGCCCAATAACAAGGCATAACCATATATCACACTTATATCCATCAAAGGGGTCACACCTAGACTCAAGGGATCCATAAGGATCATATCCTAACTCATAAACCTCTAAGCCATAACCGGCATACAAATATATCACATCCTCATCATTCTATCCTCATACACATACCTAGCATGCTACTAACCCGCTCATACTAGGACAGGAAAGGATCTACTCAACTCTAGGTAGACCCGGGACAAGACGCACCTGCGTGACAAGAGAGACGCAGGGGCGGAGCAAGGCAACCCGCAGGTGCGGCAAAGCTCGGCCGCAGGCGCGGTATAAAAGGCCGCAGGCAACGCAGGCACGACGCAGGCGTTGTGACACGGCTCCCGCAGGGGCGGCGGCTTCCAGGCGTGGGGGCGGCGATAGTGCAAAATGTGATCCCGCGGTTCCTCTTCGGCTCTTCACGTGATCAAATCACGTCTTCTCTCATCCAAAACCAAGCACATACATATACATACACATTACAACATCAATCTATGTTCAATTCATCTAATCCTAAGCTAAGGAATATGAAATCAAGGAAGAAGAGAAGAAGAAGAAGAAGAAGAAGACTTACCACACTTGTGGTCCTAGCCTGCAAAGAAGATCAATAACCAACCTCACTGGCTTCCAAGCTCAGCAACACGTCACACAACATCCAGTAACAACAAGGCCACACCAAACTCTTCCAAACTCAAGGAAACTAGGAACAAGATCAAGGAGCAAGAAGGGAGAAGCAAGAAGGACGTGAGAAGACTGAGAAAGAGTGAAGAAGAAACCCTTCCTCAACAAGGAAAATAAAAGGCTAAGAAGAGAAGAGAGTAAAGCTCGAGTCAACCGGTCAACAAAACCGGCTGCAGCCGCAAGAAATCGCAGGGGCGGTTCCTTGAGCTGCAGGGGCGGTAGAACAGACGAGCCGCAGGGGCGGCCTCACGGACCCACGGGGGTGGCTAAGGCCAAAACTGGCTCTCAAAGACTAAGGCTCTTACATTGGAGATGTAGTAAAAATGGACGGTTTTCTACAAAATCGGCTTCCGATATGATTGAAGAGGAATCAAATACCCAACTAAACTACTTATGTGAATGGATTGGAAATTGGATACCCAACCTAAAATTAAAAACTTTATCTGAAAATTTTCAATTCACGGAATTCCGACAAAAGCAAAACTCGATGAAAGAAGGATTGTCGTCACAAGGCACTGTGAACTTTGCAACCATCACCTTGAGGACTTGGTCCACCTGCTCTTTGAATGTCCTCGCACTAAACAAACTATCGCAAAAATCGGTAGAACAATTCTCACCAAACTTAACAAAACTAACCTCCAAAACAAAAAAGCTCATGCCATCCTACAAGATATTAAAAACAAAATTGGAACAAACAAATTCGCGTGTCTCGCAACTATATGGTGGAACATTTGGTTCTTCAGGAACAAAATTATCTTTAAGAATGAACATATGGGCTCGGATAATAATGTAGTTACTTTCATTAAAAACCAAATTCATAATTGGAAAACAAACATTATTGATGAGGAGGATTACAACATTAAACAACAATCAAAGAATTATAACTCAAACATAAGGAAAAAACATAACATTAAATTGGGATAAACAAAAACCCGGCTTCTTTAAACTTAACTTTGATGGTTCAAAACTCGATTCGGGTATAACATCTATTAGATATGTAATCCGGAATCACAATGGTGATGTTGTTAGCCTCGGCGCAAAAATAATATTTTAATTCGTTTATAAAAGTTGAAGCCTTTGCCCTCAAAACCGGGTTACAACAGGCGATTAGACTACAAATTAAAAAGATCGAAATCGAAGGTGATAACTTGTGTGTTATCAAGGCACTCCAAGGTTTGTGGAGCTGTCCTTGGGAGGTCGAGATGTTATATCCGACTCCGACTGGATCTTCATTTCTTTGACGAGATCCGTATTAGACATATTTTCAGAGAAATAAATTTTGTTGTTGACCAATTGACCCATATGGGAAACTCGACCCCCAACACCAATTTTTCTAAAGACCCCGAACTTCGTGTTCTCATCCGTAAGAATGCTTTAGGTTGGACTACCTCGAGGAGATAGTCCAATCTAACCGCTTTCTATTAACAAAAAAAGAAGAAAAAAAAAAGAAGACAAGATTACACCAAACAATTAAATATTTATATTTTTTTAACTACAAAAAATAAGTAAAACTTTTTATTTCCTTGTCTTTCAAAAATATAGTTAAGATAATTTGCTTAAAATAAATAAATAACTCAAAAAAAGGCATAGAGACGAATATATTAGAAGTTTGAGGGTACCAAAAGGAAATTTCAAAACACATTGATACCAAGAGGAAAATCTCAAACCTTGAGGGTTCCAATAGGACAAAATTCAAAATTCAAAGTATATACACTTTTATACTTTAATACTTATCGTATTTGTTACTACTTACACAAAATGTATTTTGAAAAATTTGTTTTATTATTAAAAATATTAATTTGATAATTATATGTGTAAATTATGCTAATGCAAACCTATTTAAATTTGATTTTCGATATGTATAGCCCGGAATTGTTTTTGTTATTTAATTTATTTATATTTGTATTTGTATTTGTATTTTATTATTTATATATATCGAAAAACCGACTCAAGGTACCGACTTAGTTAAAGTATGGAATCCGAAATCAACCGGGTAAACAAATAAACTTGGTTAAGCTAACCAAGTAGTCTTTCTGGCCCAAGAACACTAGAGCTGTCAAAAGTTGACCCGACCCAACAAACCCGAACTGGCCCCGAAAATTTTGAAAAAGAAAATCCCCGGAACCGACCTGCTTGAACCCGATTTAACCCGAATGAATTTTTGGCCCGAAGTAACCCGACCCGATTACCCGAATGACCAGACCCGAACATCCCGTTAGCCCGAAGTAACCCGACCCGAAATAACCCGACCCGAATGACCCGATAGTCCGAAGTAACCCGACCCAAAGTAACCCGACCCGAAATAACCCGATAGTCCAATGTAACCCGACCCGAATGACCCGGTAGCCCAAAGTAACCCGACCTTACATAATATAATAAGTACATATTACATAATATATACTATAAGTCGGATATCCAAATCAAACAAATAATGTTAAAATCATTTCAATTAAACATATATGGATCAAATGGGAAAAGCATATATGGATCAAATAGATCGGTCAATCGGTCAGCTTAGATATTTTGATCAAACTGATCACCCAGATATCCTCATATCCATATCCGGTTAAATTCATATTCAACCAAACATATCGGGCTAAAACCATCCCGATCAAACACATATCTGGATAATTATCCGATCCGACTAAGGTCGTTTTTAGATACCATATTTTAGAATATGGATCAAATAGATCGACCAAATTCCACGGATTATCATCCGATTCGGCAAAAGATGATAGATTTTATTTTAAGTTTTATAAAAAAACAAAATAGGAAAAGCATATATGGATCAAATGGATCGGTCAGTCAGCCAGATTAGATATTTTGATCAAACGGATCAGTAAGATATCCATATCCGGTTAAATTCATATTAAGTCAAACATATCGAGCTAAAACCATTCCGTTCAAACATATATGTAGATAATTATCCGATCCGACTAAGGTTGTTTTTAGATACCATATTTTAGAATTTTGATCAAATAGATTTATTGAATACCACGGATTATTATCCGATTCGGCAAAAGATAATAGATTTTATTTTAAATTTTATAAAAAACACAAAATAGAAAATGCACATATGGATCAAATGGATTGGACAATCGGTCAGATTAGATATTTTTATCAAACGGATCAGTCGAATATTCATATCCGGTAAAATTCATATTCAATCAAATAGATCGGGCTAAAACCATTCCGATCAAACATATATGTGGTTGATTATCCGATCCGGCTAAAGTCGTTTTTAGATACCATATTTTAGAATATGGATCAAATAAATCGACTAAATTCCACGGATTATTATCCGAATTCCACACAAACCCGAACATAAATTGACCCTAATCAAGATGTTAAGTAACCCGATCCGGTTTCGACCAAACCCGAAAATAAATTGATCAAGATATTAGGCAAACCGATTTGGTTTTGACCCAACCCAAACATAAATTGCAACCCGATTGACCCGTATTAACCCGAACAGTTAATACCCGATCCAAACCGGCCCGACCCGAAACAAACCGATAAAAATGAGAGCTTGTTTTAACCCGACCTGTTTCAACCCGTGCCTGTTATGACCGACCCGATTCCGACCCGTCCCGTTATGACCCGGGAACCGATACTACCCGGTAACCCGTTTCAACCCGAACAAACGATACCCGACCCAAACCGACCCGACCCGAAACAACCCGATTAATAACCAAGCTTTTTTTAACCCGGCCCGTTTCAACCCATGCTTGTTAGGACCTGACCCAAACCAGACCCGTTGGCCCCGTTTGACACCTCTAGAGCAGATAAGGTCCTTTTTATGTCGTGGAATGGGGAAGAGAAGGGTTTTACGGCCTAATTCCGTTTCTTCTCCTTGGCGTGGAAACCACCAGTTACGGGCCCAATTAGTTCATTCTCCTTTCCGAGCCTGGGAACATTCCGGGCCACTAGCTTTCTTCCTTGGCCCATCTCCCGCTCCTCTCTTTCCTGTGCCCAACTTCCTCTTCTCCTTTGAGCCGATCTGCTGCCTATCCTTTCTCCCGATATCTGCTTCAAGACGTTCGACGAATCTCAACTACCTACGTCTTCCTCGGGTTAGTGCCTCGTCGTGATGAACGTTTGAAAACCGACCACAACTTTTCCTCTGTGCAAGCAACCGGAGCGACGTCCTTATAGCACCTCGGAACGTATCTCGCAGCGGAAGCGTGGTGGACGGCGATCTTCTCTTCCCGACGCTCCTTCACCTCACTCGCACGCAGGCTCGATCGCTTTCGGATATCACAGTCCTTCCAGTCGACTTCTCTCTTCCCTGGGCAAACGAGGTTGAGCATCATATCAGGCGAGCTTGGGCAATCGAGGACGAAGACCAGGCAGCGTTCGACACTTTCCTCCCGTGCAGCAGCAGTGTGAAGAGGTGGTAAGGTTCATCCTGCCTGCTCTTAAATTGCTTCAATCGTGTTGAATAATAGTAAGCCTTGTATCCTCTATAGTTCAAATATGTCACTGAACCTTTGTAGGTGTACAATGTTGAGCAAGACGGTTTTTTGTAGAGTTCGGAAATGATTAATTCAAAGGGAAACCATTAGTGCAGTATAAAGATATGAACAGTAGAAACTTAGTTAATTTAGGAACAGTAGAAACCATTATCACAAAAGTCTTAAAAAGTGATTTTGTGAAGTCAGTAATGAGGATTATATATATTAATTAAACGACTAATGATATACTAAACTAGAGTGAGTGTACTGACGAATATGGTTATCTATCTTGTGCAAATTTTGGAGTGAGAAGAAATATATTCAGTTAATTTAAATGATATCAGTGACACTTCATATATTCAGTTAATTTAAAATGTACGTGATGTTGCACCCATCAGTGACACATCATAGGATTTTGCTTATTTTACAAAAGTTAGGGTTTTTTTTTTATTCTTTCGTTATAAGAATCCATAGTTAGTCTAGAAATCTTCTAGAAGCTTCATAAGAGATAAAATTGTGTTGTTAAAGACGTTTTTCGTCTTGATCGGGTTGTTTAGATTGTTTACGTGCGGATCGGAACTTTAGCGATTTTGGATATCGGACTAGTTGAGGTAAGTTCTATGGACTTACTTAGCTAGTTTTATTTTAGTGGTGTGTGTTGAATGAGTATTGATTATAACTTGAGTAGAATGACCTTCTTACGTTATAGACCCAAGTGTATGAAAACGGGTCGTGACATCACTGCTCAACGCTTATAGGTGATTGGAGGGGTTCTCTGCGACCAGTCCACTCGGTAAACGGGATATGCATGGTTCCGGTCCGCTTGGGAACGATTAGATTGAATCACTTAAAGAAAAGATAATAATTTGGATGTGTGTGAAATTATGATTGTGTGTTTATTTACCGCTTTGATGTGTGTTTGTGCTAGAATAGTGCTACTAATCTTAGAATTGCTAGCTAACGGTTTTTACCGTCATGTTGTAGATACTTTGAACGATAGGACCGTTGTGGAGTGATCTGAAGATAGTGGTCAGCCGGGTTTTCCGTATTTGTTAGTTTCGTTGGGATTTTCTTTTGGGCAAAATTTCATGCCATTTCTGTTATAGATTTCGTTGCTACCGGCTGTTCTTTTTATTTCCTTTCTTTTGTCATTACTCTTTAATGCATAAAAATATTATTCATTTTCCTTTATTTGTGTCTTGTTCTAAGATCCGGTAAAGTTGTTGTCAAACTAGAGTCGGGACCCATTGTGAGATCCTAACCCGTAACATCCCGAGTTTCCAGTATTTGGGTGTTACACGATCATACACGGAAAACACCCTCGTGAATTTTTGAATACATCGTAAACATCATATCACGAAGATCAAATGTGACACGCTACATGTTGTGGTTTTAATATGTGTAGTCTCTCGATTACGTGTTTTGGTGTTAAACATAAATCCTAAACCGTAAAATTAAAATTAAAATTAATATAACATTTTATCTTGATATCGTAGCCTAAATTTTAGTAAAATATAATTATTTTAGTTTACACTAGTTCGTACTACGAGACTCGATGCTACTTAAACGAATGAAACTTAATATAAACACAATATATATCTATATATATATATATATATATATATATATATATGGCAAATTGAATAAGGTGATGTATTAAACAACCAACTCAGTCACATGAATATTACAATTAAAAATGTATATTTATAAAGTATGAACTGACGTTTATCTTGTAATCATGAACTAAAGGTCAACATACTATATACAATTTTGTACTTTAAGACTTCAGAGTATCATACTCATTCATACATATACAAAAAGTATTAAAATATATATTATATGCGTAAATTATGTACATGCTAATGATAACCTATATTAATTTGTTTATCGATCATAAGGATAACACCCTCGTGAAATTTCTAAATACGGCATACACGTTAAATTACGATGATCAAAAGCATGGGAAACTACCCAACACCCCCCCCCCCCCCCCCCGCGCGCGTTTGGTTGCAACTCCGGAAAGGGAAACGAATTGGAAATGAATCTAGTCCACATTTGTACCTTGTTCATGGAATCATTCCATGTAGTTTCATGCAAAATGCACTTGCATGTAGTTTCATGCAAAATGCGACCTAAACCCTAAACCGTAAAATTAAAATGATAAAATAATATAATACTTTATATTGAGATCGTAATCTAAATGTTAGTAAGATATAATTATTTTAGTTTACACGATTTTCTACTACGAGTCTCAATCCTACTTGAATGAACAAAACCAAATATATACACGGTATATCTTTACTTTGACAAATTTGGTATTTTTAAAATAGAGTTTTATGTTTTCTTTCTCGTGTTTTTTTATTTATATAATTAAACAAAGTAACGATTTTATATTTTATGACATAATTTCACATGTATTATCCGAGTAAATGTTTTTGTCAAACTCTTGAAAGTTAACGGGGATGGGTTTGGGGACAGGGCATTTTACGGGAAAAACCCATAAAAATTTAAAATGGAGAAAACTAAACGGGGGCAGGAATTTTCAATGGAGACGAATATCCGAAGGGAACGAGGACAATTTTAACGACAGAACGGGATGGGGATGGGTAAGGTACTCCCCACCTCATACCCAACTCATTGACACCCTAATCTTGACATTATTATTGGCTATATTTTGTCTTTTATAAGTTCTTGTTACTAGTTGAGAAAATAGGCGAGTATAATTTTACTATTGAGGCTTATAAACACTACACAAATAGCCTCTTCTTTTTTGATATCAAGGATCATGCATCTTTATCGATTGAAGTTCCTAAACGCAATGGTTATGTGCTCTTCTTGAGGTATTACTTGATTATATGCAGGTAAACTTCCCAAACCACCTAAGATAAGCTAGACGATAACGTAGAAAGTGAGGGGTGATCATGGAAGCTTTATTGAGGTAGCAACAACCTCCCCCGCAAGGATACCGATGATTATAAGTTTTACCGTAATAAAACTATATCCCCGCAAGAATACGGGATCAGTTATAGTATACGGGTTATTGAATCACACGGACCGTGTCAGATTTAGCAAACGAAAATGATTAGTTATTTCGGTTAAAAGAAAGCAATAAAGAGAAAATAAAGTAGACAAAGGAGACAATTCTTGATTTGGGATGATTATAGAGAGGAATAATCTAAGGAAGCAGAGAATCTCTACTATAATGTGTTAAGAATATTGATGCATATATGTAACACCCGGAATTTTATTCCGGACTTAGAGCGTTTTGTAAATCTTCCCGTAGGCACGGGATGCCGAGTGTCGGGATTTATTCCAAAAAATCCCGAGCCGACTCGTCGTTTTTCCCTTTTTTCCGCGTTCCGACCCTTCGTTCCGGGTTAAAGTGACAAGGGGTCATTTCCGACCCCTCAGCCCGTGATGAGGGACAAGAGGTCAGCTGACCCCTTGATCCCCCACACCCCTTTTCAGCCATCTTGTCCCCTCTCTCTCTCCTCTCTTGCTCTTTTACATTTCTTTTCCTTCACTCTTCCTCTCTTGGCTCTCTCTTCTCTCCTTCCATTCTCCTTGAAGATCTTGCATGTGTGGACTGCAGAAGAAGAAGTCCAGATATGGGTGGTAAGATCTTTCCTTCCTTCTTTCCTTCTTCACCATGGCTGCTTATTCCTTTTCTTCTCCCTCCTTCATCCATGACCATTGATGAAGCTTTTGAGAGGTTTTCACTCAAGTCCTTTGCATTCATGTGTTCTTAGCTCGATTAGGTCGTGGAGAGGAGCCTAAGACCAGTGGTGGGTGTTTGGAGAAGATCCAGCAAGAAAAGGAGGACTTTAGCGCCAAGGATCCACGATCGAAAATGAAGAAGACGACGTTATGCACCAAACCCGCGGGACGGATCATCACGACTGCGGGAGCGGCCAGCCGCAGGTGCGGCTCAACAAGGCCGCAGGGGCGGCTCAGCACGGCCGCAGGGGCGGCGCCAGACTCGCGACTCCAAACCACCACGGGTGCGGCTCCGGCACTGCAGGGGGCGGCTCCAAGGCGGCAACAAGGCGCAGGGGCGGCTCCTGGTTCCGCAGGGGCGGCTTCTGTCCGCAGGGGGCGCCAGCTGACTCCGCGGCTGCGGTTTCTTCAACAGTAGGCTTCTCCTCTCCTTTCCTCTTCGTTCCTTCCTTAGTTTTATAGTTGTATCATGTTAGTAGCATGCTTAGGATGGATCTAGAGTAGCCTGAAATGCCATTTAGTGGTTGTGAACCTAGGAGCCCTTAAGGCTCGATGTAGTTGATGGTCACAAGTATGATGAGCATGATAGACCTAGTAGGCTTTGACTCGTATTTGGGTTTTGAGTATGATCATATGAGAGTTAGTAGGCTATTGAGATATCTCCTCATGCGTTGAGTGAGATGTGAGATGTGAGTATGAGAGATTCTAGGATGCGGTCCTAGAATGAGAGTCAAATGATCTTGCGTAGATCATTTGTGTAGAAGTCTTAGACTTCTTGAGTTGAGTGGGTTTTGATGGTTATCTTGTTGTGAGCAGGTTGTGTGCGTCTTCCCAAGGGAAGCAAGGGCTTTTTGTGAGTTAGCATTTGGGACGAGGTAAGTCTCCGGACTTACTTAGCTCGTATTTTACGTATTAGCATCGATGTGTGTTGGTGGTGTGTATTTGTGTTATTATTTATGTTATAAACAACTAAACCGATAAATAGGACCACCGACCTTATATTATTTTGGCCCAAGTGTATGATCACAGGCGGTGACATCATCTGCCTAGCTCTTGCGAGAGTCTAGGAGGTTCTCGGCGACTAGCCCGTGTGGGTACACGGTCGGATGCATCAGTACCATTCCTTGCCGGTAAGTAAGGACCGAGGCGAGACCACGGTGGTTCTCGTGTCACAAACCTAAGTTGAATTAGAACGGGATATGACTTAATAATAAAAAGATAATAAACCGGACTTGTGTGTTTTGGATTATGTATGTGTTATGTGATATATGTGTGTATGTGCCTTCACCTCTTTTCTAATGCTTCGAATATGAGCTAACGGTTTTAAACCGTTGTGTAGATGCCTTGCAGGTTAGGGACGCCACCGAGTGAGGTGGAGGAGTGGACAGCCGGGGTCTCCGTACATTATAGGACGGGGACGGTTTTGGGTTATGTTTTCGTATTGTTGGTTTGTGGTTTTCGTTGTACGGTTTAGATTGCAGTATCGGAGTTATGTCGTTTTGAGGACTCGGCTAAGTTTCCATTTTGTATTCTTTACATTTCGGTTTTCGCATACATTAAAAACGGTTTGAGTTTTGCCTTTATTTGTGCCTTGTTGGAAAGGTCCGGTGAAATTGTTGTCAAGCTAAGGATCGGGACCCATTGTGAGGTCTCGCCCGTAGCATCCCAAGTCCCGCAGATTTGGGGTGTTACAATATATAAGGTTGTGAACATTGATAAATAATAAAACAGGTAGTCATCTAAAGTAGCCTTGTGCATAGATAAACCAAGACCGTGCTTTCCAACTCACTTAGCTCTTAATTCAGTGGTTCGACATGCATAGAAAAATCCATTCGCATTTAAAAACCCGGAGAAGACCTTGGTAAACATTCGCCTAAGGTTCATCAATTTAAAAAGATACAAATTAAGACCGGTGAATTCTAAGATGATTAGGAATCCGTGAGGCTTTGATAAACTAATATTCTCTCAGTCAAGTTCTTTTGAAATCTTTTCAATAAAACAAAACTATTTGGCTCTTCGATTTTTTTTTATATATAAACCAATTAAAAACGTCACTCTGGATTAACGAAAGTAGTTAAAAGGTAGAATTAAGGACTTTGAATTGAAGGATTATCAAATATCTCAATTTACAATTACATATAAAATCAACAGAATTGAAGCATTATAGGGTTCATCTCAATCCTTAAATCAAGGAAAGAGACTATCTAGACATGCTACGATATAAATCAAAGAAAACAATATATTGAAACATGAAAGAGTAGAACTCACAAAGTTTGATTCGAGGTATAACCTTATAGAGCAACTCTAACAATGACAACCTACTGGAATAAAGGAGAGAAGAAAAATGGTCGATGACTGATGACCGATGATTATATGATAAGAGATACGAGATATGAGATATATGATATGTAAACCTAACCCCCACACGTGCTTATACAGGGGAAAAGGCTTATAGATAGTCTCTTTCCTTGATTTAAGGGATAATATGTATGCTCTCAACCTCACCATGTCATCGTAGGATCAATCATAGTTAAATGGAAGAGTAAAAAATCTTAGCCTTTCAAACAACTCAAGGGATAATATGTATGCTCTCAACCTCACCATGTGTTTTTGGATATAATAATAAACACTCAAACTCAACAAACAAGGATATATCTTACCATAAGCTAGATAAATATCAAGTAGTCTTTCTCAAACTCCACCACCTGCTAGATAAATGTCAAGTCGTTCTCAAACTCCACCACCTTCAACAATAAGATTAAAATGCAAGATAAATATCAAGTAGTCTTTCATAAAAGTGTAACGGGGATATGAGACATCGAGAAGTGATGTTGGTAGGCCAAAAGAGTAAGCAAAAATGGAAGATGTATCCGAGGTATAGAATCTTTTGAACTCGAGACTCCTTTAAGGCATCGTCACTTCAAACTATTCTTCATAATTGATACTTCTTCATGGACCATAACACTTAACTTTTGATGTTTTTGCTCTACTTTTGAGCCGGATCACTGTATATTGGATGCAACACATTTAGTGGGACTTTTCATCCTCTCCACCAAACATAAAAAAGATCTTTAATAGTGGAAAATATGCTTTGCAAACTCGTGCTTTCACTTCTTGAGTTCACTTTTACTCTTCAGGGACACCTCATACTTGATTTCTTCTTTCTTTTCTTGTAACACAACCCCGTATAGGGTCAAATGAGGCTATCATGGTTGTGAGGCATTTTGAGTGGAACCAAAGAAAGGATAATAATAATAATAATAATAATAATAATAATAATAACAATAATAACAATAATAGTAATAATAATAACAATAATAGTAATAATAATAATAATAATAATAATAATAATAATAATAGTAATAATAATAAAAATAAAAATAATAAAAATCAAAGCAAGAAGTGGCTAATAGAAAGGAATCATACATAAAGGTGGAAAAGATAACATAGGCTTATCAAAGAGGGCCTCAATCATTTAAATATCAATGCATATAGAATCAAATGAACGTGTCGTTTTGAAAAAGTGTAAATTACAAGTTCTAGAAGAAACTAAACATGTTGGAGATCACTCAAATAATGAAAACGAAAGAAGACAAGAAAATGCATCTTCATTGGTAAAGTGCTCACAAGGGTAATGTTTGGGCAGGCTAATCATCAATAATCATCCAAAAAACTCATGTGCATAAACAATAGCAAGATGTAGTAATCCAAAGCGTCATCAACAAGTTAAAGTAAATAACATGACATGTTCTAATTCCTGGAAGTGAATAAGATGATAGTCGACTCAATCTACTCTAAATGCAATATTTTGTGTTTATAAATACATGCAAAAAGGAAAGTACTCAATAAAAGGGGAAAATGCAAATATAAAACATGTGACAAGAAAGGGAAACATGATATGTAAATGTGAGTAAAAACACCACATACTTAAACTACACATCGTCCTCGATGTGCAAAAATAAGTAAAGAGAAGAAGGTACTAAATGCAATGCTATGCATAGGGTGGCAAGGGAGGGAAAACTAATAGAAGTGTGGAGTGAAGTGGTAAAGGCTTCCAATGTTCAAAAGTGTAAACCGAAGACTCCAAAGATCCTACATAGGGCATGTCCAAAAACTTTCATCTAGAAAAAGGAAAAA
>CM008282.1:36147639-36376083 GCA_002319775.1 Fagopyrum tataricum | reverse complement strand
CAAGTGGCACAGTACGATTCAGACGCAGGCTCTTCAGATTTGGGCACCTACTCACCAAGCGTTCCAGTGAAGAATAGCTAACCTCTGAGCTCAGGCAAGCAATATTCAAGGATACCAAAGAAGTGCAGTTTTCAGGGAAAAGGCTCAGCCAATGTCCACTGAGATCTTCGACATCACTTTCGCGTAAATCAAGTTCTCTTAGATTCCTAAACAGCAGTACACAGATAATAAACTTCAACATCATGAAAAGTATTTGTTTAAAGCTAGCATATAATTATAAGCAATAGAAGATGATATTATTTTGGCATCTTTCTATTATCTTCCGTTAGAAGCTTAGAATTTAACTTTCACTCATCAATAGAATGTTCTCTCTTGAACTATAAAGCCTTTGTGACAAATTTGATATCCTAAAGAGTGTAGAAGATGCATTTAATCAGGATTTCCCTTTCCCATGTGATGGTCCACACAGTCCAGGAGTAGGATTCAGCTTCAGAAACCCCCAACAACCAATTTAATACAGATAGAATCATGTAATCCAAGAAAACCAGTAGGATATAAACTAGAGCTACCAAAATAGGAGCATCTTATAGTATTATTATACATGTAGAAAGCAAGAAGCTTGTGACTGAAACTTGAAAGGGATGTGAATTAATGGTTAAAACACTCACAAATATGAACCACATCTCAAAATATCTCAGCAAGTCAAAGCGTGGCAAACAAATAGAGAATAGTAACGAATCTTGAACTAATTCATGTAAGGGCGTAGAAGAACAATCATCAGTTCTCATCAAACAAAAAAAAAATGATAACACGTCAAAAATCAGCATCTCGCTTTGCTAATCATCAAGCAATGCCCTCTATTAAAAAAAAGTAGCATGATGAAACTTGAATTATTTTTCACTTTGTCGTGAAAAAGCTCATAATGAGTCAACAATGCTTTGGCACAACTAAATCTATTTTCACCGTAAACCCATTTCTCATAGCAAAAAACAGAACAGCACTGAGGATCTATACATCAACACATGAAATCCCTAATATTAACTTCAACAGTAGCAAATAAGCAAAGTCAAACCGTTAAAAGCTTCGTAACTTCTCGACGGCTTGAAGAAAAATAAATTCACAGAATTTAATCATGATTAAGTAAGAAAAAGACAAGTAGACAGTACCTGCAATTGGCAGCTATGGCGGCCAAACCATCAGTACTGAATCCCTCACACGAGCTCAAGACCAGAACCTTGAAATTCTTAAACGACTTAGCAATCAACTCGAGTCCATCATCGGTAACCACCATCCTCTTCAACCTGAGGTCCTCCAACCAAGGATAAGCAACCGCCATTGCCTCGATCCAGGGATAAACATGGCCACCCCATCCCTCAGGGATGAGATTGAAGTCAGCAAAGTGCGGCTTCCCTTTGAGCTCAAGAGATCTAACCTCCGGAAACCTCCGTA
The DNA here is from genome assembly GCA_002319775.1 of Fagopyrum tataricum. Taxonomy (NCBI): domain Eukaryota; kingdom Viridiplantae; phylum Streptophyta; class Magnoliopsida; order Caryophyllales; family Polygonaceae; genus Fagopyrum; species Fagopyrum tataricum. Next base: position 36,374,634 of record CM008282.1, on the reverse strand, counting down.
TCAAGATCCTAGGGCTAACTGCGTAACAGTTGCCGATAAACACCTTCCGGCGACACAATCGCTCGATCTCGTACCAGGCCTTGCAGACAAGCGAAACGGCGTTCCTGTCAACATCGGAGTCGATGAAGGAGAAGACATGCTCGAGTACCTCGTCGGGGAACGAGCTCGCCATTGTTGATAATCTCTGTTCTTTAGCCAGGATTGTGGGTGGAAATAATGACGGTTATAGGTTTCACGGAGAAGACGGAGGAGAGAGTGAAGTAGTTGTGGAGTGTTTCTTCAGATCTGAGACGACATTACCAAAGCTTTGAGGGAAGAAGGGAGGGGGAGAGAGAGAGCAGATAAGGTCCTTTTTATGTCGTGGAATGGGGAAGAGAGGGGTTTTATTACAGTGTAAATGAGGTAGGGAATTTACGATGAGAGTTGAGGAGGGAGAATTGGTGATCGGACGGTGGAGATTGTCGGAGGTGTGAAGAAGGAGGGAGAGCCGTTGGATTGAGGAAAGGGCCACGCTTATCTGGTGCGAAGAAGCGGCACCGCAGAAAACGGGGCAAGTGGGGAGGGTTGGAAGATGAAGATTTGACAGTGCCGATGCGATAAATTGACGACAAATTGAAGAGGTAATATCGTGGGGAGCAGGACAAAATGGCTCAAGGGTTAATAATAGTAGTGTAGTGTAGAGGAGAGCCGGAGAGGAGCCAGCGGAAACGGTGGAGAGATGCACGGTTGGGGGTGTGGGCCCCCACTTGGAACGGTTTAGTGTGACTCAGAAATTACACTTTCAATAAATAACCTTTAATTTCTTCTTTACTTTGCCAAAATTTTCCATATGGGTGAATTGTTGAATATAGCACGTCGGATTTATTAAATATAGAGGTGTATAAATCCAAAATATTAAGGTCACTATTATCATTAAGTTACTTTATTTTTTAATATTTTTTTATATTTAATATGAACTTTTGTTTTTTCAATTTTTTTTTTATCAAGACTGATGCTCAACTCGGGCAGATATGAGCAAGGTTTTAGTTATGGCTCGAGAAAATGGGCAAAAACAAATCTAGAGAGCCCAGTTTGATCCCGTATTTGCTCAAGTCTATATATAGCGTTAGAAAGACGCTAAATTCCGGTGATTAAAATATTTTGATCCGAACTAGATTATATGGTACATATATTAAATAGTGCTAATATAGTGTAAAGCTGTGGCATTTAAAATCAAAATTACAAAGCCTCATGTATCATACGTAGTGTCAAAATAATATAGGATTATGGTGATTGAAATATATTAATTTGAACATAAATATATGATATATCTGCTACAATAAATTTAAATATTTATTTCCATTTTTTTTTGCAACTAGGCTCTACTAGATTATTCATGTTATATTAATATAGGCTACTCCGCTATCTTTTAGCTTCTTGAATTTGTCTACAAATGAGAATGTGGTTAATGTGACTCGTTTTAAAGAAGGAGTGAAGAATATGGTGTTAACCACGAATAGTTAATGAAAAATGAAAAAGGATTTTATTAGGATTCATTTAACATGCGAACGTTTAGGGACACCCTAGGAAGAAGAAAATACATTGAACATGATATTGAGTTAACATTTGTCAAGTCCACAAATCGAAGAAACGCGGGTGTCTATTTAAACTTGAGCGGTTGGAAGTAATGTTGATGTATGGACATTGATTGTTATTTGTGGAGTGCACAAGCACACACTTCCTGAAAATGTTAAAGGGACATTGGTATGACGGTCTATCGACACCCGTATAAATCGCAAGGTAGGGCGTAAGCTTGAGTCGGGGTTCAAGCCAAGATATATTTTAAAGTCATTCTAGTTGGATGACCCGCAAAATATCACCTTCATATGTCAAAAATATCATGTTGGTTTCAAGATTATGATGGTACAAACCGGAGGACGAGGTCCATTCCAACAAGCACTCGACATACTGCCCGTATGAGGTTAATATGTGAATGTCGGAAGATGTCCACACTCACATAAAGTTTCAGGTTTGTTTTTTCTCGTGCATCCAAATTTTAGGCATTTGCTCAACTTATTTTCTTATGACATCATCATGGACACGACATACAAAACCAATGAGTAAGATTTAATGTCTTGTTTTACTCAAGTCAATCTCCATTATATGTAGACCATTCTTCAACTTGGTTTGGTTTTCCTGGTTTGTCTTGTATAGGTATAAGATGTCATAGCTAGAGATTGTGGAAATCACTAACATAAATATGATATTCACAATTATATTTGTTTTCATGGTCAAGGAAAATTTAGCTCATTACAATGAGCTTTAGAGAGACTCTAATATTTGTACAACAATATAATATAAGGGGTCATTGTTACCGATCGAGAAATTGTATCATCAAAGCACCATTTCTCATGTTTTTTGATGTGAAGCATATGAAACGCATTTCATATAAAGTGCAACATTCAAGATCGATCATGAGTAGTGACACGCTTGAAGGAAGCACAATCGGTGTTCACAACACGGTATCATGTGTTGTTTTAGTCTAGATCTTGTGAGTTATGAGCGGAGTTTGGCTGATTGAAGGTGTATTGCAAATCACATCCAAGTTTGATGAATTACTTGTAGGAGATCTGGATTACCCCATACAAGGAAGCAATTATTAGAGCATGATGCGACTTGCATCACCATTTTAGCATGAGGACAACAAATGTATAACTTAATTCTTATTTCCTTCGTAGTTATCATTGTTTACTCATTATTCACTTATTCTTATAGATTGATCCGATTTGTGAATAATGGTTTGTGAACTTCATGTATGAGTATGTGGACAAGTTGTTGAAAAGTACATTGGGATCAAGCGTAGAAGGATTTTAGTTGGTGGTTGAAAAAAAAAGAATTGATTGTAGTTGATTGATTTTAAATGTTCCAGTGTCCTTCGAGACCTCACGCAAGAGGGTATAATATGTTGTGTGAGTCTTATTGTTCAATTTGCTCTAAAATCAATGTTAACAATGAGAGCTTCATTTTATTATTGAATATTTGCAACAAGACAATGAAACTTAGGGTTCAAGTAAGTTGTTGTGATTCATATTGAAGGAAAGCTCATGGAGTGTTCGTGATTGCTACGTTGGCTCGGTGCCAATATATTTGGATCAAGTATGTCCATTTGGAAGAAAGTTTAGAGGAAATATTATATACAATCAACGACGATGACGGGGTTCACATAAATTCACACATAGTATCGCTTAACAACTTCGTGGAAATAATGAATTTTGAATTCACTAAACGAATATCAACATGAGCGGATGACTTAAACATATGTAGACATGATGGATCCAAGGAGTACCGTGATGAGAGAACCGACTCATATCATAACTAAAGGAAGACCTACGGGGAGACGTTCAACAAGGAAATTAAGAACCAAGTGGGTTTGAGCATGGTTTTGGATTGGGCACCGGTCCATGTCCATATCCACGAGGTTGTCCACGTGGTCCGGGTTGTGGTACATGTACGAAGAAGGATGTTGAAATGGAAGAATATGTATTACAGAAACTAACTTCATGTAATCGTCCATGTGATAAGAAACCTAACTCAGGATGTGAACGTGGAAGGGCATTTCGGTTTCATGGCAGTCAGATCCATAAGTTCGTTACACCATATATCTATTCGGATTTGGATGTACTCGGGGACGGATATTATGGATAAAGAGTCAATGTTGCAGTTTTGGGCTACTTATAGAATGATTACATGATCAGACGGAAGAAGACGACTACGGAGTTGTAGATGAGGATGACCGTGTATGCACGAGTGAGTATTTTTGTCTCCAAACTATTTATTTAAGTTCAAGTTTTGTTTTGTTTTTTTGGGTTCACTTCATATATTTGTTACTCTACACAAACTTTTTTTTTCCTTCAAACTTGTTAATGAAGTATTAAACAATGTGTATTAGATGCGGAACAAACCTTGCCCCAAAAATAACTAGATAGAGATACCAATTGTCGGTCTCATATCGACAACATAATTACCATATTTTTGTGGTTAGCCTCGGATAATGCTCGGAGAAATGCTTACCGATGACCCATACCGTTGAAAACCAAAGCCCATCAACTAAGATATGTACGATAGCATAAGTTGGAGACGGTACATGTTTTATAGCAGTTAGTTATCAATTTTCATTACCCAAATTTAGGCACTTACGATCATGATTCCAACATGGATGGATGAACAAGCCTTTCACTGTTAGGATTAGGGGTGAGTAAAAAGTCCGATCCGTGAATCCGAAGATTCAATCCGGAAAAATCCGAATCCGAAAATATCCGGTAGTTGGTGATCCGAGTCCGATCCGATCTGGGAATACTTGAAATATTGAAAAAAGTACAAAATGTGAAACATCAACGTCAAATGTGTCTAACACAAATATATATGCGAGTCAAACATGTATAATACGAAAAATGGTGTCAAGACGAAACAGGAAAAAAAAATTGTGAATAAAATCCATCATCGTAGACCTTGTTGTGATGCCTATAAATGTGACGGAAAAACCTAAATCTAGTGTCTAACAACCTCATCAAGAATGGTTTGCACCTCAAAGACAAGACATGGGTCATCTCGGGGTATGATATCACGGATACATCCTATGAGTATGTGCAAGTGTTGTGATAAAAAAAACATTTGTTAGAGGATCATATCAAACTTTAGAAACCGAAAGTTAACAAGTGGTAAGGGAAGAAACATGAGCAACATATCTTGCAAAAAATTACGTACAAGACCCATTTGTAGTATAAGGGTTAAGATCAAAACGGGGAGATTGATGTAATGATTTGATTTATTTAGTGCAAAAACCGGTAATAAAATTAAAAAATATTAACAAAACAACAAGTATGAGAAAACAATGTAGAATTAATAGAGATAAAACTCAACTCACTCGAAGAGAAACAAGGGACAAATATAGATTTTTTTTTAGGTTGATTCAATCACATTCAAATATAAAGGTAAAACCAACATATGTGATTTATAAAGTATTACATAACCTGAAGCCCCACAACAATGCATAATAGAATCTCAATATATGATCAAATACATCTAAATCCACGTAGTCGTGGTATGAAGGCAAACAACCCTACACAATGTACTTTTGCATCTTGTAGGAGAGTAAAGTATAAATTCATGTAGCTGCCTCATCTTGCAAACAATACTTTGAAGAACTAATAGAAACAAAAAATAGGTATGCACATCTCTCAAATCTTGCAATACAAAAATCATATATTACCATAACATATGAATTAAGACGTGTAATCAAAGGATATAAATAACCATAAACAACATAAAATCGTCATGTAAAGTCGGACTTACCAGACCCAAAAATAATGATATGTTAGCAAGAAATACTTATAAATCTTTCTCATTTATTAATCGTGAAAAGGCACCGGTCGAGTCGATCTACAATGGAGGTCGAGTCAACTGAGTGCGACAACTTAGCGCCTATGAAGGTTGTCGAATCCGAGTTAAAATAAATTTTGGATAATAAACTATTACCTAACTGAAAGAAGGTTAATTTCACTCTTATGAGGAAAACATATTTATGTCCCGATGGATGGGATAAAGTTTAGCGCATAAGAAAAGGATAAGGTAAAAGAATGATAAGTTAAGATCGAATCCGTTGGTGAAGATTTGGTCTTGGTTGAGTAGATTGTGAGAGCTCTATTTTAAAATACTGGTCCCACAGCGCGCCACGTCAGCGTTAATGTATACTGATTTAGTAGAGTATATTGATTCAAACATCCCTCTATTTATACAAAATTTCAAACTATCAAACTTACTGAATAATCGATGTGAGATAGCAAAATCCTGAAAATATTTAACGTTCCAAGAAGATATTCTAAAATCGGTGGGGAGAAAAAACAAAAATAATTAACGGGTTAAAAAAAAGATCTATTGGCGTTAATTGTGAGAGCTCTATTTTAAAATATTGCTCCTACAACGCGTCACGTCAGCGTTAATGTATACTGCTTTAGTAGAGTATACTAATTCAAACTAGGGATGGGCATGAGACGGGACGAGACGGATTAAGGTCCATCCCACATCTCATCCCGGCCATTATAAATGGGACGGGACCGGGACGAGCTTTGAGTGTTTTTACTTAAAACCATTGGGCCCTATCCCGGTTGGGACCGAGACGGAATGGGACCAATCCTGCGTGATCTATATAAAATTTGTTTTCGCTTTTTCGGTTTAAAATTAACAATTTACGAAAGCAAATATTCGTTGATATCCTTAAAAACGAAAGACATCAAAATAGAATGTCGCAACAAGGTTTACAAAACATAATGAACTTGTTAAGCCTAAATATCCAAAATAAAATATAAGAACAAAACTACGTAATGATCCCTATTCCTTAGACAATGTCGCAAATAAGTTCACTTTTCATTTGCCCTTTGTAGATGGATTTGGACAATTGTTAATTTTATAAAAACAAAATTACATGATGGTCACTACCCCATATGTTTATATATTTAATTATTTAATTTATGTTTAAATTTTAATATATACGGAACGGACGGGCCTTGCGGGATGGGGAAGGTAAGGCCTGTATGTTGTCCCGCAATATTTTTGGTGGGATAGGACGGGATTTAAAAATTTTGGATAAAAAACCACCGGGATTGGGATGGGACCGGGACAGGCCCAGGATTTGCGGGATTTGTGTCCAACCCTAATTCAAACCCTCCCTCTATTTATACAAAATTTCAAATTATCAGACTTACTAAATAATTGATGTGGGATAGCAAAATCCTAAAATTATTTAACGTTCCAAGAAGATATTCTAAAATCGGTGGGGATATTAAAAAAACAAAAATAGTTAACGGATTTAAAAAAAGATTTATTGGCGTTAATTATGAGATCTCTATTTGAAAATATTGCTCCCACAACGCGTCACGTCAGCTTTAATTTATACTGCTTTAGTAGAGTATATTGATGATTGAATAAAAAAAACTAATATTTGCATAGCCTTGTTTATAAGAAGAAAACTAAACATAATCCTTCTAGGATTTGAGGTAAATTCTACTAAACCCTATCTTGAAAGGAAAGAAAATCTATCAAGTCTAACACTATCTTCAAACTAACATTTTACTAAAGAAATATAGAAGGAAGGGAAAAGAAAGATAAATATCCCAATCCGACGCGTCACTGTAGCAAAGTAATGCGATCCAATGTAGTATTGTGATCTGATCTAGTGAAAAACACAACATTTAAAATATGTGATCACAAGCTCGTAAAATAGGAACCAATCGCCCCTATCGGTGTGTCGATTGAACCGATTGGGTATAAAGCCGTGAGTAAATCTTCATTTCTTCACGCTCTAATCTCAGTCAATACAGTCTTGACATGTACTTCCTTGAACGTAAGAAGAACCTTAGTTTGTTGTTGACGTTCTTTTGAGAATAACTTGATTTTAGCTCATTAAAGGACTACAATGCCTCCAATGCCATGAAAGATCGAGTAGATCTCCAAAACACAAAAGGGAAGGAAATATACCATAATATGATACAAAAATAGCATATAAGCTCAATAGAAGAATTAATAATAATGGTGGAAAACATGCTAAAAGATGTTATCGGGTGTCACTAGATCATCTCCATTAACTTGTACCCATGATGATGGGCATAAGATGGAGATGAAAGTTGTTGGTCTCGGGATTCCATCTCTTCCCAAATGCATGATCAATACTACAAAGAGCACATCCCATATATCAGCAAGACCACTTCGTGAGCCCGAACAATGACAAGGTGTCACAAGATCTCAAGGTCAACTACAAAGCTGCTTGATGTAATCCAACCGTTTGAGGATCTTAATCATTTTTATGTGACATCATTCATTATAAAACTTAAAATCAATTAAACTAATTAATAACAAATATTGTTAAAATATGAAGCGGATATCGTTTGCATACCTCCTCCATCTAAATACTCCTAGCTCATTGGCATGATTAACATGTCAACTTATTACCATTGTGGGGAGTCTTGTGTCAGATACAATAAGGGGGTGAGGTGACAAATTCATCAACCGAGATGCCTACAAGGTCAATATGCTCATCTGCCTAAATACACGTGGGCTATCCATTTGCCTATATCGGAGACCATGTAGGTGAATAAAGGGGTTGAAGAAACATCAAGTGTAACATTCGATGGGAGGACATCCTCCATCAACACGTATGCCTCTATAGTAGTAATTTGAGTGAGACCTCATCCTCATCGAACTCAGTCCGAAACAACATGTCTAGTAAAAACTCACCTCGGACCGTTAAAGATGGATAAGAAGAAGAAGGTCCAAATGGCCGAAGCATCTACATAGTTGTTTGAATTCGAATTGGCCTTAGTCTCGGCTCGTAGGAACATCCTCTATAATTCGGTCGCCTCAGCGAGCCGCAGACTGTCACCCGACATTACATCACCTCCAACGTTTGATACGAGAGTGAACCGTATTAATAAACATAATAGTGATTTTTGTAAACATTACCATCATATAATAAACTTAATATTAATTTCTAAAATATAAAAAATAAAGGGAAGTTCCAGATGGTGCCCTTGTACGTTTAGATTTTTCGTATTATGCCAAAAGATTTTTCAATTTTCGGATGGTGCTCCTGAGTTTTAATACTTTTCCGGTTTATACCCTTATATCATGAGAAAATTGGATGAGATATCCACTTTCAATAATTAAAGTAAGTGGTTGAGAGGGACAATTAGTATAACTTATTATCGAAAAGTGCTAGTTAGTCAATTCAACCTCATATCATCCATACATTATCATTTCAAGGGGGAAATTAGATAATTATTATTTGTTAGTTATTGTTAATAGCCATTTTAAAGGTATATACAATTTCTTGAATGAATAAATTTTATTTTTTAAGCCTTAAAATATTAATAAATATTAATTTATGAACGGTAGAAGGTATAATCTGAAAAATGTATAAAGTACAACGGCGCCATCTGGAACTTCCCAAAATAAATAAACATTATATTGATTTACGGAACTTCTAAGTACACGGCGGAAAAATTAACAAGTGCACGACGCTTACGGTTTTCGGAACCGTCACGGTTTCGAAAACCGTAACCGTAGAAAAAAATCCACGGTCACGGTTTCCGGAACCGTGGCGGTTACGGTTTCCGAAACCGTGACAGATTTACTTCATAAATTTTACTAATATAAGGGTAAAAAAATATTTAAAAAAATTCCCACGGTCACGGGATCCGTGACCGTGTCAGATTTTTTTTTTCCCCCCATTTTCTACCACGGTCACGGTTTCCGGAACCGTGACAGTTCCGGAAACCGTAAACGTCGTGCATTTGTGAATTATTCCGCCGTGTATTTAAAATCGCCCTTGATTTATTATAATAAGTTATAAATACAAAATTTTATTTAGTTATATAAATCATATGCAATATATATTGTTTATACTAACAGCGATTTCGTTAAACATTATAATTTATTAATGAACTTTATATTATTATTTTTTAAATATAAAAATGTTAAAATGATTTATTATGATAAGGTGTATATAACCTTTTATTTAGTTATATATTTTCATATAAGATACATATATAATTATATATGTATAATATTTATCGATTTTTTTATACATACATGTCTGACGCACAATCTCGGTGCATGTTATACGTAGGTATTCTTCAACCACTAAGGTCTAATTGATGAACAAAATAGAAAGCTTAAAAATCGTCATACTTCATTCCAATTCACACAAACACAAATCATTCAACTAAAAACCTAGCCTTCCATTTGGTTTGTAACAAAATTAAGGGGACGATGATTATGGGAATGGAGAGGGGTAAGCTAATTCTCTTAATCTCGTTTAGTAAAAGAATGAAGAAGATTAAATAATGAAAATTAAGGAAATTAGATTATGGATATTGTGTAATCCTATTGAACTACTTAAAGATTATTGAGGCTAAAATTTCATTTATTTCCCTCTTTCTTTTTTAATCTCTTTTATATTCAAAAGTTTCTAATACATATTTTTTTGTTGTAATTTTATCCACGATCATATTCGTTTTACTAAACACTCATTGGACTTATTTTCATACTCATCTCCTTAATTCTTTATCTAAATATTTCTTTTCATCTTCAACTTCATTTACATAATCTTACGTTACTAAACGAACCCTAATATGTTCATTTACAATCTAATCAACCCTAGTCAAATCTACAAAATGATTAAAACGAAAAAATGGCTAATACTCTTACTTCCTCCATTGTTTGTTTGCATTTTTCAAATGAATGGCCTCTTCTTCCTCCTCATTCCTTTCTAGCTCGATCCATTTACACGAATTTCGAAGAATTTGAGGAATTCACGAGTTTTCGAGTTCGGTTTCAAATTTTATGGAACATTATTTACCTTATAATATGAAAAAAGAAAAACATCATTCTAACATGAATATCTTCAATTATTTTACCTTATAAGATGTATTAAGAAGAAGGCCCGGAAAATAATCGAGGGAATTTTGATTTTACTATGCTGTTTTTACTTTCAAACCAAACTGAAATAGGATAACATATAATAATTGAGACTTTTAAGGGAAAATGATTAGAGGGTGAAGTTATAGAGTGAAATGTTCCACTTTAGGAAATTAAAAGAAAATGTCCAAATAATCCAATTTCTCTGATTTCCAACTTGGACAACAAATACAACACTTAAGATTAGAGATAAAAGAAAAAGAAAAAAAGGAAACAAATTCAAATATTAATACCGTACACCCCTACGAGTCGGTGAAGGGCCAATTCATTTCTTTTTTTTAATCTAATAATTAATATTTTTTACTTGGAAAATACATAATGTGTGATAATTTCTCCTTTTTAATTTATTTGGGTCAAATTTCATAAATTCTAAAAGTTGGTATAAAATATTCCATGACCCAGTTTTCTATAGATTCTTTTATAAATAGCAGTGAAGTTTCTGTGTGAAATATGAAATAATAACTTAAATATGCTAATTTTAAGGTGAAACCGGCCATAATAAAAGCACAATTTTTTAAATGCAACTGAAAGTGGTCCTTACCTATATTTCGTATTATACCTATTTTTAAAAAAAATTCAAAAATCCAAAACTCAGCTGTATGTGGTGTCAATAAAATTCTCATGTGCCGTGCACAACCGGAATCCCCAATCTCAATTTTACACTTAATAAATTCAAACTATTTTTTTTTATAATTTAAATGAATATCTTACTCTTAAGTGGAAACCAAATGCTATATAAAGAATTCGAAACCAAAAAGAGTAGACAAATGACGTCTTCAGATCTTCAATTATTAAAGAATTACTGTGAAGTAGTTAATGAGCGATCTCATTTATTTATATCATGAAAGTTTAATCTAAATAGTAAATACTCTCATCGTCAAATCTCTCATTTCATATGGTTGTACCAGGATTCCTCTTGTAATTTTCTTATATATATCTGGTACTTCAGTTCGTCCTCTAGATAACGAATTTGCTCCAAGCTTTCCTCATTTGCTCCTAGTTGGTAGACTAAAAATCTCTCATACTCCAGGTCCTTCTCTAGATAACCAATCTGCTTCAAAGTTTTCTTTAGCTCATCAAGAATTTGCGATGCCATTGTGTTGAATCTGGAGAACACAAAGATAAAAGGGAAACCGAAATCAAAAGTAACAATAAATATCTACACTATAAATAATCAAAGCAATACAAATTAACTTGAACCAGTGCCCGACAATAACGACGCCAAAAACTTGTTCGCTGGTTTTACACCCCTATAAATCCCTATCAATAATGATATAAACTCACAGGATAGTAAAACAAGGAAGGGTTAGTTTTATATTTACAACTTGTAAATAATTCCCCTAAATAGCAACGAACCCACAACGTATGGATCGTACGAAGTAGGGTAGTATTCCAGGGTCGAACACAAAGACTGGGAGCTAGGATTAATCTGCAGCAGTGATTATGAATATGATAGATCTTAAATAAAAATAAGAGGTTGGAAAAAAAAAGAAGGGAGAGAAGTCAAAAAGGTTTTGAAAAAGTTTTTGGGTTGCTCTCAATTGAATGTTACCTTCAATCAAGAAGAACAAAAGGGAAAGAAGAAACTACTCAACTTTAATGGATGAAAATCTTCAATCTTGCCAAATCTCAAATTAACAATGTCTTCCCAACAAATCAGGACGCAAAAGTCTTGAACTTTAATCTAAATTAATATAAACTACTAAGAAGAATGATGAATGAACAAAACGGCAGGGTAGGAGAAGACTCCCCTTCTAGGGCAACTCTCGTCCTCAATAAGCCCTTTGGTGTTAACCCAGCACACCTTGAAATGAATCCAAGACTTCCTTTTATAACAAAAACCCAGCTAAAAGATAGTGGGCTGAAAAGGAAAAAGCCCGTAAACGAAATAGAACACTCAGGGAAGAATCTCAGTCTAGATCTCGGCCGAGATGGTCACGGTTGGGGCCGAGATTTCGACTTCGTACTTCAGCATCATGGGCATCTCGGTCAAGTCACCCGAGATCAAGGCCGAGATGGAGGCCGAGATTTTGCAACAGAAGCTCTCAACCTCGACCGAGATAGGTGGATATTGGTCATGTGCTCTCTGATCTCGGCCGAGATTTTGTCTGGTCGTTCCTTCATGCCTTTAGCTTTATTCCTAGCCCTTTTCCGTGCACGTATGCTCGCGACAATGCATCCACTTCGAGGCTTGATCCTCAAATACGTCATTTTAGCTCCAAAATGCGCCAAATTACCTACAAAGCCACAAATATAGTGTGTAGACATCTATTCTTGCAAAGTAAAACTAAACAAGCATAAATGACACAAACTAAGGCTAAAACATGAATGCGGAAAGGAAAAATCTACCTAAATGAATTACTAAAACAGGTTGATAAATCATGTTATCATTGCCTCTTCCATTCCGCATAATCAACCAAAATTTCGTGTGGAGTCATAGGCAAAAGTGTGACCCGTTTTCCGTTAGAATATGTACTGGTTAAGATAACCATCATGAAACAATCGACGATCGAATTTCCATGGTTGTCCTCACAATACATGGGTAACGTCCGTTTTGTTAACATCACAAAGGATCTTATCAACATAGGCGCCAATAGAAAACGTCACCCAAGCTTATCGTGTGACGATATCACACGCCTTATCGGAAATCCAATGGAGTTCATAAGGTGTTGGGTGGGTTTTATAGGCAACTTGAAGTGTTTTACTACTCTTTCGTTGACAATATTACAACATGAACCCCCCGTCAATGATGAGAGAAAGACTAGTATTATTGACCAAGCAACAAGAGTGGAAGGTATTCTTGCCTTGATCAATTGGGTTAAACTTTAAATAGCCAAAATACGACGAGAAACAAGAGAAAATTTACCGGGTTGTGCCGGGACGCAAGCAAGCTCTTCGTCACATGGATCCATTCCCATAGTGCGGGTCGACGTCTGGTCATCCTCCATGATGAGATCGCCATCTTGCTGGTCATCTTCCCCCTATTCATACAATGGGCTGGCGAAACATACCCGCTTTATTATTTGGACAATCACTTTGAACGTGACCAAAGCCGTTACACTTGTAACACACGGGCTCCCTTGGGCGTGCCGCCAATGGAGGTTCTTCTTGGGCTCGAGCAGGAGGTGCCGGTGCTGGAGCAATGGGACCACGGTTTTGTGCCTTCTCGGTAGCCGCTTTCCGGGTGGGTTGAGTCATCCGTTGGAATCCTTTGGTGGTGCCGGAATCTTGAAAACTAGACACGTCTCCAGAACGGGTGTTAGAAGTATAAGCATATTGACTAGATGAGGAATTATACCTTGAATACCTAGCCGTTTAAAGTTGTTTCTTGTGAAGCTTCATGGGGCATGACATAAGGCTCCTAAATCTTTGTACATGACAATCTCGAGCGCGCGTTGAATTGAAGGATTAAGCCCACTCATGAATTTGGTGCGAAGGGAGGCTGCGGAGGCCGAGATACGGCCTTCATGTGCATGTCCTCTAGTTTTGGCAAGTAAGCCACCGGAGTAAGGTTGTCTTGTTGGAGCTCGGCAATTTGCAACCGCATATCATTCTTGAAGTCATCGAGCACATACTTCTTGGTCATGACATAGAACAATTGCTCAAATGTCGCTACCGGTGCCCATCCTCGGTTCTCATGGTTGGTCTCATACCGGTTCCATCAAGACTTGGCATCTCCTTCAAAGTAAAGGGTTTCCGCTTCAATCTTTTCATACTCATAATGGCAATGCTTAAAATATCATTTCATATCCTATGCCTAATCAAGAAAAACACACGGATCATATTCACCATAAAAGATAGGAATATAACCTTACCTTCCCTACGAGCACGGTAGGTGTTCGCCTGGTGTACCACCCTATAAACTCCTATAAAAAATAGATAAGAAACCCAAAGGGATAGAAAAGCCGAGGTCGATCTCAGGGACTAAGTTAGATGAAAGTGAAAATGATCTAGAATAGTATAAATCTCAATTAAAGAAAAAGGTTGGAAAAGATTAGGGAAAGAAATCAACAAGGTCTTGAAGGATGTGATGGATTCGCAATCAATTATCAAAATTGATTGAAAATCAAATAACAAACAAATGAATATATGGAAAGAAATGTAGTTCCAAGGATTTAAGATCATTATTTATACATATTGGACTCAAGATTATAGGATTCTCACGTGGCATATATATAAGGTTGAAGAGCTCAAGATGAATGTTTCTTAAATCTATGTTCTTTTACAGTGACGTCTCAAGAACATAAAGGTCCGCAGCCTAATACCTATTGCTTTCAAGGTAAAGAGGGAGAAATATATAAATAAACCTTATTCTTTCAATCAAGGAAACACAATAACCCTTTACAGTTACGTCTTAGGAATTATTGTCTCAAAGGAAGGAATAATGGCACATTCTATCCAATAAAGGTTAAACCTTTATTACCTAGGAACAAGTTCTCTTATGTATCTAAATAGGAATATTTCAGTTACGACTCAATTCATTAGGTTGAAGTGGTTTAGATTGAGTCTAAACCTGCAAAAACCAAAACTTTCAATAGGATTTAAAGCGATTTACACAACCTATTATAAAGAACAAATCGATCCATCATAGTCCAAGGTATAAACAATTTTCTAACTACCTTGGAACACAAAAGGTTTCTAGCCAATAATATTCATATCAAATCCTGCAAATAATTCAATAAAGGAAAGTACGCAATTGAAATAGGAAAGAGGGATGAAGAAAGTACCCAGCTTTATTGAATCTCAAAACAAACTATCTCAAACTTTACAAACGTATCTCAAATATCTAAACAAACTAAAAATGTTGGATCTTCCTTCCTAAACTAAAGATCTAACAATGGTGAAAATTGAGCGAAGAAGAAAGGTAGGAGAAGAATTCTCCTTTCTCAACTAACCTAAGACTAACTTACTCTGACTAAACAAACACGAACGAACTGACTGACCTAACACTCGACTCCCTTCTCCACATTCGGAACCCTACTTTTATAACATAAGACTTGTCGAAAGACGTGGGCTGGGCTGAAGGTCCGAAATAAAATAAAATCCGACGCTCAAGGAAGAAATCTCGGTCTGGATCTCGGCCGAGATTTGTCAATGTCGGGGCCGAGATTTCGACTTCGTACTTCAGTGTCATGGGCATCTCGGTCAAGTCAACCGAGATCAAGGCCGAGATTTTACAGCAGTAGCTCCCAACCTCGACCGATATATATGGATCTCGGCCGAGATATTTTTCATCTCGGGCACTTCGTCTTGTTTTCTCTAAATTCGTCGTCTTCTCCTTTCCTATGCTCGTATGATTGCTCCTAAGCATCCACTCCAAGGCTTAATCATCAAATGCATTGTTTTAGCTCCAAAATACGCCAAAATACCTACAAAGACACCAAAAGCGTGTGTAGACATCTATACTTGCAAAGCAACACTAAACAAGCATAAAAGACATAAACTAAGGCTAAAACATGCACGCGGAAAGGGAAAAACTACCTAAATGCTCTACTAAACTAGGTTGATAAATCATGTTATCAAAATACCCCATACTTATCCTTGCTTGTCCTCAAGCAAGTAGTAAATCCAAGATAAGATAACATGAGTTATCTATGCAAAACAAATATGAAAAACTCTTTTTGGTTGTGTTGTGCTTCTATACATGATCACTCTCAAAGGTGTAGACTGTGTAGTCATATGGCTAAAGAGATATTACAATTGAATTCAAGTGAAATAGGCAAGTGAAGGAAAATCAAACCTTGCAAGGAATTCATAATCATCATCAAAATTTCAAATGCCTAATATCCATGAACATTCAAGTTTAAGCCATAAAGTCAAATACATATATACATAGATCAAAAGGACTTGATGAAAAGGCCATAGAAACGTGATCAAGGTAGGATGATATAGGTAATGTGGTGGTAATCCGGGAATTAAGAAGAACAACACAATGAGCTCTTTTCTCAACATTCATCCTTTCTTGCATTTTTCTTTCTTTCTTTTTCTTTTGAGTGAAAGGCATTAGTGCACAACAACCGAAACATTGGTGTTTAGTTTCCTTCACGTACCAAACCAACTCTAAGGGAATGTTTTAAATCTAACTAGACTTTGGCAAGACACAAACACCCGATTATGTGAATGGTGCCGAGTTACTCATCTTCATAGCCAACAAACCATTCATAAGCTTTTTCTATTCAAATCACATCCGATACATCACATTCAACTTCTTCACATAACACATATGAACTTTTTTCTTTTAAGCATACACCTTCAAACTTCACTTTTCCTAATTCCCGGATAGGTCAAAGGAGACAAATATGATCAATGCTTGAGGTGCTAAATATGAATAAGATAGAGAAGAAAAAAAAACTTGAATTGCCTAAATCATTCCCATGCAATGTATAAGAACTCATCACATAGCTTCAACTATCAAATTTCAATTTAATTAACATAGAAATTTTCATCAATCATATAAATTCCAAGTAAAGAAATCAATTCCTGCAAAAATATAATTCATTCAAACTCAAAATAATATCCAAAAGCATATAACATACACCAAGTTTCATCATAGAGATCCCATCAAGTCTAAGAAGCACATTACACGTTTTTTTTCCCGATGCAAAACATAATATGAAACGTGTGACAATAATCTGAAAATGTTCAATGCAATACAATTAACCAAAATATGCTGAAAAGGATTGTAAGCATCCTACCCCATACTTAAATCTCACATCCTACCCCATACTTACAATGTAAAAGATGATGCAGGTCCTCTGGCGCGTCTACTCGAAGGGTGTTTTTGCCGTTGGATTTCAAGCCAAAATCTCGGCCGAGATCCATATATCTTGGGTCGAGATTTAGCTTATGTCATGAAATCTCGGTCGGCCATTTGGGGATCTCGGCTGAGATACTCCCCGGGATGGCCGAGATTCCTCCTTTCGCGTGTATTTCGTCATTTTTCCTTCGTTCTTCCACCTTCTCACCTAGATACTACAAAAGCAAAAATACAAAATACGCAAACGCAAAAGCAAAAGCAAAATACACGGACAAAAAGACTCTTACCCCTCGGGTTGCCTCCCGAGAAGCGCATTGGTTTAAGGTCTCTTGCCAGACCTAACTCCGCAGTATAATTAGTTTAGGTGATTGGATGAGAATTGATCTACTGGGATATTCGGTGTGTATTTCTTCAATCTCTGTCCATTCACCTTAAAAATTCCGGAGTTCTCACCCCATACAACAACTGCACCATGGGGGTAAATCTTCTTCACAATGTACGGTCCTGTCCATCTTAAATTTAACTTTCCTGGAAAAAGTTTGAGCCTAGAGTTAAAGAGAGGAACAAAATCACCTTCCTTGAAGTTCTTCGGCACAATGTGTTTGTCATGCCACTTCTTTGTTCTTTCTTTATAGATCCTTGCATTCTCATATGCATTCAGCCGGATCTCCTCTAACTCATTGATGTCTAGCAACCGTTTTTCTCCAGCTTCCTTCATGTCAAAATTTAGCAATTTCACTGCCCAATATGCTCTATGCTCCAACTCTACTGGCAGGTGGCAAGAAATCCCATAAACAAGCTAGAATGGTGTAGTACCTATGGGAGTCTTATGCGCAGTCCTATATGCCCAAAGTGCATCATTGAGCTTCATTGCCCAATCTTTCCTGGAGCGGGAAACTGTCTTCTCTAGAATTCCCTTGATTTCTCTATTTGAGATCTCTAATTGACCACTGGTCGGAGGATGATATGGGTTTGCAACCTTGTGAGTTACCCCATACTTAGACAAAAGAGCCTCAAAATTTCTGGTTGTGAAATGCTTTCCTCCATCACTAATGATGACTCGTGGTGTGCCAAATCTAGGGAGATAGTCTTATTAAAGAATTTGACTACAACCTTTTCATCATTTGTGGGTGATGCAATTACCTCAACCTATCTAGACACGTAATCAATTGTCAAAAGAATGTAGAGATTTCCAAAAGATGTTGGAAAAGGTCCCATGAAATCAACTCCCCATAAATCAAAAATATCGACCTCTTGGATGTTATTCAAGGCATCTCATTCCTCCTAGATATATTCCCTGTCCTTTGGCATGCATCACATGAAGTGATGAAAACCTGCACATCCTTGAAAAGATTAGGCCAAAAGAATCCGGATTGTAATACCTTTGCGGATGTCTTGTGGGCGCTAGTGTGTCCTCCGCAAGGCAGGGAATGACAATGTCGGATCACACTCTTGATCTCATCGTTTAAGATGCATCTCCTGAAGATCCCATCTGGTCCTCTCTTAAATAGCAATGGCTCATTCTAATAGTATTGCTTCACATCCTTGTAGAACTTGTTTCTTCTACTAGGAGACAAACCTGGAGGAATTTCACCACAAACTATGTAGTTAACAAAATCAGCAAACCAAGGCTCCTTATTACCTGAAATCTGTAGGAGGTATCCTTCCATCACGTGGAGTTGTTCGTCTATGAATGCGTCATCTATGGGAATGTCACCATTCTCCATAAGCTCCAATGGTAACCTGCTAAGATGGTCAGCTATAGAATTTTCCGAACCTTTCTTATCTCGTATTTCTAAATCAAACTCTTGAAGGAGAAGGATCCATCTAATTAGATGTGGTTTAATGTCCTTCTTGGTGAGAAGGTACCGAATCGCCGCATGATCGGCATACACAATCACCTTAGCTCCTACAACTACAAGATAGGAACGGAACTTCTCGAACGCATACACCACGGCTAGGAGCTCCTTTTCGGTAGTTGCATAATTCAGCTGGGCTCCATCAAGCGTTTTGCTTGCATAATAGATGGTGTGAGTAAGTCCTTCGTTCTTCTGTCCTAACACTGCTCAAACCGTAAAATTTCTCGCATCACACATCACCTTGAATGGTAGAGACCAATCCGGAGGTTGTATGATCGGAGCGGAGATGAGAGCTTCCTTTAACCTACAAAAAGCATCAAGGCACTCTTTCGAGAACACAAACTCAACATCTTTCATTAGTAGGTTAGTGAGCGGTTTAGAAATTTTAGATAAATCCTTAATAAATCTTCGGTAGAAACCGGCATGTCCTAGAAAACTCCTAACTCCTCTCACCAATGTAGGTGGAGGCAATTTCTCAATGGTCTCAATCTTTGCCTAGTCAACCTCAATGCCAAGGTTTGACATCAAGTGACCTAAAACAATGCCTTCCCTTACCATGAAGTGACACTACTCCCAATTGAGAACAAGATTACAATCCTCACATCTTTGTAAGACTAAAGATAGGTTAGCCAAACAATTATCAAATGAAGAGTCATAGACAAAAAAAGTCATCCATAAAAACTTCCATGATGTTTTAAATATATTCAGAAAATATAGACATCATGTATCTCTGAAAAGTGGCAGGTGCATTACATAGTCCAAAAGGCATTCTCCTATAGGCCAATGTTCCCCAAGGACAAGTAAAAGTGGTTTTCTCTTGATCATCCGGATGGATGGGGATCTGGAAGAAACCACTATACCCGTCAAGATAGCAAAAGTAGGAATGTTGGGCAAGTCTTTCCATTTGGTCAATGAAAGGTAGAGGGAAGTGATCTTTCCTGTTGACTTGATTTAGCTTCCTATAATAAATATACATCCTCCACCTTGTGACAGTCCTGGTAGGGATTAATTCATTCTTTTCATTAGTTATGACAGTCATCCCACCTTTCTTTGGTACAACATATACCGGACTAACCCATTTGCTATTTAGGGAATATTATACCTACATCAAGAAGCTTAAGGATTTCTTTCTTAACAACCTCTTTCATGTTTGGGTTCAATCTTTTTTGAGGTTCAATAGAGGTCTTATGATCCTCCTCCAACATGATTATATGCATGCACATGGATGTTTTAATTCCAACAAGGTCATCAATGGTGTATCCTAAAGCCTTTCTATGCACTTTAAGTTCCTTAAAAAGTCTTACAAGTTCATCTTCACTTAAACTAGCATTAACAATGACAGGATAAGAAGAGTTATGATCAAGAAAGGCATACCTTAGGTGTGCTGGGAGCGGTTTCATCTCAATTTTAGGGGGATCGGGAGATGAAGATGATGAATTAGAAGCTTCGGATGAATCACGGGACAAGTCCACTGTATCGGAGGGATTATCTTCAACCTTTGACGACACTTCCCAGATCTCGGCCAAGATAGGTGGATCTCGGGACGTGTTCGAATTCTCTGTTGAGAAATCTCGGTTGAGATATTTCTCGTTCAGATGATCTCGGCCGAGACTGATCCATCTCGGTTTGTGATCGAGCATTCTATTGTAAAATCTCGGCCGATACTGGTGCATCTCGGGCCGCGATTTCGTACACGTTCCCCAACTCCTCGAATCCAGCTTCTTCGTCGACGGGAAGTAGATTCAAGGCTTTGATATCTTTGAAATGTTCATCTTCTTTCTCCACATCCATGATGTTCATGGTCAAAACCTACTCAAGAGAATCTGAGGACAGAATTGAATGTACCTTTTTCCATGAATCTTCTTCACAATCAAGGATGTTGTACATGTCATCTTCAAAGATTGGTTCCTTGAGCAGAGAGGGGAGCTCAAATTGTACCTTCTACTTATCAATATTGAAGGTAAGTGTTGCTCCCTTACAATCAATTAGACATCCTGAGGTAGCAAGGAATGGTCTCCCAAGAATGATATGAACTGGACAATCAACAGGAATGTCCATTACCACGAAGTCAATGGGGATGAAGAACCTATCAAGATGGATAGGAACATCTTCATTGATACCCACTAGAATTGTAGTAGATCTATCTGTCAAGTAAAGAGTCATCTTCACAGGTTTCGGTTCTCCAAGTCCAACCTTCTTGCATAATGCGAGTGGGATAATGCTTATACTAGATCCAAGATCGCACAATGCTTTGTATGTTCCATCTCCAACCTTGATTGGTACACAAAAGGGTCCAAGATCTTTCAACTTTGGTGGCATCCTTCCCTTATTCCTCTGGATGAATTCAATAGACTCCCGTGTAATCTTTAATTTCCCCAAGTTCTTCTAGCTTGCTCTTGTTAGAGAGGATCTCCTTCAAGAACTTTCCATAGACAAGCATCCCTAGAATAGCATCAATAAAAGGGGTGTTAATTTGCATTTTATTCAAAATATCAAGGAACTTACCAAATTGCTTTTCCAAATTGGCTCTGGCTCTAGCTTGTGGGAATGAAAGAGGAGGCTTGTATGGAGGAGGTGGAACGTAGGCGGGTTCCTTCTCCTTAGACTCTTTCTCCATGTCATTTTTGTCCCTCTTTACTTCCTTCGGTTGTGGATCATTAGTTTCCAATCCACTCCTAGTAGTAATTGACATGACTTGCTTCCTTGAATCAATTTCAGTCTTTTTAATCTCCTTTTGCCATTGTGTTTCAAATCCTTTTGAGTTTTGGTAACCTTAGTGACAGAACTTTCCAGATTGTTCATCCTTGCCATCAACTACTCAAACATTATCTCAACTCGATCTTTCGGTTGAGCCACTTCGCTTGGGTTGGACGTTTTTCCTGCATCACTAGAAGATGGTTGAGGGTTCAAAGCACGTCCTCAAGATTAGAATATGAAAAGCCTGGATGATTATGGTTAGGCCTGAAATTGTTTCCATGTTATTCTTATTGAAGTTATTATTGTTATAACTTCTTTGATTTTGATAACCTCCCTGCAAATTACCTCTATTCATGTAATTTGCATCATCTTCTTTGGATGCTACATGCACTTCAGCTTGCTGACTTTTAACATTAGATGCAAATAATTACTTCAAAGATTTAATTTCATTATATAAGGCTTGCTTTTCTCTTCTTTGGGAGTTTGTTGAGAAGCAAGCCTTAGTCATGGACAATTATTCTCACAGGAAGGTTGAAGAGAAAAGGACTAGACCCGGAGTGTATGACTAAGGCTTGCTAGAAGAACTCCGGGTCAAGTCCTTTTCTCTTCAACCTTCCTGTGAGAATACTTGTCCATGACTAAGGCTTGCTTCTCAACAAACTCTCAAGCCTCATCTTCTTCCTTGTCCATGAAAGTACCTCCATAAAGTGATTGTAACTTGAATTGAGTGTCCTCATCAAGTCCCTTAAAGTAAATCTCGAACAACTCAATCTTAGGGAACCCATGATGTGGACAATCTAGCAAAAGATTAAATCTCTCCCAATACTTGAATAAGTTCTCCTTATCTTTCATGATGAAGGCGTTTATCTTTCCTCTAAGCTCTGTAGTCTTGGAAGATGGGAAGAACTTTGTAAGAAACTCCGTGGTCATCTCTTCCCATGTGTTGATCCGTCCGTATGGTATTGATTGATACCAAGATAGAGCCTTATCCTTGTAACGCCCGGAAATTTTAGAAAACGAATTATCGTGTTTTTCCTATTTCCGTAAATTATTTCTACGGGAATATCCGACTTTTATTCCAACCGTAAACCGTAAATTATTTTTACGGGTATGTCGGAAATATTCCGACCCGTAACACCCGTTACGGATTTAGTTTAACGAGTCGTTTTCCGCCCGGTTTTCTTTTTCCTCCCTCCCTTCCTCTTGGAAAAATCCCGGCCGAGACAATCTCGGCCTGCCTATCTCGGCCGAGACCGTCGCCCAATGGTTGGCTTGTGGAGCATGCCGCCCAACCTACTCCCCACCTAAGCCTGTAGGAGCACGCCCGCCCAGCCTACCTCCCTGCCTAGGCCTGGCCTGCTGTCCCCCGACCCCTCAGTCCGCCCTACACCCGAGGCCGACCCCTCGTCTTGGCTCTCTCCCTCTCTTGGGTTCACTCCAGCCGGCCTCACATTCCACCCTCACACATCTCTCTCTCTTTCTCTCGACTTTCACTCTCTGCAGCCACCTCTCTTAGCTCCCTTCTACGTCCAGCCGCCGCCCCGCCGTCGTCGCTTCGCCGCCTCTACGTCCCGAGCCCTTGGAGCACGCCGGAGAGCCACCACCGAGACCCCTCTCCCTCGTTCTGCGTCGGGGCTGCTCAAGCAAGGAGAGCCGCAACAAGCCGTCACCGCCCCGGGGTAACCTTCGCCGTCGCCGTGCCTCGCCTGCACGGGCCTAGCCGGAGCCGCCGACGCCAGTCGCCCTCCGCCACGCCTTCTCCTTCGGCCTCGGGTGAGCAACAGCTCACTTCTCCCCTCCACTGCAGCGTCCTCGCCGGAACTGGAGGCTGCAACTCAGGCCGTCCAGGGAGACCATCGCAGCCACCTTGCCGCCGCCCTAGCCTCGCCAGAGAAGCAGTGAAACCGCGGAGACACCACTGCAAAATCTCGGCCGAGATTTTTGGGTAATCTCGGTCGGCCACCCTCACTTTCGGTATAATTACGCTTTGAACCCCCTCAGTTTATATTAATTACAGTTTTGGCCCACATGTCTTAGGAAATGCAGAATTGTCCGGAAATTACGTTAGCGAGTTTTAACCTCGGGTTTTTGGAACGAATTTATATTAGGTCGATATATAAACTTTGATGATCAATTTAGCGTATGGGCTAAATGGGGTAGTTTCATGCTAGGTCCGGATCCCGATAAAAAAAGCCATGAATTCGTATCGATCCTTATATGCTTAGTAGTATCATGATAGGTTGGAATTGTATAACTTAGTGGAAATGCAAAGGAGCGGCTTTTGTGACCTTAAGAGAATGTGAAGAGCGGGATTAGACCTAGTTGGCTTTTACGTCATTATTGACGGTAATTATGTTGGACTCTAGGATGCGATCCTAGAATGCGAGTCAAATGATCCTGCGTAGGTCATTTGTGTAGAAGTCCTAGACTTCTCGAGTTGAACGGGTTTTTATGATACCTTGTTGTGAACAGGTTGAGTACTTCTTCCCAAGGGAAGCGTGAGCATTTTGTGAGATAGCTTTTGGGACGAGGTAAGTCTCCGGACTTACTTAGCTCGTATTTTATGTATTAGTATTGCTGTGTGTTATTTTATGTTATAACAATGAAACCGGTAATTAGGACCACCGACTCTACATATATATATATTGTGGCCCAAGTGTATGATAATAGGCGGTGACAATACTGCCTAGCCCATAGTGAGGTCTAGGGGATTCTCGGCGACTAGCCCGGCGGGTTAGATGGGCGGATGCATTCACACCATTCCTTGCCGGTAAGTGGGGACCGAGGCGAGACCATTGGGGTCTCGTGTCACAAAAGAAGTTGAACTAGAATGGAATACGACTTAATAATAAAAGATAAGAAATCGGACTTGTGTGATTTATGTTTTGTGCTATGGATGTGTTTTTGCCTTCACCGCTTTCCTAATATCTAGAATATGAGCTAACGGTTTAAAACCGTCTTGTAGTTGACTTGCAGGTTAGGGATGCTGCCGAGTGAGGTGGAGGAGTGGACAGCCGGGGTCTCCGTACATTATAGGACGGGGATGTTTGAGTCATATTTCATGTCGCCTTTTATGGATATTGTCGTATGTTAGAATTCGGATTTATTTACGTTGTTTTGAGGACTCGGCTGAGTTTCCAAGTTGTAGTTTCGTACTTTTCGTTTCCGCCTACATTAAAAACATATTTGAGTTTTCGACCTTTATTTGTGCCATGTTAGAAGGTCCGGTGAAATTGTTGTCAAGCTAAGGGTCGGGACCCATTGTGAGGTCTCGCCCGTAGCGCCCCGAGTCCCACGGATTTGGAGCGTTACAATCCCTGAGACAAAAAGAAAAACCTCTTAGCTTATGATTATTACCATCAATACGGGTGGTCTCGCCGTATCCATTAGAATCTCATAGTTCATCAAGTGTTGATGAGGAGACTCCGAATCCATCCCTCCAAACTGATTTTGGCAAATCATTTGGAGTACCTGCGGTCGCAACTCATGCTCATGTGTTGCGGGATCTCTAAAGTTAACTCCAGGACGGTTAATCCTTTGGGCATGATCCATTCGTTGTCTGAGTGTTTGTGGATGATCCACAATAGGCTCGTATCGGACAGGCCTGAGAGGTGCAGCAGGTGGTGGTACAACGCGCAGAAGAGGAGGTGGAATGACGCGGGGTGCGTCTTCCGGAGCATCCTCCTGCACGTTTACCACGGGCTATGGAGCAGCTCTTCCTTCATTCTGAATACGAAGCATCTATCTCATGTCGGCTCTAAGTTGCTCCATCATCCGTGTGGTGGTTGCTTCTTTCTCCCTTAAAGTCGCCCTTTCGGCTCCTAGGTCTTTTGCAGCTCTTCTAAGCTCCGCTTCATAATCTCTTTCTTGAGACATCTTTGAGGCTCTCAAGGCTCTGATTCTTCTTCTTAGTGTTTTCTCGGGTTCGGGATAAAAAGGAACTAGTTCTTTTGAACTCCGTGTCATTTGCATACACCGCGAAAGGTACCTAGTGTCCTGAAAATGTCAAAGACAAACACAAGATGAGATCAAATAGTACAAGAAAGACAGACCTATACTATAATGAATCAACTAACAAAATCAACTAAATTAGTCCCCGACAACGGCGCCAAAAACTTGTTCGCCTGGTTTTCCATCCTATAAACTCCTATAAAAAAAAGATAAGAAACCCACAGGGATAGCAAAGCCAAGCAATCTCTGCTTTAAATTTATAACTCACAACATCTGCTCTAAATTGCAACGAACCCACAATGTATGGATCAATCGCAATAATGAGCAAGTATTCCGAGGTCGATCTCAGGGACTAAGTTAGATGAAAGTGAAAATGATCTAGAATAGTATAAATCTCAATTAAAGAAAAAGGTTGGAAAAGATTAGGGAAAGAAATCAAGAAGGTTTTGAAGGATGTGATGGATTCGCAATCAATTATCAAAATTGATTGAAAATCAAATAACAAACAAATGAATATATGGAAAGAAATGTAGTTCCAAGGATTTAAGATCATTATTTATATATATTGGACTCAAGATTATATGATTCTCACGTGCATATATATATAAGGTTGAAGAGCTCAAGATGAATGTTTCTTAAATCTATGTTCTTTTACAGTGATGTCTCAAGAACATAAAGGTTCGCAGCCTAATACTTATTGCTTTCAAGGTAAAGAGGGAGAAATATATAAATAAACCTTATTCTTTCAATCAAGGAAACACAATAACCCTTTATAGTTACGTCTCAGGAATTATTGCCTCAAAGGGAGGAATAATGGCACATTCTATCCAATAAAGGTTAAACCTTTATTACCTAAGAACAAGTTCTCTTATGTATCTAAATAGGAATATTTTAGTTACGACTCAATTTCTACTTAGGTTGAAGTGGTTTAGATTGAGTCTAAACCTGCAAAAACCAAAACTTTCCATAAGATTTAAAGCGATTTACACAACCTATTATAAAGAACAAATCAATCCATCATAGTCCAAGGTATAAACAATTTTCTAACTACCTTGGAACCACAAAAGGTTTCTAGCCAATAATATTCATATCAAATCCTGCAAATAATTCAATAAAGGAAAGTACGCAATTGAAATAGGAAAGAGGGATGAAGAAAGTACCCAACTTTATTGAATCTCAAAACAAATTGTCTCAAACTTTCCAAACGTATCTCAAATATCTAAACAAACTAAAAAGGATGGATCTTCCTTCCTAAACTAAAGATCTAACAATGGTGAAAACTGAGCGAAGAAGAAAGGTAGGAGAAGAATTCTCCTTTCTCAACTAACGTAAGACTAACTTTCTCTGACTAACCAAAGACGAACGAACTTACTGACCTAACACTCGACTCCCTTCTCAACATTCAGAACCCTACTTTTATAACCTAAGACCTGTCGAAAGACGTGGGTTGGGCTGAAGATCCGAAATAAATAAAATCCGACGCTCAGGGAAGAAATCTCGGTTTGGATCTCGGCCAAGATTGGTCAATGTCGGGGCCGAGATTTCGACTTCGTACTTTAGCGTCATGGGCATCTCGGTTGAATTCACCCGAGATCAAGGCCGAGATGGAGGCCGATATTTTACAACAGTAGCTCCCAACCTCGACCGAGATATATGGATCTTGGCCGAGATATTTTTCTTCTCGAGCACTTCGTCTTTTTTGCTCCAAATTCGTCGTCTTCTCATTTCCTATGCTCGTATGATTGCTCCTAAGCATCCACTCCGAGGCTTGATCCTCAAATGCATCGTTTTAGCTCCAAAACACGCCAAAATGCCTACAAAGACACCAACAACGTGTGTAGACATTTATACGTGCAAAGAAACACTAAACAAGCATAAAAGAGACAAACTAAGGCTAAAACATGCATGCGGAAAGGGAAAAACTACCTAAATGCTCTACTAAACTAGGTTGATAAATTATGTTATGAGTAGGGATCCGGGCGGGGTGGGGGTATGTAGGCATTGTCGGGGCGGGCTCGCAGGTGTCCATCTTGAGGCCGTTGGCACCTATGAACTTGTTGTGCATGCCTAGGCGGGTATGGAAGTGGCAACCATTCATCTCCCCGGTCTTGGTTCTCATAATGTTCTCGAACGGGCGGATGTCATGGACGGAAATGTGCCACCCGTTCCAATTCTTGCCTCAAGGTCTCTTTTGGATTCGTTTGGGTGGATCGTTGGGCAAGCCGTCGGGCCTTGATAACTTCTAATTCTTGCCTCAAGGACGCATTTTCTCGGGCCAGAGCATCATACTTCTCTTGTACCCTCAAAGCTTCTACTTATTGCCTAATAGAGGCATTTTCTATGGGCAAAGAGGCGGTTTCTTGGGCCAAAGGGTCAATGATCTCTTGTTGATCATGAGGATCCTGAAAATTTTCCATATGAACATTAGTCATAGCTCCAAATCAACACACACAATTGCAAGCAATAAAATGATCAAGGTGACAAGTTAAGTCAACGTTACCCAAGGTCATGTGCGTTATTGGGTTCTACTTTGGGATGGCCGTTTGGAGGTTAGGCAAGTAAGGAAAATCGAGAAAAATTGAACCAATTGCACACAAATAAACAAGTGATATTGCAAACGTATGTAAGAAAATGGAGAGATAGAAGATGGACTGATTGTTCACTCAACAAGTACTACTTGCTTCGGTCTTTTGACCTTACTGTAAAATCCGAATTTTCGGATGGACCGGGTTGTCGGACGTCTTTTCATATCAAGTTTTTGTTTCTTTTTGAAACTTTTTTGCAACTTGATGCAATAGATGAAACACTTTTCTTTGGAAACAAATCCATTTTGATGAAGAGTTTTTTTTTCTTTTGAAAAATCAAAGACAAGATATCTGAATTTTGTTAACAAAATACCCCAAGAAAATTTGGTGAAATCAATTAACAAAGTTGTCAGATTGGGTCCGTTAAGTTCAAGACGTTAAATGGCTTGGTGGCAAACCAAATATCTCCTAAGTTTGATTGAAAATATAGATCAAAGAAAAAAAATTCAAGGAAACTTGGATGAACCCATGAAGAACAACATGAAGATCATGAAGAACATATGAAGAACATCATGAACAAACGGCTAGAAAGGATGTTGTTGATAACGCACAAAAACAAGAGTAAAGAGAACTTAACTTCGATTATTTTGCTCTGATGTCAATTTGATGCGTCCTTGGATACGTTCAAGGACAAACTCCGGATCTAGTTCAAGCTAGAGTTTAAAACTACTCCTTTGTTGATGTGCAAGGTTGTAACTTTGGATTGAATATAGGTGGTTGAAGCGATTGAAATGGATGCGGAAGCGAAGGTTGATTCGATCTAGAGAGATCGAATAAGCCTTTGAAGTGGATCGATTAGTTGATTCTTGAGAAGAATCCTCAAATATGAGTTTCTTGGATCAAAGACTAGATCCAAGGAAGAATTTTGAGAGGATGGAAAAGAAAGCGATGTCCAAGCTAAGTAGGAGGAAATACTTCTCAATACTTAGTTAATTTAAACATGAGAATACAAGTGAGGCAACGCATCCTTATATAGAGGGTGTTGCCTAAATACGGGCCTACGGGTCAATAAAGTCCATAAAACGGGAGGCACAAAAGGAAAGCCTAAGGGAGGTCCAAAAGGAGAACTTAAAATGGAATATTCTATAATGAATATCCCTTTTACTACAACAACAGAAGAAACATGGAAAATTAGTCCAAAATGTGTTAGCTTCATGCCATGGTGTCGGAAAGATGAGACATGTCGCTAACGGGGCCAAGAGGCGTGGACAAAGCCGGTAGTCTATGCCATAGTGGTGTGGAGACACGGAATGCCACTAACGGGTCCAAGGGAAGCGATGGTGCTAGTGATGATAGAATTGGTAGCTTGAGCGATGAATTTGGCTCGGGAACGAGTGAGAGGTCCATCGAAACGAACCCGCAAAGCCTTGTCTTCATCTTCTACATTCAAGGTAGTCAAAGGCACATCACCCTCCTTTTCAAGAAGGGAGAAGATGGGTTGTTTAGAAGGTGCATTCCCGAATATGAAGTATAAAGTGTTATAAACCATTGTCATTCCCTAGTTCGGCTAAGACTTGTGAAAAGATTCTACAAGCCGGTTTGGTCAACCATCATCAAAGATGCCCATTTCTATATTACATAGTGCAATGCTTGTTAAACGGTTGAGAACATCTCAAGGAGAAATGAGATGCTTCTCAACAACATTCAAGAAGTGGAGATTTTCGATGTATGGAGAGTAGATTTTATAGGACCATTCCCATCCTCTTACAACAATGTCTATATCTATTGGTGGTGGACTATGTCTCTAAGTGGGTGTAATCCGTTGTATCTCCTACTAATGATGCCAAGGTAGTCATGAAATTCTTTAACAAGGTTATTTTTTCAAGATTTGTGACACCTAGAGCTATCATAAGTGATGGAGGGACACATTTCACAACCAAGAGCTTCAATCAACTATTGAGGAAGTATGGGGTGACTCACAAATATGCCACCCCATATCATCCTCAAACGAGTGGGCAAGTGGAAGTGTCAAACAGGGAGATCAAAGCCATATTAGAGAAAACAGTTTCAAGGTCAAGAAAGGATTGGGCTATGAAGCTAGATGATGCTATATAGAACCACTTTCAAGACTCATATAGGGACGACCCTCTATAAGTTGGTATATGAGAAAGCATGCCATCTACCGGTAAAAATGGAACACAAGGCGTATTTGACGGTGAAGACACTCAATTATGACCTGAAAATGGATGAAGAAAAGAGATTGTTGTATCTCCATGAGTTGGAAGAGTTTAAAAGAGATGCTTATGAGAGTGCCAAAATTTACAAAGAGAAGACGAAGAAGTGGCATGATAGGCATATCATAAAGAGGGATTTTAAAGAAGGAGATCTTGTGTTACTCTTCACCTGAAGACTTAAGCTCTTTCCGGGAAAGATCAAGTCAAGATGGGGAGGATCATACATCATTAAGAAAGTCTACCCACATGGAGCTATAAAGATCTACAAAGAAGGGGTAGAGCCATTCAAAGTGAACGGTGAAAGGCTGAAGAAGTATTTTGTAGAGCAACCTGTTGTGCAATACCCTCCCATCTATCTTGATGCCAGTTGAAGAGATGTTTGGTCGAGCCTATGACCTAAAACAAGGGCGCTTAATGGAAGGCAAATTATTTAGGTACCTTTTTCATTCCTCTTTTCCTTTTTCTTTTCTTTTCAAATAAATTTGTTTTCCAAGAGCCCAAAGATGATGAGGAAAAAGGACGAAAAGGTTTACATAAAGCTTTAAAAGTTGAGAAGACCGATCAAGAAAAAAATATAATTACGACCGGGTCATGGTCTATATGGATCGAGCAAGTCGATCAATCAATTTTTTGATGTAACTACTCTATCGAGTAAAAGTGTGACTCGACTCAAAGTAAAGTTGTCTCTTTTGGGTCATTCTAGGCTTCACCTAAGCCCCTAAAGACACCATTGCATTTGTGAGCCATATTCTTATCTATTTCTTATATTTTTGCAATTGAGGACAATGTAAAGTTTAAGTATGGGGTATGAATGTCTCACAAATCATTTGTATATATGTGTTTGCATGTTTTATTTTGTAACTTTGTTTCTTAGTTTATTTTACATTTTTTGTGTCTGTTGAAATTTTTTATAAAATCTAAAATCACTTGAAAATTTTAAAATTTTAAAAAAAAATTGAGAGAATTAATTGAAAAAGTTTGGTATGTGTCAAAGTCCCATACAGACGGACCGGGTAGAGCGGGGGTCGTGTGCATCCGAGCGCACATGCGCGTTAGGCCCAAGCCCAACACATAAACTCGATGAGGTTCCACCCTAAAACCAATTGGAAATAGGAGGAGTAGCCTACCGACCTTATATACTAGGTTGGGTAGTCCCAATCTTTCGATGTGGGACAAATTATCTCCAACACGCCCCCGCAAGTGCAACTAGAGGATAGACCGAGTTACCAATACTCAGTTGGTCTAGTGGGATGTGGTGTTAGGCTCCTTAAGTGTTTAGCTTGGAGGTTCGAGTTCGAATCCTCCTGGCGGCATGTATGGAAAAATTGATATTGGGAGGGTATCCCCCAACAATGGGCCACGACTTTCTACCCGATCCGGACGTAGAGCGGCTAAGCCGATCGAACCGGGTGGCCTACGAATTTACCATTACCAAAAAAAAAGAGGATAGACCGAGTTGCACTTCTGATACCATGTCAAAGTCCGATACAGACGGACCGGGTAGAGCGGCGGTCGTGTGCATCCGAGCGCACATGCGCGTTAGGCCCAAGCCCAACACATAAACCCGATGAGGTTCCATCATAAAACCAATTGGCAATAGGAGGAGTAGTCCACCGACCTTATATACTTGGCTGAGAATTAAGTCATAATCTTTCGATGTGGGAACTAATTATCTCCAACAGTATGCATGTCTAAATCAAAAGGTTCAGTATTTGACTTCTTACAAGTTCCATTGATAAATCTCACTTTGGATTTTGCCCCAAGTATCAACTTGACATTCATGCCTAAATCAAAAGGATCAGTTTTCCAAGTAGATTTTATGCAAGTTATGATCCAAGATCATTAAAATTCGAGAAATGCCATGTATCGTTCATGGCAAGATTGACGTGAGTTTGTCGAGCAATAGACTTCTCCGAATTCGTCATTTAAACTAAACCTAATTGGTGGAAGGTGATTAAGAATCAATCGCAACTAAATCTGAACATAAAAAGATGCCATTTTTTTTAACGTTCGGTTCGATCGGCATAAGCCGCTCTACATCCGGATCGGGTACGGACGTGGCCCATTTGAAAAAACCCTCCCACTGTCAACTTTTTCCATATATGTTGCCAGAAAGATTCGAAAATTGAACCCATCCTTGCTATCTTATTATTTACATTATGGAATTATAATTATTATTAATACTAATATAAATATTATAATCTTTAAAAATTGATACGAGGACATGAAAAATGGTAATGAGAATATATGAGACTGAAAAAAGATGTATGAGCCCATCATGCATTCTAGTATTTGGAATTATAGACTAATGTTTAAGGACCATACATTATTATGCCTAAAAAATATAAGTAAAAAAAAGTAATTTTAACTAGTTGTAATGCTGAAAATTGATTAACGGTCCAAATAAATTGAGAAAATAAAAACATTAAATTTGAGAGGAACAAAACAAGGAAGAGAGACAACCACTCTTGTGGGCTGCTGTCGAAAAGGACACAAGCAAAGGAGACAACGAACGGCCACGATCTGTCCCCTTTATGGGCCTCGAATCACGACCATTTATTTCCTTTTTTCTTAATCTGTAAAAATAGGATAAAAAAGGGACAGGTCGAAGGGGTAGCCCATACGGGACAGTGAAACACCCACAACAGCGTGTCCTTTTTTCACTGCACTTACAATTTTACCCTTTGCTATAGCCGCCTTTTAAATTTTTTTTTATTATTTTAACCGTAAAATTAACGGCAGTATTTATTGTTTATGATGTGTGCTTACGTCACTTTTATTTGCTTAGGTTACTATTGTCCAATTATTTTTTGCACCTTCCCAACCAAACAAAATACTTACTTTTTCTTATCATCATTGTAAATAATTCATCTTGTCTTCCGATGAACAACTTGCTCATTGAAACAAACTATAAATTTCTCTTCACATACTCACTTATTGTTTGCTTAAATGCGGAAATTATTATTTAAGTTTCAATTAATATTTGTGGAAACTAGTTCAATGTATTTAATGCGTGCACAGGAGCATACAATAATAGTCAAAAGATTTTATCTTTTTATTAAATGAGAGTTTATTCGTAACATTTATAATTTTTTAACAACATGTTTGGATTGCTAAAGAAGTTCCCTACGTGCTTCATTGACATTCACTAAGCATTTGAGCTTGAATTGTTCACAAATTTTAACCACATGTTCTCTAGTTAATATAAGGCCAAATAACCAAAGGTGTGCCGAGAAACCGTGGATAACAAGCCCGAAGTATTGGCCTTGTAAAATATGACATAGGTTGACCTTGTCGTAGCTCATCTTGCTTCGATTCGACTCCCCTTACAGTACTAGTTGATCTTAGTGCCGGTCACTTGGCTTGCCTCCCGCAACACATACCATAGTGACGACAGACATGTGAACAACTCTCTGCACCTTGTCTCAAGACAAGCTCAATGGTTACATTGAAGACTTAACCATAATCTCCAACATTCCTCCCCATTTGAGCAAAGTCAAGAAATATATCCAAACAAAATATTCGCATAATCATAATTGTCTTTCGATTGAATTTATTGAATTAGTACATTTACACATTCTGCACTAAAGAATTGTGGTGTCCTAATGGATTGAACCACTTAACTTATCTAAGTACATGAAGGCAACATACACGAAATTTACATTTCCTTTACAAATAAATGACACATTTAAAGTCTATTGTATCCTAATCATCTAATGAACATATAGGCGAGTCAACCATCTACTCCCTTGAAGAAGATTGGACATTTTTTTTGCTCAAAACTTCTTGGAATGGGCTTGCCTCATTAAATTCGGCTAAGGCATCAAGCCATAGACAAATTGGGTGTCTCACGACAAGTCGTTTTTAGTTTAGGTCGTTAACCCCATCCCCTTGGCCGACTTTTGAAGTAAGTCCCTAGCCAAGCTCTTGGTTAAATGATCGACCATATTATTGTGTGTTCTCACAAAATCGACCAATACTATACCGTGAGTTATTGTTGGAAAAAACCTCCCACTTTCGTGTTGGTAGGATGAGAATATGGGACTAATTAAGTCAATGACTTAATTGATACAAACTCACTTTTATTTATGTAGAGAAGGAATTTTACAAGATTTTGTGGGCACTCTCACAACTTGTGCTTAGCTTTTTTGAGCTCTCAATTTTTGTGGATGATGCAAATGTACAATTTCTCCACTTATTTATAGTGGGAGGATATCACATTTCCTACACAATAATTTAGGAAGATATTTGAGAAGAGAATTCTAGAATTACACAAGTTCTTAGAAGATATTTTAGAGGAATATTCTAGATTAGTTCTAGACTAATCTTCTCTAGATCATTCCATCTTTTCTCTTCTTTTCTAGATCTTTCTCCATAATGGAATCCTCCTATTTTGGATCATAGCTCATTGGACTTGTATCCAATTTATTGGATAACCCATTTATTAAATGGGCTTGATTAAAGAGGGACCAACAATTCTCCCCCTCACGATTTAATCAAGAGATACGATGCCGGTACCTTGACAACAATCTTCAAACTTCTTGGTCAGTATTACCTTGGTCATAGTGTCTGGCCAGTTCTCGTCCGTGTGTGTAACACCCCAAATCCGTAGGACTCGAGGTGCTACTGGGCTAGGATCTCACAATGGATCCTGACCCTAGCATGACAACAACTTCACTGATCTTACAACAAGGCACAGATAGATTAAAACCAAAACATCAAACTTATATAAAAGTATCCAAAAGGTTTATACAAACTGCTGAGTACAATAAAATAGAACACATATACATATCATAAAGTCCCATCCCACGAGTACGACCCCCAGTGTACGGAGCCCTCAGCAGATCGCCCTCTCTGAATCACCCTGCAGCTCTCCTATCCTGCAATAAGAAGATGCAGGAGCACACGCACACACAGGAATCATAAACATAACATCATGCTGTCACACATTTACCCGGTTTATCATCTTAAAAAAAACATCGTCCAGTACTCCACTCATGAGTAAATATATAAATATCTCAATATAAACATAGGTGACACGAGGAATATAACCCTCGCCTCTCGGGAATAGTGCCAGCTGGAGTGGGGATCCGGTACCACCTCCCGTGTACCCTATGGGAGTGGACAGGTGTCCGGCCCACTGAGCCATACTGGCCTGCCCGTAGAGAACCTCCAGACTCCCAGCGGGATGAAATGACAAGTTGTCACGGCCTTACAATGGGCAATCAATAGACCATAGGTCGGTAATAATAATATCACAAACGGGCTAATAAGCATAAACACACACACCACTCGAGCATACATCCAATATAAGGATGACAGCTAAGTAAGTCCTATGGACTTACCTCAACCTCGGGAGTCTCAGACTCAAACACAATCGGTTCCGCTCTAGAGATCAACACAGCCTAAACAAGGTATAACACAACATCACAACCCTATCCATAATAAGGGGTCACACCTAGACCCAAGGGATCCATACGGATCATATTCCAACTCGTAACCTCAAGGCCGTAACCGGCATAAACAGTTATGTACTCAAACTCATTCTAACCTCATACTCGTACCTAGCATGCCACTACTGCTCACACTAGGAAAGGAAAGGATCTACCTAGCTTTAGGTAGAGCCGGAACAAAACGCACCTGCGGGGCACAGGGGACGCAAGGGCGAAAGTAGGTGGCCGCGGGTGCGGCGGGACGTGGCCGCGGGTGCGGCGGGACGTGGCCGCAGGAGCAGTGACACAGGACGTGGGCAGCCGCAGGCACGCCGCTGGCGCAATGCTGGCGCCTGGACACTATCGCCGCGGGGCGGTGACTCTTGGCCGCGGGGGCGACGAAACGCAGAACGCGATTTTGCAATCCTCCTTTGGTTCTTCACGTGATCTATTCACGTCTTCTCTCATCCAAAGCCAAGCCCATACACATATATACACATACAACATCATAACGCACCTAGACAAGCATCTAACCCTAAGCTATGAAGGAAGAACAAGAAAGGAAGAAGAGAGAAGAAGAATCCTTACCACACTTGTGGTCTAAGACTGCAGGAGAGCTCAACATACACCAAGGCTGGCTTCCAAGCCCAACATAACCTCAGCCAACACTCACACAAGGTACCACACACACAAAACTCTCACAAAACTCTTCCACAACTCAAGAACAAGATCCAAGGGAGCAAGGGAAGCAAAGAACGTGGAGAGAAGCTGGAGAAGAAGATGAAGAAAAACCCTTGATCAACCAAAGGTAAGAAGGAGCAAAGTAAAGGGAAAAGCACGGGTCAACAAGGTCAAAGAAGACGGCTGCAGTCGCCGGAACCCGCATGGGCGGTCCAAGGAGCCGCAGGGGCGGCGCTAGCTACCCGCGGGGGCGGATTGGTCAAACTCGGCCCAAAGCTGATCTCAGCCATGGTCCGATCTCGGTCCGAAGATTACGGCTCTTACAGTGTGTACATTGATTAGTTGCAGAATCTTTTCTTCGAGAACATCTCGGATCCAATGATTTCGTATGTCGATGTGCTTTGAGCGGGAGTGAAGAGATGAATTTGCTAGGTGAATATTGCTTTGATTATCACATTCCAAGATATATCGATCTTCCTCTACTCCCATCTCCATCAGGAAGTTCTTCATACACAACATCTCTCCTTGTAGGCCTCAGTAGCTACAATGTATTCTGCTTCAGTGGTGGACAAGGCAACACTCTTTTGTAACTTTGATTGCCAAGAAACAACTCCCCCTGCGAATGTAATCACATATCCCGACGTTGATTTCCTAGAGTCAGTATCACCGGCACAGTTGGCATCTGTGTATCCTTGAAGTATCGGCTTCTCCTTTCCGAAGCATAAGCACCTATTAGTAGTGCCTCGTAGATATCGGAGGATCCATTTCACCCCAACCCAATGTTCCTTTCCCGGATTTGCTAGGAAGCGACTCACTACTCCAACTGCATACAAAGAATACATTCCACATTTGACATACGACCGAAATTAGTAGGGAAAAAAAAACATTATTTCGATCAAACTGAACATATTTCAATCGGAATGCTCAAAATTCGATAGATAAATTCGATCAAAATTTCATTATTAAGATAGAAATTAGTAGAAAAAGCACTATTTTGATCGAAATGAACATATTTTGATATGATTGCTCACAATTCGATAGATAATTTTGATCAAAATTTCAGTATTACAATCAAAATTAGCAGAAAAGGCACAATTTTGATCGAAATGAACATATTTCAATCGGAATGCTTATAATTTGATAGATAATTTTGATCGAAATTAGTAGATTAAAGCACGATTTGGAACGAAATGGACATATTTTAATCCAAATGAACATATTTTGATCCAAATGAACATAATTCGATTAAAGCAAATGAATTTGTTGCCATATAAGTTATTCTATATTATTGAAAGTGATTTTTTTTACTTTAATTTAGTGTATTACACCCATAAAAAGTTATAGTGGATCAATATCTTGAACGTTAATTCATTAATCATACGTCTCTAAGATATTTCTACTCTCTATTCAGGAATATATTCTCACTTAAATTTGACCATATATATATAAAACATGATTGTTAGTTTCCAAGTTTTTTATTGAAATAATAAATTTTCACATTTAAAGTTGATAGCATAATAATAAATAAATTATTGAAGGTTCATCCTCATATTATCAATTGATTTTAAGATTAACCTCGATCACCAGATTCATTTATGAGCTTGAACCTAAAGTGTATATATATTCGTATGCACACGACTATACTTTAAAAAGTTTAATTTTTCTACGCACAAGTTGTTAAAGTAATGTTGTGTAATGAACTATAAATTGGTAGGTTTTGTGGGTGGTAAGTGAATATGCTACGTACCCAAATTATGTTACGTGTAGCCACCCTCTCCCTCACATTATTATAGACTTATGGACCAAATTCAATGCTTTTTCTCTACTTGTTTCCAATCAACATCCATCGGCTTCGTGTTTTTAGGAAAATATACAAAAACGTGTCACTACCCTATATTTCCAACTATTTATGAATCATATGAAAAAATATCTAAACTTGATCATGTTTAATCTTAATGCGTTGATTAAGGCCATGTTGAATATAGAATAAGTTCTATTTGTTTGGAGCAGGAGATTGAAGCTGACACTTAACATATCAAGATCATGAATGCTAATCCACCCACGTCAAATTACACCTATCGATCAATGCCGAAAGGCAAAATCGACCAAAGCCGAACCCGAAACCTATCCCTCGGAGCATAAATATTTTTTACAAAATCGACCAAAGTTCGAATGGGTTTTCATAAGCAATAAGCATTAGATCAAAAGAATAATAAATACTGATGATAAATGAATTACATGAATAAGGAACAATTTATTTAAATTTGAGATGAATGAAAAGTTCATGAAATAAAACCATCAACAATATTTTTTATTGACACTTTTTTTTTTGCTCTTTATATATTTCGTATATAAGGAATATGATTGTGTTTTTGGGAGCACGATTGTACTTCTTGTTCATATTAAATGTGTAAAAACTAAGTGCTACACAACTCTAAAGTTTCGAATTAGTCCTCTCTCTCACATCCTATTACCTTAGACATGTTGTTTCAAGATAGTGTGCTACTAGTCAACTCTGATCTTGCGCTATCTTGGGTAGCGCGCAAATCGCGCTATGACAAGCTAACACGATCGTGCACTAGCTAGGTTTAGTGTGCGGTTGTGTTTTGTAGCACGGCGACCATGTGTACTTAGCGCACAATTGTGTTTGTAGCGTGTGATCTGACTATGATAGCGTGCACACTTGGCTAGCTAGCACGATCGTTCACTAGCTTGTCTCACTCGCGGATTGTGTGCTAGTTTGGATTTTCGTCGTGTTATTGCTAGCGTGACTGTACAAACTTGGATTTGTTAGAGCATGATCGAGTCGGATCGACGCCCCTAAACACAACTCTAGCTCCTAATAAACAAATGTGCACAATCAAGACCGTGAATGAAATTGGACTGAAAAATTATATATTTGATTTAGGTGATAGCTAACTAACTAATTAATTTAAATGTGACAGGGTAATCTCTATTATCAATTAAAAACTATTATATAACTTTGTGATCTTCTTCATCCATACGAGGTAAGCGTTTATTATGAGTTTTCGTTCCTTACCATACAAAACGGTTCTTATAAGATCCTATTTGTATACAGTTGTTGGATCATGCGGAAAAAAAACTTAGGGTTAAAGTGAGAAAGATTTACAATTGTTGATCGAGTGAATCAAGGAATGGATGAGTCACGCGTGTTTTATATAAAACTTAAACCTAAACGATGTTACGTGCATAACACCGTCAAACACGAAAGCGATGAAATATGTTTCTTGGAAAAAATTCTTAATCCCCTAACCTACTCAAATATCTACCACAATTAATCATAGATATTGCATAATCAAGCAATATTCAATTTCGAAATTGTCATAACCTAACTACAAAATTTTTGAAGAAGTCGTTGTTATTGAAAAAAAGTTCGAAGTAGATGCAAACAGTTTCGAAATAAAGAAGATTTAAAATGAATCACATCAATTTGATCAACTTACTAACAAATTATCACCACAACAGAAGAATATGAAATAAAGAATAATTTGAAACTCACGATATCATTACAAGAAAAGCACACAACTCACAAATTTGAAACTCACAGAGTTGCGTTTACTAAGTCATTGAGATAACTAATGTTTAGTGTTTTTGAAAGTGTTTGTATTTTAAAAACATTAATCATTGTTTGTTTAACATAAACTAGTTTTGGAATAAAGTAGTGTTTTTTCTTATAATAAGGAAAAAAATTTAAGGGACAATTTTGTCTTTTTTAACCCAAAACACTAGTGTTTTAATATAAATCGTGAATTTTATCATTGTTTTCAAAACACACCCTAAAACACTAAACACTAGTGTTCTATACCATCCTAAACACTAGTTAAATTCAAAAAAAACACACACACCAAAACATTAATGTTTGTGGCTTAGCAAAAAAAGCAAAGAGAAGCACAAAAGTTTGAGCGAGAATATCAAAATAGTGAGGCGAATTTGATAAGAAAATTGAGAGAGTAGAAATCTTAAAGAGAAACAAGAAAAATAGATGAAAGAGTCAAAGAAACTTTCATGTCTATGTTTATCGGTCAAATAAACCGATCAAAGCTTAAGAAGACCAATAGATATATTTAACGGTCGACGGTCGTTAATCCTACGATTAGACCTTAAACATCACTTAAAATCAAATAAATTTCAATAATTAAAAAAAATGTAATTTAAGAATCGTAAATTCTTTCCATTTATAAATCTAAGCCCCTTTAAACATATTTTAATTGGAAATGAGGGTGATGAACTCCGATTCACCTACAATATGAAAATAGGTGTACAACCACCCAATCTAACCGGTCAACCGATCCGAATTTATGGGTGAAAACCCTAAGAATTCCGGGTGGTGGGCGGTTAATGCGTGAAATTGACGGTTAGTGGGGTGGGTATGGGTGGAGGTACAACCACCCACCACCCGAACAACCTACCATCCGTCTCACCCGACCTGCATCACCCGTATAAATTATTAAAGTAAATGAATAAACCTTAAATATTGCCCTCAAGCCTCAAACCCTAAATTTGTAAAAGATTTGTAAGCCCACAAAGTGCAACAACATCCCCTTATGTCTTCCCTAATCTCGATTTTTATATCAATCTCTACAACCTTCACCATACCTCAGTCCGCCATCGACGAGCCACACACTCCCTTCGTTGTTCGGTTACTTACCGCTCGGTCACAAACTCACTTCAATGCTTGCTTGTGTAACACCCCAAAATCCGTAGGACTCGGAGTGCTACTGCGCTAGGATCTCACAATGGATCCTGACCCTAGCTTGACAACAACTTCACTGAATCTTACAACAAGGCACCAATAGATTAAAACAAAACATAAAACTGATATATATATATATACTGATCAAAAGGTAATACATAGTACTGCTGAGTACAAAAGTCAAAACACAACTCCGTACAACATAAATAACCCGAAACCCCGATATCGCCCTGTGTACGGAACCCTCAGCAGATCACCCCTCCGGATCACTCTGCAGTTCTCCTAACCTGCAAAGGATCTACAACACGGTATAAAACCGTTAGCTAACCATACACAAATATAAGATAGGCAAGAGCACAACCACACATCATATAAACGATAACACATCAACATGATATCACACATTTACCCGGTTTATTATCTTTATAACGTTAAGCACGCAAGAGTATATAAATCAGTATATGAAAATAGGTGACACGAGGAATATAATCCGTCTCTGCGTGCAATAGCTAGCTGGAGTGGTATCAGCGCACCTTCCCGTATACCGTAAGGAGTGGTATCAATACCTTTCCTGTATACCAAGTCTAACTAGCGTACAGAGAACTTCCCAGACTCCACTACGGGATGAAAGGGTAAGTTGTCACAACCACTACAATGGACGGTCAATATAACATAGATAGGTAATGAATCATATCGCATGCTAATAAGCACATAACACACACCACTCAAGCACACATCCAATATAAGGACGGTAGCTAAGTAAGTCCTATGGACTTACCTCAATCTCAGAAGTATCTCGCTACGAACAATTCCCAGAAACGTCCACTCCAACTAGAGGACAACACAGCCTATACAAGGCACACATATATATATCACAATCCTGTCACACACAAAGGGTCACACCTAGACCCAAGGGATCCATAAGGGATCAAATCCAACTCGTAACCTCAAGGCCGTAACCGACATATCTATATCATACCCGTCATAAACCGATACCTAGCATGATACTAGTTCCCTCATACTAGAAAGGA
Organism: Fagopyrum tataricum; assembly: GCA_002319775.1. Classification (NCBI taxonomy): domain Eukaryota; kingdom Viridiplantae; phylum Streptophyta; class Magnoliopsida; order Caryophyllales; family Polygonaceae; genus Fagopyrum; species Fagopyrum tataricum. Next base: position 36,332,244 of record CM008282.1, on the reverse strand, counting down.
AAGGAACTACTTAACTATAAGTAGTCCCGGGACAAGACGCACCTGCGTGATCTGAGGACGCAGGGGCAGAACGCAGACAACCGCAGGCGCGACGGAACGTAGCCGCGGGGGCGGTGACAAGGTCGCTGGCAAGCGCAGATACGCCGCTGGCACGACGCAGGCGCTATGGCACGGTAGCCGCGGGGCGGCGACAATGCAGAACGACACTTCGCGGCTTCTCTTTAACTCTTCACGTGATCAAATCACGTCTTCACTAAGCCAAAACCAGGCAAAAACATGTACAAACACATACCAACATTAACCCTATGATCCATACAACTAATTCTAAGCTAAAGAAGGGAGAACAAGGAATAAGAAAGAATGAAGAAGCAAGGAAGACATACCACAACTGTGGCTCAGCAAGGAAAGAACAGAACCAAGGTCTCACAGGCTGGCTTCAAGCTCAGCATCAAAGGATATCATCAACTAACATCAACCACACACACCAACTCAAGTAAACTTAGGAAAGAACCAAGAACAAGATCAAAGGGAATGAAGAAGAAGCAAGAAGGACGTAGGGAGCTGGAGAAGTGAAGTGAAGAAGTGAAACCCTTGCTCAACAAGGTAAGAGAAGGTAAAGGTAAGAAGGTAAAGCACGGGTCAAGGAAGTCAACAAAACCGGCTGCAGCCGCCGTAAACCGCAGGGGCGGATCACAGGGCCGCAGGGGCGGCATACGTGCCCACGGGTGCGGCAAGGCCAATCTCAGCCAAAGCCAAACTCGGCTATGGTCCGATCTCGGTCCGAAAGAAAGGGGCTCTCACAGCTTGTTTCTCTCATAAGGTAATCTTCACTTGGTTGTGGTTCTCTTCATCCTCTCATCGGATCTATATTCGAGTTTAGAGTTTGATTTGAAGGTATATTTGACTTTGGATTCTCTTCTAAAGTATGTGATATCATATGATTCATATATCTTATTTCTTCCCTGTTTTTGGATTGTTGTTTTAGTTGATAATTTTGCATTAAGGCATCCAAGAGTTTTATTTGACATTGAATTACGCTTTATTCATAAATTATTGATACTATATTAGAGGATGTTGATGTAGAAGATTCTGCCATAAAATCTTATATCCGAGAATGTATATTTTTTACATTCAAAATTTAATTCATTTTGAATTTGATTTTCTAATTATTTTTTTTAAATCCTTGTATTATTTTAGGTTGTTGAAGTGGATCGCTTCATCGAGCTCTAAAGGAGTCTGATTATAATATGTTGATTTAGCGATTTACGTTTGTTGCATGCAAAAATATTGCGTTTATTTGCATCGTTTTGTATTAATTAGAATTCATTCCACGTTGGTTCGTAATGTTGGATAATATTCCGTGATTTAGTAGATTTATATTTGTGTTACTTTAAAATATAAATTTACTTTATACTTGTAAATGTCTAAAAACTAAAAGATATATTACACAATACACACCCGGTTATTTCACCCGAACCATCTGAACACCAAGTGGGTGACGGGTGGGTGGATGGGTGACGGGTAAAGTGTTAGACGGGTGGTGGACGGAATGGGTGAGAGTTTAAATAAGGTGGACGGGTAGTGAAAGTGAAACTTTTACCCATGTAAATCGACTCGTTTCCGTTCCTAGGTACCAACCCACCTCGGAAATTTGGAGGCATGATTTACGACGTATACGTGGGAGGTTGAATAATTCAGTTACTTATAAATATAATCAAATATCACCTTTTGCAACCACACTCGCAAGCTTTCCTAAGGCTTGCAAGTTGCAAGTTGCAACACTTTCCAATGGAAAACGTATAGCCTCAATATTATAATAAGTTGGTTTTTTAAAGTAATCTTATTTTTTTTGTTAATATTTATTTGATTCTTAAAAATAATCAATATCTTTTATATATATATATTAAAGCAGAGGCCTCTATTGCCACATGTCGCCTCCAGGATTTTTCTCAGCCCAACAGAAATTTTACAGGCCTCCGCTGCCACGTGTCGCCTCCACGGTTAACAAAAAATAAATAAAAAAGCATAAAACACTAAAATCTTAAGTACAATTTAAATATATTTTTATCATTGTATAAGAAATGTTAAACCTACACTGAAAACAAAATTTTAATTATTTTATCTATTTTTTTATAATTATATTTTTGTTAAAGAATTCACAATTTTTTGCTACAAAACTCTCCGTACATTTATTTTAATTATTTAATTTATTTAAAATATTATTTATTAATAAATATTTTTATCATAATTTCTACTATCTTTAAGATTGTATTAGAGATTATAAACTAAACGATGGATATAAACTTTTAATTATTTTATCTAATTAGTTTTATAATTATTTTTTGTTAACGAATTCACAATTTCTTCTAACAAAATATTCTCTCTTTTTTTTGATGAAAACAAAATATTCCCTTAAACAAATAAGATATTAATTAAAAGTAAATTCGATAAAATTAATAGTAAAATATAATTGATTATTCACCTCCATATAATTTTTTAATATACATATTAGTTTATAAATATTGTCAGTTTATTAAAACTCAATCCCGCACAAGGTGCGGGTAATACACTAGTAAATAAACTAAAGCAGAGTGCAAAACTGCTGACGTGGTGCGCTGTGGTGCGAGTATTCGAAATGAAGCTCTCTCATTAATCACTAGAAAAACATTTATTTTTTAAATTGTCTAATTAAATTTTAATCGATTAAAATCTTTAAAATCTAATTAGGTCTTATCTCACCCACTTTTTTTAAATAGAATAAAATTTTTAAAAACAATTATAATCTACAAAATCTAAATCGTTGATAACTAAATTTTTTAAATCAGATAGCTACGTTTGTTTTTCATCTATATTTGATTAAATCTACTAAATCTAAATCGTTGATTAACCAAATTTTTTTTTAAAAATAGAATAAATTTTTTTAAAACGATTAAAATCTACAAAATCTAAATCTTTGATAACCAAATTAAATCTCTCAAAGTCAATCAAGTCCTTTAATGTATTCATCAGATCTCTTAATTTATTTTAATTCAATAAAAGAATCCCATAAATCTTAATTTATTTTTCGATAATTATTTTGTTTGTGTGTTTTAATATATAACCATAAAATTAAAGAGCTAATTATTTTATTTTTTGTACGTATATTTTTTCCGTTAACAAATCTTTTTTATTTGATTTTTTCCTATAACTTTTTTTGTGTTTGTGTGTTCCATTATGTAATCAACAAATTGAAAATTTAACTATTTTGTTTTTATTTTGTATGTAGAATTATTTTTTCCGCTAACAATTTTTTTCCTTAATTTTCTTTAAGGATTATAAGCCAATCAATTTACATTAAATATTATCAGGAAGTTTTGTATCCCACATCGACTATATGTAAGGTTGATAATTTAAAAACTTCTATAAATAGAGGTTTTGAAGATAGAACAAATCATACATTTCATGGACTTTTGAGTAAGTTTAGTATAATTTGTATTCATATTGTCGTTGACCTACTACCTTGTGGGTCGTTGACCTACTACCTTGTGGGTCGTTGACTATATGAATTTTCTTTCGTTGACCTAATGTATGTAGGTCATTGATCTAATGCCTAATGTATGTAGGTCATTGATTTAATGTATGTGTGGGTCGTTGACCTCTCTGAAGATTATAAGTCCAATCAATTTACGTTAAATATTTTCAGGAATTTTTCTATCCCACATCGGCTATATATAAGGTTGATGGTTTGAAAACTTCTATAAATAGAGGTTTTGAAGATAAAACAAATCATACATTTCTTGGACTTTTGAGTAAGTTCAAGTATAATTTGTATTCATATTGTCGTTGTCCTACTATTTTGTGGGTCGTTGACCTACTACTTTGTGGGTCGTTGACCTACATACTCTAATGTATATGTGGGTCATTGATCTATTGTATGTGGGTCGTTGACCTATCAATCATCAATCAACATAAATATACTAAACAATAATTTTAATTTAAGAATTTATTTCAAATATTTTAACTAATTTCTCTATTAGTTCTTCATACTATTAATTGACCTTTAATTATAATAATTTTAAAATTAAAATAGTTAAGATCTGCAATCTAATTTTGAAGTTCTTAATATTTTTTCAACTTATATTATGTTATTTCGGTTCAACTTTTTTATTTCTAAAACTTATAATTTTTAATTTAAATTTAATCTTATTTTATTTACTTATATTTTTCAACTGAACATTTTTCAAATGAACGTTGCTTCTTTTTTAGAACTTATAAAATTTATTTTATTTTTAAACTTTCAAAGATCTTAACATTTTTTAACTTATAATTTTAATTTGTAATTAAACTTTATTTTTTTGAAACTTATAACTTTTATTTTCTAAATTCACGTTTTTTTAAATGATGAACAAAAATATTTCTTTATTTGTTTATAATGAAGAAAATTTTAGAATAAATTTTTTTTTAGTAATAAGGGTTTTTTTTCTTTTAAAAAAACATTGATATTAAATATTTTTCGAAAATTTTCAAATATTTTTGAATGATTCTGTATAAAAAAATCATAAATTATATTACAAATATATGGAAACAATCGGGAAAAAAATTTCAAAAAAATATTAATTTGTAGTTTTAAAAAAAAGGACTTTTTAAACATAAATCAAATATTTTTAATAAAATATTTTTCTGCATTCATACAAAAGTAATTAAAAAATCTGGAAAACAATTTTATAAAAAAGTTTCTATTTTTTATAAAAATTAATAATATATAGTAATTTTATGCCTTTTTAAATTTTACTTTATTTAAAAAAGAAATAAACATGACACTTATAATCCTACATTTGTTAATGACATGCGAAAAAACTATTGTCAAATCATAACCAAAGTTTGATTTTTTTCTAGAAAAATAAGTTATATTATTTTTTTATTAATACATTTATAGTATGTATCATTTTCAATAATTTTCAAAGTTATTATTATTTTGATTTAATTGATAATTGTTATTATTTTGATTTTTTAAAAAAAAACTTTTTAGGAATATTTATTTTAATAATTTGACATATGCTATTGGTCTTATTAATTGTTAGGTAATTCACTATTTAAATTTAACTATTTGATATTGTAATTTATAACTTAGACATGCTACTTATATTATATAAATCTCTTTCATTTACATTTTAATATATTATTATTTAATATTGTTAATTTAAATTTTATGCTTTGTTTTATCCTTCTTTTTTGTTAGTATATGTTTTACACATGACTTCTTATCTATCTTATATATTAAAACAACCCGTGAATTGATACTTAGCGCAGTTTTGTGTGGTCACTTCATCAATTTTACAGTATCGTCTATTCGTTAATCCACATCACACACTCTAAAATTTAATTTAATAAAGTCTATTCCTTTATGGGATTGATACTAACTTTGACATTCGAGTATCTAATATTGTCATGGATTCCTCTTTCCCGATTGTTATTGCAAGATTTGGATTCTTCCTTGATTTCCATTCATATTGTGAAAAATACAACCTTACAACAAGTATCACATAACAATTAAGTAATTCTCAATATAATGAATTCTCAAACATTTTTTATGACACGCAATTATCGTCTAACATGTGCAGGGCACGGGTAAATATTGTTCAGGATTCCTCTTTCCCGATTGTTATTGCAAGGTTTGGATTCTTCCTTGATTTCCATTCATATTGTGAAAAATACACCCTTACAACAAGTATCACATAACAATTAAGTCAATTCTCAACATAATGAATCATCAAACATTTTTATGACACGCAACTATCGTCTAACCCGTGCAGGACATGAGTATTAAAACTAGTAAATATACTAAAGCAGAGTGCATAACTGCTGACGTGACGCGCTGTGGTGCGAGTATTCGAAATGAAGCTCTCTTATTAATCGCTAGAAAAACATTTATTTTTTAAATTGTCTAATTAAATTTTAATCGATTAAAATCTTTAAAATCTAATTAGGTCATCTCACCCACTTTTTTTAAATAGAATAAAATTTTTAAAAACAATTATAATCTACAAAATCTAAATCGTTGATAACTAAATTTTTTAAATCAGATAGCTACGTTTGTTTTTCATCTATATTTGATTAAATCTACTAAATCTAAATCGTTGATTAACCATTTTTTTTTTAAAAATAGAATAAATTTTTTTAAAACGATTAAAATCTACAAAATCTAAATCTTTGATAACCAAATTAAATCTCTCAAAGTCAATCAAGTCCTTTAATGTATTCATCAGATCTCTTAATTTATTTTGATTCAATAAAAGAATCGTTGCCATAAATCTTAATTTATTTTTCGTTAATTATTTTGTTTGTGTGTTTTAATATATAACCATAAAATTAAAGAGCTAATTATTTTATTTTTTGTACGTATATTTTTTCCGTTAACAAATTGTTTTTATTTGATTTTTTCCTATAACTTTTTTTGTGTTTGTGTGTTCCATTATGTAATCAACAAATTGAAGATTTAACTATTTTGTTTTTATTTTGTATGTAGAATTATTTTTTCCGCTAACAATTTTTTTCCTTAATTTTCTTTAAGGACTATAAGCCCAAACAATTTACGTTAAATATTTTCAGGAAGTTTTGTATCCCACATCGACTATATGTAAGGTTGATAATTTAAAAACTTCTATAAATAGAGGTTTTGAAGATAGAACAAATCATACTTTTCTTGGACTTTTGAGTAAGTTTAGTATAATTTGTATTCATATTGTCGTTGACCTACTACCTTGTGGGTCGTTGACCTACTACCTTGTGGGTCGTTGACTATATGAATTTTCTTTCGTTGACCTAATGTATGTAGGTCATTGATCTAATGCCTAATGTATGTAGGTCATTGATTTAATGTATGTGTGGGTCATTGACCTCCTGAAGATTATAAGCCCAATCAATTTACGTTAAATATTTTCAGGAATTTTTCTATCCAACATCGACTATATGTAAGGTTGATGGTTTGAAAACTTCTATAAATAGAGGTTTTGAAGATAAAACAAATCATACATTTCTTGGACTTTTGAGTAAGTTCAAGTATAATTTGTATTCATATTGTTGTTGTCCTACTATTTTGTTGGTCGTTGTCCTACTATTTTGTGGGTCGTTGACCTACTACTTTGTGGGTCGTTGACCTACATACTCTAATGTATATGTGGGTCATTGATCTATTGTATGTGGGTCGTTGACCTATCAATCATCAATCAACATAAATATACTAAAGTAGTGCGTATGACTACGGACGTGACGCATTGTGAGGATTATAAGTCCAATCAATTTACGTTAAATATTTTCAGGAATTTTTCTTCTTTTTTTTTTGAAAAGGTACTTGTATTGAGAAAAATTGAAGATACAGAGAGTCCCTCTGGGTAGGAACAAGGTACAAGAGTCAAAGAAGAGAGGGAGAAGAACACAAAAAAAAATAAAATCTAAACAATAAGTTGGATACCAAGGATATTAGCCCAAGCCTTGTCTTTGATGTTCCCGGTCTTCCAGTTTGCAGAGACATAGTTTTTCACAGCGCAAATGGCAGTATGAGCACACTCAATGGCATTGTAGTGCGTAGATCCATAGATCATATCATTACGAGCTTTCCAGGTGTGGTATAAGAAGGAAGTGAAAGTGCATGCTCTAACTTTTTGAATGAAGTCTTTCTTAGATGGTTTATAGTTGCACAACTCCATGGACAAGTCAGTAAGGTTGTTGAAGAAGTTTGGGATGCGGATCCATTTGAGGATGATGTCGAGGACCATCGAAGTATAAGAGTAGGCAAACCAAAGATGGTTGTGAGATTCGGAGGCTGCGTTATAGAGTCTACAAGAAGTATTGGTGACAAGATTCCAAGCAACAAGTTTGTCCAAAGTTAGAAGCTTTCCATGACCAATGAGCCAGGCAGTGAAACTACACCTGGGAATATGCAGATTACCCCAGATATTGAGATTCCAGACGTTATTTGCGACTGGAGGACAGAGGAGATCATATGTTCTAGCAGTGGAGAAGGTACCATCCGGCTTGGAGAGTGAGGAGACAAGATTCGAAAAGGAGATAACAGAAGCAATTTCGTCCCTGACATTGAGGATGGACTTCCAAAAGAAGCTATGGGAGATACTAGGGACGCAGTTCCATATGGTAGAGCTTTTGAGGTAATGGGCATTAACCCAAGACTTCCAGATAAAATATAGGTTTTAAAGATTGAATAAATCATACATTTCTTGGACTTTTGACTAAGTTCAAGTATAATTTGTATTCATATTGTTATTGACCTACTGCTTTATGGATCATTGACCTACTATTTTGTGGGTTCTGGGTCGTTGATTATGTGAATTTTTCTTTCATTGACCTAATGTATGTAGGTCGTTGACTCATTGTATGTGGGTCCTTGTCCCATTGTATGTGTGAATTTTTCTTTCGTTAACCTAATGTATGTAGGTCGTTGACTCATTGTATGGGGTCGTTGTCTCATTGTATGTGGGTCGTTGACCTACTGATATGTGGGTTGTTGACCTATCAATCATCAATCAATATAAACTACTGATATGTGGGTTGTTGACCTATCAATCATCCATCAATATAAGTATATTAAATCAATCAACACAAATATACCAAAGTAGAGTGTATGACTGTTGACGTGACCTGTTATGAAGCGAGTATTTTGAAATACAAATTTCTCATTAAAAGCTAAAAAAAAAATCTTTTTCTAACAAATATCCGTGCACGGCACGGGTCCTAAACTAGTTTATTTCAATACAGTTGTAATTTAACTTGTATTTCTTATACAACAATAAATTTTTGTAACTTTAATTGATTTTTTTAGTGAAAAATCATTTTCTTAACAGTCTAAATACAGTGATCAACTTAAAAAATACGAAATTTTGAAATAAATTTACAGAGTCAAAATATTACAACGTATAATTATAAAACAAAGAATTGTTATTATTTTGAGATTTTCTTTATGATTAAATCATAATAGAACATCAAATGATAAATAAAAACAAACATATATGAAGGACGTCAATGGAAAGACCAAGTCTTGAATGTACCAAATGAAAAAGTAAATCTAGTGGTTACTAATCGACAAAGATAAAACATAAGGATATCAAACGAAAAAATACTACCAAAAATATATTTTAAAAGTTATGGTAGATAAAATTTTTAAAACTTTGACTCGGATTAAGTAATAAGAATACTTTCACACTTGTGTTGTAAAATCGAAATTGAGTTTAACTAATTTTACGCTTGGGATGTAATACCCAAATTTCATTTAATTAATTTCGCAATTAAGATAGAATCCAAAATCAAGTTTAATAAATATCATGAGGTGCAATACCAATATTAACCAAAATAATGTATTTTTTCAATAATCTAACCGATTCCGTGCACGAAATTGCAAAACTAAGTAATTTTATAAATAACTTATATTATTCCACAAAATAAAGGACCGTAATCATCATTTAGATATGAAAAATATATGAAACTCATCCATTTTTTATATTTTTTTCTCATAATTACGTAAATTATATTTATCTTTGGAAAAGCACTTAGAACTTCATCAAACTAGATTTCCAGGTATAGGTCACGTATTAATGTTGTAAACACTATACTTTTTTTTTTTTTTCCCCCCCCTATATTCACCTATATGTTTAGGTTACGTCTTGGAATGGTTTTTGCAAATTTAGACTTAATCAGAAATTATGGTATAATGTTGGATCGTAATTATTAGTTCTGGTACAATTTTAGACGATATTAATATTGCGGTTTCAAACTGTTTTTACCCTCTTTCACATTTTTTAAAAAGAAAACCGTGATACGATCCGGTTCAGGTTTAAATTGAACCGTATTAAACTGATATAAAAATAAAATAGAAAATAAAATAAAAAATAGATGAATACGGTCCAAACTGAACGAACCATTACGATATGATCCGGTCCGTTTACACAGTCGTGGAATGTGGCTACATTAACCACCTAAATATGAAGAGGAAAATATGTAGAAAATCACGAACCAGTATCCACAAAGAATCAACAAAATACCAATAAAAATAGTCAAAAAAACATCCAAGAAAATGAAAATCAAACAACAAAACAAAGGAATGCAACGTGTATGGCCTCGATGAGATCACTCTCCCACTTGACTTTCTTATTTCTGCTCTTCATCTAGGTCACACTTTGTAGTACGGCACCCAACTGGCTCCAAATCTCAAAATCATTTACAAAATTAAGCTAAATTTCATATAACCACCCTTCATGTGTCTGACATTTTCAACTAAGTTTTAATATCTTTTATTTTTAACGTTTTCATTTACTAATTGTTATATATTTCACTCTTATTTTAAGCTCCTTTTATTTATTCCAAATGTTAATATTATTAAATTTCATGCTTTATATGCTATTATTCTACTATTTTATCTAATATATTGAATATTATTTGTATCGTATTTTATTTATATAATAAAATTTCTAATATCTTATATATATTATAGGAGTAGCACTCCTTGCCACGTGTCACGTAGAAAAATACTCACGACCACGTGTCATTTTAGCATTTAACCACATCCCACCGAAATATTAATTAAGTTTATTCATTATAAAATTATTTAACAAAATATTAAAATTAAATCTTAATTAAATTCATCCCTTTCAATCACCTTTTTTGTTACGTGATATATGTATAACAGATTAAAATCACATCCATAACAAATTTTAGCAGTACAAAAAAAAGAATTATTTAAATCCACTTTTAACAATTAAATGTTACGGTTTTCATCCCTTCCAATCACCTTTTTTGTTACTTGAAATTGTGTTATTTCTTAAATTAATTTATATATAAAAATTAATTTAACACCATATGCTACCAATGTACTATTTCTATTAATATATGAATCAGTATAATAAGGGGGAGAAAAATCAAAATATGAATTATTATACGGTTAGATATTTTACTAATATATTATATAATATTATAGGTAAAGTGTACAAATATTTATTGCTTATTATCTACTCTATCTAATGACAAAAAAATAGTTTATATATAATCCTTAAAGAAATATAATAACAAATAATATTTTTATCAAAATCTTGTGCAAGGCACGGGTAATACACTAGTGTGTGTTTAAAACCAAGTAAAGCATATATATTGCGGAGGAACATGGTTCCCACATCGATAATATTGGGATAACAAGTATATAAGGGTTGTGAGTTACTCTTTCTATTGTCAATTGATTTTATGATGGAAGGACTTGTGTGCTGGACTTGAACCCAACATGCATATGCGCTTGAACGTTCGATGGACCTCACGTCAATTCTGATCCAACGAAATCTATCAGATACAATATACAATGAAACAAAGTATCATATAAAGTTGTAACTATAGTATATAAATGATTAAAAAAAAGATGAATAATATATTTGAACCCCAAAAACTATCTTTGCTAAAATATGTTATACGTATATAAAAGAAGGAAAAGCATGGTTGCTTTAAGTTTCCTCCATTAAAAGCGAGTGTCCATTTTGTGGCCACAATAGTTGTCTTGTTATGCCAAATCTTGATACCGACATCCCTCTTCATATGTCTCTTTCTTCCCCTAAAGGGTAAAGGCTAAAGCTACTCCCTTTAAGTTTACCTTTTTACTCTTGTATTTACAATATTCATCAGATTTCTTTTACATAATTTATGTAATAATGTTTATCGAAAATCATTGTTGGGCCAATCGTGTGCCCAGGCCCACCAGCACGGCAGAGAAAGCGTTCAAAGCCCACGACGGGGAAGATCGTTTAAATCCAAGGTAAATTAATGGTAATACAAATAGTGTACAATGTATTTTAAATAGCCCAATGTTTGGTTATTTTTTATATTAAACTAGTGTATTACCCGTGCACGGGATTTTTTTTAAAATATTGTTGTATAAAACTTATAATTAATAATAAAATTTGTCAATACGATACATAATATGTTAAAATTAAGGTTTAAAATATAACACTATTTAACTGTGTAATAGTATTCGTGCATTCTATTCGATTGTCTTTTTGTAATTAATCAGTAATATTATTTATTGTATTTATATTTTAGTATGTTATTATCAATATTACAAAATTTGTTTGTTTCAATTTAAAAAATACAAATATACTGTGCAAAGAAAAATGCAAGGACATTGTTAGTCACAAATTATAGAACATGGTAATTATAAAATATAATCATACGTTATTTTAATTCATGTTTAATATATATTTATAAATAGAGTACTAAAATATTAATAGCGCTAAAACATTAACATGTATGTCATTGAACAAAATAATCAAAATATCGTAAATTAGATACCATTTATTTTTTAAAAACAATCTGGTTCAAAATACCATAGGATAGAAAAAAATAGCGCCAATAGTAATTTATTGGTTGTATTCCATTGGAAACTCCTCTAGTCTAAATAATCCCGTCGGGCAAAATTCCCCTAGAGTTCTGTAAGTCAAGTAATTCGGTTGAGATAATTAAGCAATATCCTAAAATAATTTACATTTGTTTAAATCTAAAATAATTCTAGAAAATTAAATATAATAACTAAAACAAACATTCCAAATCCAGTTGTTAACGTATAGAAAAATTGTCAATTTCATTAAAAGATGGATATAACTATTGTTAATGAAGCATTTCAATCTCATCCGACGGCCATTTGCCGACTTATCAATCTCAAGCAACATCTTGGTTAATTTGATAGAGTTGTTGTGGTCAATTAATTGCATTCACCAAGAGTTAAAAAAAAGGAAAGGAAAAAACAAATACATATATGGGAAAATCCTCAAAACTTACTGTATTCAAAATCAGATTTTCTCCAAATAAAACCTACCTAGATCTAATAACTTCCTAATAATTTGGCCCCTCTATGAACTATCCTACCGGTCTTCCTCTTCGGCGAGTATATGTCAGTAACCAACTTCAATAAACAAAACAATGTCTACAAGAGCAAGCCTGCAATTACATTGCGAACTAAAGACACAATCAATGAGTCAATTCCATTGCCAACTCTAAAAATAATCAATATCAAAGGAGAAGGAGACAGAGCCAAATAATAAAATATAGCGAATCGAAAAACATTTGATCAGGACGCAAATCAAAGATTCAATAAACAACGAAATTGGGAGATAGACTGATAGAGGCAAATTATAATGTTAGTTATGTCAGCGAAACCGAAAATTAATGAGTCAATACACGCCGAAATTCATAGTGATAACAAAACAAACAGACTGCGATTGGAAGATCAATACTACCTTGAAGTCTTGAACCTTGTTGAAAATCGGCTCCCACCATCGATGGCCACTGCAACATGAAATCCACAAAAAGTTAGATGGAAAGAAATTAACACAATTCTGAATTGTAAACTTATGCTATAAATTACATCCGAAACTGTGTGTCTCTTGTTACGAGACAAATTACAATTATGAACAGTAAGTAGGAAGGATGAATATAGCTAGTAAGGTATGGCGATACAAATATAGAGCAAAGAAGACAAATGAATTGCAACCGGTATTCTATATATATTGATTACGGATTGCTTGCTCCAGAAGATTTAAATGAATAAATCAGTTAATGTAAATCATCAAATTTTTTATATTAGACTTCAAGCTTATGTGAGAAGTTTTGTTTTATAGGATTATCCACAAATTTTAGAATTTATTTTTATTTATGATCAAAATTCCGATTACGTATTTTTAGGTAATCGGTAGAATCTTTATATATTTGTTGGAAACAAAACAAATATTAATCGATATAAATTACTTAAATTTTGACGGCTTGAAAATAAAAAGAATGTATAGTTAAATTTTCCTAGGATCGTAAAATTAGTTAGGAGGCTTTTTTAGGTTATTTTATATTAAAAATTTTAGTAAAAAAAAGAAGATTTGATTCACTAAAAATAGGTATTCTTACGTTTTTAAAAAAAATTAGTTTGACTTGAATGTTAGAGATTACGTTAATAAAACCAGCCAAAATAAATTTCGAAAATCTGATTAGTTTTACGTTCAGAAGATTTGTTAAAAAATTAATATATTTAAAATCCGATTAGTTTTATTCAGAAGATTTGTTAAACAATTAAAATTTTTAAAATTTTATTTTAGTAACAAAGATTTTGTGGCTTAGAAAAAAAAGTTTTAATCGGTCAAAAAATTCTGGGAACGCCACGTCAACACGAGTGACGGCTCTTTTAGTATAGGTATATAGATAAATGAAGGGTATAATTGATCAAATCCTCTATTTTGCATCACTTTATTTTAAAAAATTTTATAGTCTTACTTAAAGTAAAATTTACATCTCCGAATTGTTGATACGGGGCTTACCCTCCTCAAACATGCTTCCCTCCCACTCATTTTTTGGGACTTTGCCTTTGGGGCATCCGCCTATCTTCAAAATCGCCTCCCGACTCCTACTCTTGACAACCAAAGTCCGTTTGACATGCTCTTCCAAACTCCTCCCGATTACAAATTTCTCAAAGTTTTCGGATGCTTGTGTTTCCCAAATTTAAGGCCATATAACCACCACAAACTCTCCTTCCGCTCAACCCCCACTATTTTCCTTGGATATAGTTCGAATCACAAAGGGTATATTTGTTACAATTGGGTAGATAGAAAAATTTACATCTCTCGAGATGTTATTTTTCATGAAACTGTTTTTCCTTTTTCGGATAAAAGATCCTCATCCTACCCACCCTCACAAAATACCCATGTGTCATTACCTTTTTTTTACAAATCCCTCCCGTAGCCTAGTTAACCCACCAAGCCCATCTTCAATTGGGCCCTCCTCATCTCCTGAGAACCCTTCCTCCCCTACACCATCGTCAACTTCCTCTCCTGAGATTCAATTGCCACCTCCTAATCCCACCCAACGACACTCAATGACAACAAGATCGAAATCTCATATCACCACTCCATTGGTTCGAACGGATGGCACGATACCTTGGCTTTTCAACCCATCTTGCTCCTCTACCCAAGTGATTCCCGAAGAGCCATCTTGTTTCACAGAAGCATCCACATATTTGGAGTGGCGACGAGCAATGGATAGTGAGTTCCAAGCCCTCATTTCAACAAATACATGGACCCTTGTCCCACCTTCTTCCTCAACCAATGTTCTGGGATTAAAGTGGGTGTTCAAAACTAAACGTCACTCCAATGGACTGAGTGAGCGTAGGAAAGCTCGTTTAGTTGCAAAGGAATTCCATCAATTACATGGCATCGATTTCCATGAAACCTTCAGCCCAGTTGCAAAGCCATCCACCATTCGGCTTCTCTTATCACTGGCATCGATGAACAAGTGGGAAGTCCGACAACTAGACATACAAAATACCTTCCTCCACGGGACTCTAGCCGAGGACTTGTACATCGCTCAACCTCCAGGTTTTGTTCATCCTTCATTCCCTTCATATATTTGCAAACTTCACAAATCCCTTTACGGTCTTAAGCAAGTTCCAAGAGCATGGTTTTCAAAACTTAGTGATGCCTTGATTTCCATGGGCTTCACTTCCTCTGTTTCCGATTCATCTTTTTTTATACATCGAATGGGGAACCACTGTGTCTTTGTATTGGTGTATGTTGATGATCTATTGGTAATTTCCTCATCACCTTCCTTTTCCTCAAAATTCATTACCTCGTTATCTAACCAATTTCCTGTCAAAGATCTTGGCAATGCACACTTTTTCTTGGGCATTGAAATTTACAGGACAGAGGATGGATTTTATCTCTCTCAAACAAAGCATATCAGAGATCTTGTGCATCGCTCAGGCACGGACTCATCCAAACCAATTGCAACACCCATGTCCTCTGATTATGACTCTAGTGTGCAGTCAGATCCTGTTTCCGACCCAACTTCATACCGCAACATTGTTGGAGGATTAAAATACCTTGCTTTCACGAGACCGGATGTCTCCTTTGCTGTCAACAAGGTTTGTCAGAATATGCATGATCCCCGCACACATCATTGGCAAGCGGTCAAAAGGATACTGAGATATCTCAATGCAACTGCTGATCTTCAATTCCACATTTCTTCCAAACCTGATCATCAACTATCTGCCTTCTCAGACGCAGACTGGGTGGTGATCGACAAGACAGGTGTGAGACCCCTACTCTTCCGGACCGAGATCGGACCATGGCCAAGATTGGCTTTGGCCGAGTTTAGACTTTTCCGCACCCGCGGGCATTTTGGCCGCCCCTTCGGGTCTCCGCCCTTGCGGCTCATGGGACCGCCCCTGCGGTTTCTGGCGGCTGCAACCAGTTTTGTTGACTCTTTTGACCGTGCTTTACCCCTTAGCTTTACTTCTTTCTTCTCCTTGCTGAGCAAGGGTTTCCTTATTCACTTTCCATCCAGCCTTCACGTCCTCCTTGTTTCTCCTTCATCCTTCTTGAGCTTGTGTTGGTTTTTCCTTGAGTTGATAAGAGAGTTTTGATGGTGAATGTTGATGTTGATGCTAGTGTTTGATATGCTGAGCTTGAGAGCTAGTGGAAGTGTTGTCTTGGAGCAATTTCGTGACTAGGCCACAACTTTGGTATGTCCTCCTTGCTTCTTCATTCTTTCTTCTTCCTTGTCCTTCTTTCCTTAGCTTATGATTTGATGCTTGGACATAGGGTGATGTTGGAATTGTGTATGTATATGTATGTGTGTGACTATAGAAGAGAGTAGACGTGATTTGATCACGTGAAGAACTAAAGAGAAGCCGCGAGATTTCATTATGCACTGTCGCCGCCCCCGCGGCCAGAAGCCATCGCCCCTGCGGAAGACGTGCCGCAGCGCCCGCGCCAGCGCCAGCGCCTTGCCTGCGTTACCTGCATCCCGTGTCACCGCCCCCGCGGCTGAGTGCCGCCGCGCCTGCGGTTGCCTGCGTTCCGCCCCTGCTTCTTGTCCCGGGACTACCTATAGTTAGGTAGTTCCTTTCGTTTCTAGTATGAGGAACTTAGTACCATGCTAGGATTCGGATGTTGATGAGTATGATATAGTTATGCCGGTTACGACTTTGAGGTTTACGAGTTGGACTTGATCCTTATGGATCCCTTGGGTCTAGGTGTGACCCCTTTGTGTGATAGGATTGTGATATATATATGTATGTGTGCCTTGTATAGGCTGTGTTGTCCTCCAGTTGGAGTGGACGTTTCTGAGAGTTGTTCGTAGCGAGTTACTTCTGAGATCGAGGTAAGTCCATAGGACTTACTTAGCTACTATCCTTATATTGGATGTATGCTTGAGTGGTGTGTGTTATATGCTTTATATCATGTGTTATTATGGTCACCGACCTATGTTATATTGACCGCCCATTGTAGTGGTTGTGACAACTTACCTTTCATCCCGTAGTGGAGTCTGGGAAGTTCTCTGTAAGCTAGTTAGTTCTGGTATACGGGAAGGGCACCTACCACTCCATATGGTATACGGGAAAGTGCGCTGATACCACTCCAGCTAGCTATTGCACGCAGAGGCGAGGATTATATATACATTCCTCGTGTCACGTATATTCATATACATTTATTATACGATTAAGTGTTGGACCTATTAAAGATAATAAACCGGGTAAATGTGTGATATCATGATGATGTGTTAATATTTTTGACGTGTGTTTGTGCTCTAGCATCTTCTTATATATGTGTATATTTAGCTAACGGTTTTATACCGTGTTGTAGATCCTTTGCAGGTTAGGAGAGCTGTAGAGTGATCCGGAGGAGTGATCTGCTGAGGGTTCCGTACACGGGGACGATATCGTGGTTGGGATATTTATATTGTACGGGTTTATGTTTTGACTTTTGTACTCAGCAGTACCTTGTATCACTTTTGATCGGTCTATATATACATCAGTTTCATGTTTTGTTTTAATCTATTGGTGCCTTGTTGTAAGATTCAGTGAACTTGTTGTCAGGCTAGGGTCAGGATCCATTGTGAGATTCTAGCCCAATAGCACTCCGAGTCCTACGGATTTGGGGTGTTACAAAGTTGGTATCAGAGCCCAGTTTGACAACAATGGCACTAGTAATCTGCGATAAAGTTCGAATAGATAAATAAACAGAACCCGAAAGGGGTCTGACTTTTCAAAAGGTTTTGGTTTTAAAATGAGTACAAATGTTTTGGGTTATCGTGTACGTGAACCATCGCCCCTCTGAAGATCTCGACAGTATAGATATATATAGATATTCTGCTGTGATTGATTTGTTATATATCTATACATATGGCATATATATAGCCTTCTAAGATAGGTTTACGTCTTCTACAGATGGTTCAGACTAGAGCCTTACCTGCAGCAAGACGAGGTAGAGGTAGACCCCCTCTAGGTAGAGGACGGGGTAGGACTCCTGCTGACGGTTCACATGCGGGAGAGATACATGAGGAGGTTGTAGAGAGCGTCGTTCCTGAGACTGGGAACGGGAGCTGAGAGACAGGGGGCACAGAGAGCCCAGTCTGGTGATTCTGATCGCGTCTCTATGGGTAGATCAGAGTTTCATGCTTATATTAGACGAGTAGAGGAGGCTGCCAGAGCCGGTAGACGTGCCCCAGATTTACAGGCACAGGAGGGACCATCTGAGAAGTCCCACACCGTTACTCAGGTACCAGCTGTACAGGTACCTGCTGCTGAGATTGCCAGAGCACTGGAGGAGCACAGAGGGCCTAGACAAGATACCTGGTTGAAGGCATTCCATCAAATGGGTGTACCCCCTTTCACTGGGAAGGTGGGATTGGAGGTTGAGCTCTGGATCGGGCATGTAGACTCAGCTCTGGAGTCTATTCGATGTCCAGCTGACAGACAGATCGAGCTGGTTCAGACTTTATTCCGGGACTTGGCACAACACTGGTGGAGATCAGTACGGGGTCAGGTTACCAATTATGATCAGATGAAGACGATGATTAGAGAGCGTTTCTGCCCTGCCTCTCTAAGGAGGGAGAAACTGTGAGATTTTGTGGAGGCTGTGTTTGAGGATGTACCAGTCTCTGAGGCCATTAGGAGGTTTCAGGAGGAGTTGGCATTACTGGGACCAACTGCACCTGCTGCAGATTAGCACGTTTATCTCTTTTCCCGACGACTGAGGGATACTACCCGGACCTACATGGCGGGATTTCATTGTGAGACTCTCACAGATTACCAGGATAGATCCTCCGACTATGAGCGAGAGCGGGCGAGTCAGAGGAGAGCTTCTCAGACCGAAGGGTCTGAGAAGAGGCAGCGTACAGGGCAAACCAGTGGTACTGGTGGTTCTGCTAGTGGTTGGCGTGGTCAGAGACGCCAGAGTCAGCCTTCATCTACGCCGGTTGTAGAGAAGGGATGTCAGTGCTTTAACTGTGGAGATCCAGAGCATATGAGACCAGAGTGCACGAGGCCATTGGTGACTTGCTACACCTGTGGTAGGCAAGGTCACCGAGCTGTTTACTGCCGCTAGGGCGGAGCTTCATCGCAGCAGGGTTCTTCTCCTGCTAGTGCAGCGGGAGGTGGGCAGAGGCCACCTCAACAACAACAGACTCAGGGACAGCAGAGAGTCCCAGATCGCCCTACGACTCAAGGATTTGCTCCTGGGCCGAGTAGAGGCAGAGATCGTGGTGGGGGCACCACTAATACCAGAGGCCCACAGGGTCGTGTTTTTGAGCTGAGGAGTGCAGAGGAGCCAGCTGCACCTACTGCTACAGGTACCATTCTGATTCATGGTTTACCTGTTAGAGTTTTATTTGATACTGGTGTTACGCACTCTTTTATTTATGATGCCTGTGTAGAGCGTCTTGGTTTAGATACAGTTGAGGGGATGCCCTTTATTATAGGGTTACCCAATGGTGGTAGGGTCAGAGGTACCCGTGAGATTCACGGTTGTCCCATTTCTGTAGGGACCCGTGTGTTACTAGTTGACTTCTTTGTCATGCCGTTAGAGCATGAGAAAGTCATTCTAGGTATGGATTGGATGGATAGACATTCTGCAGTCTTAGATGTGGGTAGGAGGATTGTTACCCTCTCTACCGAGTTAGGTCAGATAGAGGTTTCCCGAGGTTGGGACCTTGGAAAGACAGGCACGATTATCAGTGCGGTACGGGCAGCTAGATTGATTGCATAGGGTTGTGATGCCTTCTGGTGTTATGCCATGAAGGAGGGGAGAGTCCAACATTAGAGGATATTCATGTGGTTTGCGAGTTTACAGATGTATTTGCTGAGCCGTCCAGTTTGCCGCCTCAGAGGAGTGTGGATTTTGGCATTGAGTTAGAGCCTGGTACGAGACCGATCTCGAAGGCCCCATACCGGATGGCGCCTGTTGAGATGCCGGAGCTGAAGAAGCAACTCGAGGAGTTGGTTGAGAAGGGCTCATTTGCCCTAGTGTGTCCCCATGGGGAGCACCTGTCCTCTTCGTACGGAAGAAGGACGGATCGTTGAGACTGTGTATAGATTACGTAGAACTGAACAAGAGGACCATCAAGAACAAGTATCCACTGCCTCGTATTGATGATTTGTTAGATCAGCTTCAGGGAGCGACAGTGTTCTTAAGGATTGATCTGCGTTCCGGGTATCACCAGTTGAGGGTGAGAGAGCATGATGTGCATAGGACAACATTCAGGACCAGATATGGACACTACGAGTTTGTAGTGATGCCATTTGGACTTACAAATGCCCCATCCGTCTTTATGGAGTTGATGAACAGTATCTTCATCGACTTCCTGGATAAGTTTGTGGTGGTTTTCATTGATGATATTCTGGTATACTCTCGCATTGGAGAGGAGCATGCAGGACATTTGAGGACTGTATTGCAGGTTTTACGGGATAGAGAACTTTATGCTAAGTTCTCTAAGTGCGAGTTTTGGATGCCAGAGGTAGCATTCCTAGTTCACATTGTATCCGCCGAGGGGATCAAGGTTGATCCGGTGAAGATAGAGGCAGTAGCTGCATGGACTACACCGACGAACGTCAAGGAAGTACGTAGCTTCCTTGGCCTAGCCGGTTATTACAGACGCTTTGTGGAGGGATTTTCTATGATTGCCCGTCCACTGACGAGTTTACTGAGGAAGACTACCAGATTTGTGTGGTCCGATCAGTGTACGCAGAGTTTTGAGGAGCTGAAGAGACCTCTGACTTCTGCTCCTATTTTGGCACAACCAGAGGGTACAGAGGATTTTGTGGTATACAGTGATGCATCCAAGCTAGGCTTGGGATGTGTGTTGATGCAGTGGGGCAGAGTTATTGCATATGCGTCTAGACAACTGAAGACGTATGAGGAAAAACTACCCGATCATGATTTGGAGTTGGCAGCGGTAGTTCATGCACTGAAGATCTGGAGACATTACCTGTATGGTGTTACATGTCAGATCTTCACAGACCATCAGAGTCTGAAGTACATTTTCACGCAGCGGGAATTGAATAACCGCCAGCGTAGGTGGCTTGAGCTGATCAAGGATTTTGATCTGGAGATTCTGTATCATCCGGGGAAGGCGAACGTTGTCGCCGACGCCCTGAGCAGGAAGACGCCTCGAGAGCAGGCGATTGCGAGACTGACAGTTCAGCATCAGTTGCAGAGGGATCTAATCTGGTTAGAGTTGGACATCCAGTTTCCTGATGAGGATGCCCGGCTGAGTACTTTAGAGGTTCTACCTGATCTGTTGGGTGAGATCCAACAGAAGCAGGAGACCTGCCCGACCTTGATGAGGATCAGAGAGCGGATGTCTCGGGATGAGGCACCACAGTTTCTTCTGGGAGCAGATGGAGTATTGAGACGCCGTGGTCGCGTCTGTGTACCTACTGATGCAGATTTACGTCAGAGGATTTTACAGGAGGCTCATTGCACCCCTTACACTGTACATCCAGGTACGAGTAAGATGTATCAGGATCTGAGACGTCTATATTGGTGGGGAGGGATGAAGCCCGATGTAGCCAGATTTGTAGCTCAGTGTGCGACCTACCAGCAGGTCAAGATCGAGAATTTCAGACCTGGAGGTGAACTCCATCCACTTCCTGTTCCACAGAGGAAGTGGGAGGATGTCACCATGGATTTTGTTACTGACTTGAGGCTGAGCCGAAGTTTTAATGCCATTTGGGTCATTGTGGACAGATTGACGAAGACGGCACGTTTCATTCCTATTAGAGAGACGTGGCCGGTGAGCAGATTAGCTGAGGAGTACACTAGGAAGATAGTGAGACTCCATGGTGTACCGAGGACGATCGTCTCAGACAGAGATGGATGATTTACCTCGAGGTTTTGGCAACAGATTCAGACTGCCCTGGGGACGAGTTTGCACTTTACGACTGCGTTCTATCCTCAGACAGATGGTCAGTCAGAGAGGACCATTCAGACTCTGGAGGATATGTTGCGAGCTTGTATGTTGGATTGGAGACAAGTGTGGAAGGATCATCTCCCACTTGTTGAGTTCTCATACAACAACAGCTGACATGCATCTATTGAGATGGCCCCATATGAGGCACTGTATGGACAGAGATGCCGTACCCCGTTATGCTGGGATGAGCAGAGCAGTGTTAGTGGTTTGGCACCTGATCAGATTCAGGATGATATGACTCGAGTAGCACTGATTTGAGAGCGGATGCTGACTGCCCAGAGCCGTCAGAAGTCGTATGCTGATAGGAGGCGTAGACCTCTAGAGTTCAAAGTTGGAGCCCATGTGTGGCTGAGAGTGTCCCCGACACGAGGTGTTAGACGTTTTGGCATTAAGGGGAAGTTGAGCCCCCGATATGTCGGACCGTTCGAGATTCTGGATCGGGTTGGGAGCGCAGCTTACAGATTAGCCTTGCCTCCGAGGTTAGAGGGTGTTCACCCTGTATTTCATGTGTCTCAGCTGAGGGAGTACATACCGGATCCGAGACACATCGTGAGTTATGAGGATTTGGTAGTTGATCCGGACCACACGTTTGTAGAGCATCCTATTGCAGTCCTAGAGCGAGGTATGAGACGCCTGCGTTCGAAGGACATTCCTATGTTGAGGATACATTGGTCGAGACGAGGACCCGAGGAGGCTACATGGGAGACTGAGGATAGTATCTAGAGGAATTATCCAGAGTTCTATGCCGAGATAGGTGCACCAGTAGGATCACCGAGTAGATCTTAGTACTAGCTTGGTGAGTCTTATCTACTTATATGCTTATATGCTATGATGTGTTTATTTCATACTAGCTTGGATGTGATTATGATCTTATTAGATCTTGTTGTGCTAGTATGACTCTTGTCTATAGCTGGAGATGACTCTTTCCTCCATGCTATTGTGATACGTTTAGGATTTAGCTGGAGATGGTTCTTTCCTCCATGCTATTTTGATGGACATAGTAGTGTTGGAGATGTACTTCCTCCATGCCTTTCTGTTATGGTTATGATACGGCTAGAGATGTGCTTCCTCTATGCCTTGTGATATGTTTATGGTTTGGCTAGAGATGGCTACCCTCTAGGCTCTAGATAGTATAGTTACTGTTGGAGTTGATGATTTCCTCCATGCTTACGTTTGAGGTTATAGAGAGTGTTACCTCGGCTTTTGAGTCCGAGTGTTTTCGGGATCTTTGCAAGTTTCGGGACGAAACTTGTTTTTAGGGGGGTGAGATGTGAGACCCCTACTCTTCCGGACCGAGATCGGACCATGGCCGAGATTGGCTTTGGCCGAGTTTAGACTTTTCCGCACCCGCGGGCATTTTGGCCGCCCCTGCGGTTCTCCGCCCCTGCGGCTCATGGGACCGCTCCTGCGGTTTCCGGCGGCTGCAGCCGGTTTTGTTGACTCTTTTGACCGTGCTTTACCCCTTAGCTTTACTTCTTTTTTCTCCTTGCTGAGCAAGGGTTTCCTTATTCACTTTCCATCCAGACTTCACGTCCTCCTTGTTTCTCCTTCATCCTTCTTGAGCTTGTGTTGGTTTTTCCTTGAGTTGATAAGAGAGTTTTGATGGTGAATGTTGATGTTGATGCTAGTGTTTGATATGCTGAGCTTGAGAGCTAGTGGAAGTGTTGTCTTGGAGCAATTTTGTGACTAGGCCACAACTTTGGTATGTCCTCCTTGCTTCTTCATTCTTTCTTCTTCCTTGTCCTTCTTTCCTTAGCTTAGGATTTGATGCTTGGACATAGGGTGATGTTGGAATTGTGTATGTATATGTATGTGTGTGACTATAGAAGAGAGTAGACGTGATTTGATCACGTGAAGAACTAAAGAGAAGCCGCGAGATTTCATTCTACACTGTCGCCGCCCCCGCGGCCAGAAGTCATCGCCTCTGCGGAAGACGTGCCGCAGCGCCCGCGCCAGCGCCAACGCCTTGCCTTTGTTACCTGCATCCCGTGTCACCGCCCCCGCGGCTGAGTGCCGCCGTGCCTGCGGTTGCCTGCGTTTCGCCCCTGCGTCTTGTCCCGGGACTACCTATAGTTACGTAGTTCCTTTCCTTTCTAGTATGAGGAACTTAGTACCATGCTAGGATTCGGATGTTGATGAGTATGATATACTTATGCCGGTTACGGCTTTGAGGTTTACGAGTTGGACTTGATACTTATGGATCCCTTGGGTCTAGGTGTGACCCCTTTGTGTGATAGGATTGTGATATATATATGTATGTGTGCCTTGTATAGGCTGTGTTGTCCTCCAGTTGGAGTGGACGTTTCTGAGAGTTGTTCGTAGCGAGTTACTTCTGAGATCGAGGTAAGTCCATAGGACTTACTTAGCTACTATCCTTATATTGGATGTACGCTTGAGTGGTGTGTGTTATATGCTTTATAGCATGTGTTATTATGGTCACCGACCTATGTTATATTGACCGCCCATTGTAGTGGTTGTGACAACTTACCTTTCATCCCGTAGTGGAGTCTGGGAAGTTCTTTGTAAGCTAGTGAGTTCTGGTATACGGGAAGGGCACCTACCACTCCATATGGTATACGGGAAAGTGCGTTGATACCACTCCAGCTAGCTATTGGACGCAGAGGCGAGGGTTATATATACATTCCTCGTGTCACATATATTCATATACATTTATTATACGATTGAGTGTTGGACCTATTAAAGATAATAAACCGGGTAAATGTGTGATATCATGATGATGTGTTAATATTTTTGACGTGTGTTTGTGCTCTAGCATCTTCTTATATATGTGTATAGTTAGCTAACGGTTTTATACCGTGTTGTAGATCATTTGCAGGTGAGGAGAGCTGCAGAGTGATCCGGAGGGGTGATCTGCTGAGGGTTCCGTACACGGGGACGATATCGTGGTTGAGATATTTATATTGTACGGGTTTATGTTTTGACTTTTGTACTCAGCAGTACCTTGTATCACTTTTGATCGGTATATATATACATCAGTTTCATGTGTTGTTTTACTCTATTGATGCCTTGTTGTAAGATTCAGTGAACTTGTTGTCAGGCTAGGGTCAGGATCCATTGTGAGATCCTAGCCTAGTAGCACTCCGAGTCTTACGGATTTGGGGTGTTACAACAGGCGCTTTGTAGGGGCTTACTGCATTTTTCATGGTCCAAATTTGGTGTCTTGGAGCTCCAAGAAACAGGATACTGTAGCTCGCTCTTCTACTGAGGCAGAGTACAGACCACTTGCCCAAGCAACTTGTGAAACAATCTGGCTACAATCAATTTTAGCCGAACTGCAAATTTCCCTTCATCAACCTTCAACCTTATGGTGTGATAATCTAGGTGCTACTTACCTTGCTGTCAATCTTGTGCTGCATCACCGAATCAAACACCTCTCCCTCGACTATCATTTTGTGCGAGAAAGAGTTCACATCAAGGCTCTTCAAGTGGCCTTCATATCAAGCAAAGATCAGGTTGCTGATCTTCTGACCAAGCCACTATCTTCAGCACGGTTCACAACTATGCGCTCCAACCTTTGCCTTCGACAGCTTGAAGCGAAGGGAGATGTTAACACAAATATCATTTACAAGGATACAACTGTAAATGTAGAGGACAAATAGAATAGCCCTACACTTGTCATCATATCCTTGGTCCTCTATGGCTATATAAAGCCTTGTAAATGTTTCATTTGATAGTGGAGAAATACAAATAATTCTGAATTCCATTACTCTCAGCAGCTCCTATAATCTTATTCAATAATACATCTGTTTCTTAATTTTTACCCTTTTTATATGTATCTAAATGTTATTATGTTAGAAAAATAAAATAATCATTCATCATCCACAAAAATAATAATTTGATGGGATATAAATTCATGGAAAAATAAAACACCAAATTGTCATTTATAAAATTAGACAAAAAGCTTTATATATATGGAAACTTAAATTATCCTTTCAAAAAAAGGCCTCTGAAATTACACAATTATCGCTTAAAAATTAAAAAATATATATTTTAAAACATGTCAGTCATAAACTCAATTTTGTTCTTAGTTTATTGCTAAAGTTGGAACATGTCGGTCTTTTTTGCTAGGTTTTTTCGCTAATCTGAATATATTTATTTAGAGATAAAAGAAAATATAATGTTTAAGTAGCTCAAGTTGTAACAACCCAATAGTAAGGTGGGTAATTTGAAATTTGTGGGTTCGAATTAGATAAAGCTCTTTTTGTTTATTTTTTTTCTCGCCCCTCCTAACATATTATTCTAGCTACGCCGTTGAGTGGAAGTACGATATGTCAAAGAAATTAACACAAAATTAAGTTCCAAAAAAATATGCATATGTGGCAATTCATCGAACATCTTGCGGATATCCACGAGACCTCCTGACCTCCATATTTGGAGAAAAATAGTAAGAATAAAAGATACTTACCTCCATTGTATTATATCAAACTATATAAAGAATCAAAACAAGCAAACCGCAAGAGAAAACACGTGAATAAAATTGAGCAAACCGACAAATGAACAAAATCTAACGAATTTTAAAACAAAAATGATTACTAGTTAAAATAGTACATTATTTACTATTCTCCCTTCATTCTCCCGACTATGGAGCAAACTCAAACAGATTAGTATGTCGCTTGAAGAACAATCGTTGAAGAGAAACTATCGTTTTAAAAAACAGAGTCATGTGTCGAATCGAAATCCTCAAACGTGTTAATGTGTGTTTTGGGCATGATCTCTTTGCAAAATGATTATCCTTGGTGACTCAGAGGTATAGTATTAAACTACGAGGATAAAGTTTTTTTACAACCTTTGAATCTAGGGTGTGGTTAGTATTTGTGGTTGTCGTTGCGGTTGTGGTTTTAGTAAGGGTTATTTTGAGATTTTGTGGTTTATAAAAAAATCCGTATATGTGTATAGTTGAATGGTTCGAAATTAGTTTTGATCTTAAGTAAAGACCAAAATAACCCTATCACTTTGCCCTGATTTCTATACCAGTCTAAACACATTCAAACAAGGTCTTCTTCATGGACAATTATCAGCCTTTGGTTCTTCTGAAACAACCCTAGGCATCTGAGAAGACAAATTAGCAAGAGGAACCCTAGCAAGCTTGTTAACGACATGAGTTTGTAAACAAACTAGGATAAGCCTTCTCATCGCAAGTAAAACACATCGCTGCCTCATCGGTGCACAAAGCACTACGGCTTCTGCCATCTCGCACACGTTGCATTGAATCTCTGATAGATATGAACTGAAGAATAAAATTTGGGGTCGGAGAAGAAGGATCATGGAGTATGCTGGAGAAGCGGAACAAAATGGGAAGAAGTGTTGATATGCCACCGGATGGCGATGTCATTCGTCTATCTAGTTAAGAGGACCCGGCAAGCGGCATGTCTAGCCATGGCATGAAGCTTGTCCATTTTAAAGACGTTTCCTATAGTTATTTCCCTTTATTTATCATGTAATAATGAAGGTATATTTTTATGGAATGTTCCATTCTAAGCATTTCCTTGTAAGCTCTCTTGTTAGGCCTCCAGTTTTATTGACTTGTTTTGGCCCATAGACCCGTATTTAGGCAACACTCTCTATATAAAGATGTATTGACCTCACTTGTATTTCCATGTTCATAATTACTAAGTATTGAGAAGTATTTCCTCCTACTTAGCTTGGGCATCAACTCCCTCTTCCATCCTCTCAAAGTTCTTCCTTGGATCTAGTCTTTGATCCAAGAAACTCACATACGAGGATTCTTCTCAAGAATCAACCCTCAATCCACTTCAAACGGTTTATTCGATCTCTCTAGATCGAATCAACCCTCGCTTCTGCATTCATCTCAATTGCCTCCGCCACCCATTTTAATCCAAAGTTACAACCATTCACATCAACAAAGGAGTAGTTGAAGCTCTATGTTGATCTAGATCCGGAGTTTATCCTTGAACCTATCCAAAGACGCATCAAATTGGTATCAGAGCAAAGGGATCGAAGATAAGTTCTTTACTTAGTTATTGATTGTTCATCATCCATTCTTAATTGTTCTTGAATTTTCTTTGATTGTTCTTGAACTTTCTTTGAATGTTCTTAAATGTTTTTTGAAAGTTCTTGAATTTTATTGAATGTTCTTGAATTTTCTCGAATGTTCTTCATTGTGTTCTTCGTGCTCATCATCATTCTTCACCGTGCGTCATAAGTCATCATGTTCATGACGATGATGATCCGTTTGATTTTTATGGAGAATAGTTCCCTTCTCCTCAAGAGTTAAAGCTCAAAGTGGCCCAACACCGACGATGCCAACAAAGCCGTCGGTGTGCCTATTTTGAGAATGAAGAATGGTTGCCTCCTCCGGGCCCACCAAGGCCGAAATTCACCGATGAAGGGCACCAACGGTATCCTCACCGACAAAAATAAACTTATTATGAGGACACCTATGTTACCCCAGGATGCCGTGCCTATGACGAAGAAGTTGTCAAAGTTATCCCCCAATAGCGTGCTAGTCCCCAAGAGAAGTATGTCTTAGCCAAGGCAACAAATGATGCTTTAAAGCGTGAGCTAGAAATTCTGAAGGCACGAAGTCTTGCTTGTAAGACGGCCGGCCAACCCGAGGAACACCAAGCGGTGCGGCAGCCGAGGTGTGAGTTGGTTGTCAAACTATTGTGTGACGAAGTCAAAAATGTAGGCAATGTCGACATTGAAGATAGATCACCGGCACCTCCAAGTCAAATTGATAATCAATTATATGGCGATGACGAAGAAGATGACGGAGCCATCATTTAAGATTGCACCCCGGCGTGTCTACTTAACTTTGTCAACCCGTTGTATGATGAGTCCTTTGAAGAGGACAAGGAAGACACCGTCATCGACAAAGTCGAATCGTCACCGACAATGGCACTATCATCTTGATGGACAACAAATTTGAGCTGTCCGATCCGAGGTTTGTCTTTGTTTTGTCAAATTACTTACCACCCAGCTTGCTCTCCCATCTTTCTAGAATGCAATCGGGGTTCGCCATCAAGGGCCTTGACGGCATAGTAGACAAACTCACCGGCGACACCATCCACATATACTACAACTTTGAGCCGCCAGATCCGGAGTTTGTTATTATTTTGTCCAAGAGTTTACCACCCAACATGCAACCCATCCAAAGCCTATTCCACAACTTCTAGGAGTACCGGCGCCATCAACCGCTATCAAACCATTACCGGTACTCGTTCTCATGCCTTGATGGCATATTCAACAAGCTCGGCGGCACCGTTCTCTTGATAGACTACAAGTTCAAGCCATCCGACTCCGAGAATGAGCATCCGATGTTCAAATTTACCAAGTATTGAGAAATATTTCCTCCTATTTAGCTCAAGCATCAACTCCCTCTTCCATCCTCTCAAAGTTCTTCCTTGGATCTAGTCTTTAATACAAGAAACTCACATTCAAAGATTCTTCTCAAGAATCAACCCTCAATCCACTTCAAACGGCTTGTTCATTCTCTCTAGCTCGAATCAACCTTCGCTTCCGCATTCATCTCAATCGCTTACGCCACTCATTTGAATCCAAAGTTACAACCATGCACATCAACAAAGGAGTAATTGAAGTTCTAGATTGATCTAGATCCGGATTTTGTCATTGAACGTATCCAAGGAAAAATCAAGTGATCTCCCGATTTTCTTGTTCATTTGATTTCATTGTGTTCAATTTCTTGTATCGATGATTTTTTTTGGTTCCGTTCCGGGCTCCTTCGGTGGTGTTCTATTGATTCAAGTTATTAGACTCTCTAGTTTCAATGGAGCTATGTTTGAAAAATGTTGGAGAAAAAATTTGGGAAGGATTCACAGTATAGAATGTAGAGTATCGATAAGAGAAGGTAGAAAAGCGTAGAAATAGAACCTGATTTCGCATACCTTCAAGGAATCTCTCCAAACCTTCGTTAACGAGATTCCAAAAAACTGATTTTCAAACCTTCAACCATAACCACAAATATTGCAGCAAAATCCAAAATTGTAGCTAAACATCATAAGAAAATGCAGCCTTATAAACCGAATCTAAATGAAACCCACCAACCCTCTAACTAAACACACCCATAATTTAATTCTACGGATAACAACTCTACTCATCTTCGTAAGAGTCCTCCTCACCAATATATATATATATATATATATATATAGTGTTAAATTGATATATATAATTTTCTCCGCCACAATTATTGTAGCTCATTATAAAACTTTAGTTATCCTATACATATGCAGATTTATCACAATAAACTAGGTCGTAACTGATGAGGATTGTAGTGTGATCCTCAGATCTCGCATATAATCAAAAGACCCACACTATAGTAAAGGAAGTGAGGATCGAACATAAGAAATGTGATGTTTTGCTTTGACAAATTAATTGAGAAACTAAAATAAATAATAACTAAATATATGCAAAAAGTAAAAATCGAAAGCATAAAACAAAGAAGGTTGATCGGCCTCAATATATTTGATCGGAGAAAGACACAAACATTGTTCATAAATAAATGAATAACAAACCATAAACGAAAACGAAGTGAAAATGTGAAAGGCCTCGGTAAGGCCGATCGGCCTTAACGAGCAATATCGGTCGACCTTCTCAGAATTCGACGTACAACAATAAGGGGAAAGAAAAGGGAAATATTGTATTTTTTCATAGGAATTGAAACCAAACAATTTGGAGGTAAAAGAAGAAAGGGAAAATATTGTATTTTTATAGGAATTGAAACCAAACAATTTGGAGGTAAAAGAATAGAGAATAAGATAGTGAACAATAAAGCAATTTCAAAGTCTAGATCACCACAACATGCATATAAGATAGATCTCAATTGATATTTCCACATTTGAATGTAAGTCTAGTTATACGGAAAATAACTTTGTCCAAGTTTTCATGTCGTTAGGATGTTTCTTGACATACATCAATGATTGTCACCCTAGTTGATTGTCATGTACCCAAGATGGTATATGTTCTTTACATTGAACTCAACATGGAGAGATGAGTGACTCGGCTCTCACATTTAACCATTAACACCTTGAAGAACATATAGTAAAGAAAGATTTCAAAACTCGGCTCTTGCATTTTACAAGGAATAATCCAATAACTATCATAACTCATGTCGACATACATCCTATACGAATCAATTCAATATCATAGATCAATGCAGTTGATCTCTCCACATCTTAGAAAAGATGATATTTAGTCAGACATATCTGAACAACTCATATGCTTTATTAAGGACTCAAAAATGAGGCAGTCGATCGCCCTTGGGGTAGTAGGGCTGATAGGCCATAGGGAAAAATACAAGCAGCGGAAAGTCGAGATTCGTAGAGAAGAAGATGATGAAACATAATGGATGAAAGCCTTGTTTATAGGGAGATAAACTAACCTAACTTCCTATATCTATCTTCTAATAAGATAAGATCTTATCTAACTATCATGTCGTGTCTTAACTAAAGACAAATTTGTCCCTATTGGATAACTATAAACAAAAAAAATCGTCCAAGTGAACGGGTTGAAAGTTCAGCCCAAACAAAAGGATAAAAGTAGAGTATAAATGTCGTTGAAGCGGGCTCGTCACTTTATAGGGCCAATCGGCCATATTGGGTAGGTTGATGGGCCTTATCCAAAACTTGGTCTATGACGTCATCTCTTCGACTAAAGATCATTTGCAGGTCACATGCAGGGAGGATCATCACTACGCCGATCGGCCTTACTGCTTGTCGATCACTCAGGTACACTTCCCGATGTGTTCTTCAATTTACTCTCGGATTTCAGTCATTTCTGTCATGACTTGAATTATTTGACCGCAAGGAGATCCTTAGTGTGTATGAGGTTATCACGTCGTAGATAACTCCTTTAAGTTGCGCAACCAATGGAATACATGCAATTATATAAACCAATTGGTAAATCTCCGATACACTAATAGGAAGGAAATAGACCGTAAGATATGTTATCAAGCCCAAAAGAGTAAGGGGAAATAATAGAATGATGATTGAAAAAGACGTTAATTTGAATCTTATTGGTAACAACTACCTCATATACATAATAAATTAACAATACACCATTAACTAGAGATGAAAATAAAATCGAAACCTTAGAAGACGTTAATTTGAATCTTATTGGTAACAACTACCTCATATACATAATAAATTAACAATACACCATTAACTAGAGATGAAAATAAAATCGAAACCTTAGAAGATTTTCAATGTATGAATAAAGTTATGAAAATCAAAAACTAAGGGTGTGTTTAGTTACTTCTAGGACTAGATTGTTTTAATTTTTAGGGTGGAACCATTATTTTCTATCTCCATTTAATTTCAACTTTTTATTTGGTATTCTAGTTTTGGATTGTGTTTTAAGAGATTGAAATGAAGATTTTCCAAATGTGATTTTAGAAGAATTGGAGGATTAGATTTAAAAATCATTATGCGTATGTCCCTGCGTTATTTCTTCTTCCTTCCTTCGTATCACGCAAAAGCTTCTTCTTCTTTATCTTTCTTCCTCATCCCTCTCCTTCCTCTTCCTCCTTTTTCTTATGTCATAATAGAAAAATCAAACCCTTTTTCTTTTGTATAAACAAACAACAAACTCGAAGTATATGTAAAAGTCAGAACCTTCATTGAAACCCTTCGAACAAAATCGTCATTCTTCAAATAGAGTTCTCGTACTTCAATCAGAATATCCATTCTTCGAAGCTCGTGTAGAAGTTGGAAGTTTACTCTTATGATTTTAATGGATCCTTCAAACAGCAAAGTTGTTTCAAAAGTCAAAATCTCCACTATAGTTTTTTGATGGATCCTTCTAACAACTAGTTGAAATCAATTTGGCAGATTGGATCTTAAATGAGTTGAAAATTGTGAATTTTTTTTTTTTTAAGAATTGTGGATCTAGAATGGTAAAACTGAAACGAGTTGAAAATATTTTTCAGATTTGTAACACGAGCAAGTGCAATATAGGAATATTAAATACATTTATGTCTTTTACCATTTATAAAACACTCATGTTACACATTTATCTACACCGCTTTTTAAAAGTCGAAATCTACAAAAATCTACTCAAACATCACAACTATACTACAAACAACATCTAATCACTATAAATCTAATATTACTAAACACGCCCTAACTATATAAAATTACCATCAAAATTAGAATTCTATAAAATTATTCTGTGAAAGTCTTTTTTTTTTTAAAAACTTTTTTCAGTCAATGATTGAACTGGGGGCAGTAACATCGGTGACATTATTATGTACACCTCAATATATAATCTCTCTCTTCTACTACATAGCTAGTAGGTAGGTGTTGTTTGTTCTTCTGTGTCTTTCATCCGCATTATACACATTCAATGGTAGAAGAACATGTGTTGCACACTCACACGACTATCCCAAATCGGCAATAGGGTCATAAAATTACTATCAAAATAGAAGGAAATTTGTTGGTCAAGGCCCCTGTATTGAACGTTAGTTGGATACATGATAATCAAGGTGAGAACGTTTGGTTTAGAGTTGACTCGCACAAGTTCTCTCATTCAAGGACTACTTCACATGATTTTGTGCATATCACATTATAAATCCTACCCACATTACGCCTCTTATACTTTTTTTAGCCTCTGCAAATAAGTATGGGACCTGGTGGCGGTGGCCCTGGTGGTGACTTCGGTGGCGGTGGTTTCGGCTTTGGAGGTCCCGGTGGCTTTGGAGGAGGCCCTGGTGGGGCTTTCGGCTTTGGAGGCCCTGGCGGTGGTGACTTCGGCTTTGGTGGCCCTGGTGGGGGCTTCGGCTTTGGTGGTCCGGGCTTCGGAGGCCCTGGATTTGGTGGACCAGGCTTTGGAGGTCCGGGCTTCGGAGGCCCGGGGTTCATGGGTCCGGGTTTCTTTGGTGGCTTCTTCAATGGAATGTGTGATATGATGTACTCCTGGTAAGTTGCTAATCAAATTGTTCTTCATATATATAGTATAGATATAATGAAGATGATAATATTAAGGATTTAGATCAAAGTAGAAAAAGTTTTTTTTTTTGTTTGAGCTGATTCAAGATTGGGAATTTGACACCAACTTCTCTTGATCTTTTGGGGTGAATCAATCGGCAGTTTATCTTTCATGTGTTGCTGCTGGATGCTCCAAGACTGCTTCGGAGGGCCGCGAGGATGGGGCCCACCAGGTGGACCTGGCGGATTTGGTGGACCCGGTGGATTTGGAGGACCTGGCGGTTTTGGAGGATCCCGTCCCTTCTAGAAACTAAACTCGAGTTCTCCTATGTCTTACATTGTATTCTTATATTCCGTAACTTGCGCATTTTTCTTAATCTACTAGATTTGTTGTACCCTCTTGTGTTTCAATGACTTATGTAGGTCTTCGTTGATTGTATTGTATATATGAACAAGATTGTCATGTTCGTTTACGTGTCTGTAAGTGCAAGTGTTTACGCTATGACTGAATAATCATCTCGACACATCTTACTGATCAAATTAAACTGATTAATAGACAGAAATAACAAATGAGCATCTCGAGTTATACAATCATTTCCAAGATAACACAACACAGTCAAGTCACTAAAATCTCATGACAATGATGAAATATGAGTATTACTGAGTACTGAGTAAGAAAGAAATCCATGAGAATTCTAAGCAAAACATAAACATTAACAAACAGTTGATCAATTGCTTCTCCACATATACATACAACACAACACAGTTTTACCAGATCACAAATTATGCAACGGTAAACCTTATCACTAGTAAACTGGAGCGGATGCTGACAAGAAGGACCGCCAGCAAAACCACTATGCATCCACAAGCACCTAAAAAGCAAATGAATTGTAATTTAGAGATCAAAAGCTTTGGTTTCCAAGCATAGTAGTCTATACAGTGCAATCTTCAAACTATATGCTGTTACACATCACATTTGATTTGAGAATTGAGATGCAGTGTTTTGTAGCAAAAATGAGGGTATCTCCATGTTCTCCAATTAGTATAAAAACATAGCAAAGCTCGGGTGATTGTTACCATTCCTGTTGATTCAGGAATGGGTATGAAGAATTATTAGAAGGGTGATTTCTTTAGCTAACCTATTTAAATTATGAAACTGATGAGCTAATCAATACTTTTCCACTTTAATTAAAAAAAAATCAATTTTTCTTCCCAACACACTTGTTTCTTGACAGTCCGGGAAAAAAAATTCTAAAAAAAAAAATTGAAATTTTTTTCCGGACTAGCATTGTATGTCAACGAGAACTGTTGACAGCTTAATGGCTGTCCGATTTTTTATATTAAGTGGTTAGAAACCAAAACATAAAAAGTTGGTGGTTTCAATTAGCTATTGTAGATTGGTTATCCTACCGAATTTTCCAACTATTGAATCCAATTCTATATTTGGTATGACTTAAAATGGGAAACAATTTCATTCCCAGATTTTGGTTCGAGCTAAAAATAAGGTATCACTCATTCCAACCTTTCTCCTCTTATTCAACCTAATTGCAATCCGACTCTTGAAGCCAACCACAAATATGAGGAATCACTTTCTCTACAGCATTGTCAAGAACCAAGCCCAAACCAAAATCTGGAATAAAGATAATCAAACCTTGCATCTCTAAAACCCTTCCCCGCCTTCCTGCCATGGATTTCCCCTTCTCTACTACTTTTATAAAATTACATTGTCAAGAACCTAACCACTATGATAGCTGAACTAAGCTACTAAAAGCTTTTTTATTCAGAAATTTCAGAGAGTTGTACCTGATTCAGCTTCATTCACATGCAATTTTGGTGTCGAAGCTGCTAAGAGAGATAGCAAAGGCCTGAAATGCTGAAATAGGGTAACCATAGTCCATGGTGAAAACATCCTTTCCAACTTTCCCGAATTGGAGAACGACATTTTCATGCTCGGAACCATTCTCCAGTGAAGCAACCAGCTGAAAGTTCTTAACAGAAGCAACGGTTACACGACCGTTAAAGTTCAGACACCAACACTGAAGCTGTTCATGCCACCTTGGAGTCTTGTTTCTTAATACCAACATTCGCTCCTCACAATTTGAAACAGTCCCAGACGTGAGATTGTCCACGCGAGTTGATTTTGATCTAGAAAAGGAGATGGAAGGGAAAGATTCCACTTGGGTTGTCAGAAATTCAGTTGGTGTTGGTGCCTCTCCTCCTGCTTCTATAGAAGAAGCTGGAATTGTTTCCATCGTGCACTGCATCCTACGTGGTCCCCTGGAATGGAAGTATATCCCTTAAAATTCCTAACTCTTACATGACAAACAAAGAAATTTTAGACTCTTATTTATGAGATTCAAACTATTGGTCTAACCTGGAACCGAGGACATTCAACTCATACGAAAGGTGTGCTATAGGATAGTTGCTGATGGGAACCTTGGCAGTTTGTTTACAGCCTGCCAGCCTTGTTGAACGACTCTTGACAATTCTAGCGCCACCACTTGAAGGTTGTGAATCATATATTGTGAACTTGGTTCCAAGGAAGTTGGATCTAAAGTAGGACAAACTTCAAAAGTTAAATTGGCAAAATTCAGAAATCATAATCATTACACAAGAGATCAGCTAACATGCCTTAATTTTCCTACGCAGAATCCGCTTCCTTTCGAAAAACAAAAAGGATCCAACGAAATGATGTAATCTGTGCATGTTGGGTGTCTACATTTCCGTGCCGCAAGCAGAAATTTGCCATTATCATATGACACTTCAAATAAATAAAATAACACAACTCAGCAAAACACAGTTATAAGATTGAAACATAATTAGTCCAGAAAGCAGATGTAGAAATGACATACCCGAGTCTTTACCAGCATAAAGACAATAAGTTTGGCTGCTGCGGTGTCGTTTTATGTAACACTGGATAAGGGAACTCCTAGGGCCAGGCTGCAAAAAAATTTAAAACTAGATTCAGCTGGAACGAAAACAGTGTCTAGAGCAACATTTCAATTAGCTTTAACAGAGTGTAAAATTTGGTGACCACAGTGTATCATGTACATGTAAGCATTATTGTCCTTTGCACATTCATAGTCATATCTAGATGAAGCATATCTTATTCTCCAATACAATAAAGCTTATCAAAATGTGTTCCTTTGTGTTCTCAAATGATTACATACATTATTCAAGTACTACAAGTTGGTATGTTTTGTGTCTGGATGGTCAGAACAGAAAACCAAAGATCTCTCCTGCTCGTATAGATTCTAGCTTATCCTTTCCGTATACATTATGTGTTGTCCTTTCCTTAGAAAATATGAACTGGCAATTACCACAAGCACTTACTATTCGTAGCTCTTTTCTGCTACTGTTAAATGGGCAATGATTGTTAGGAAACTAAAAACTAAGTTTTTTTTTTTAATTTGCTAATAACTTGAATAATTTAGAGCTGACTAGATTTCTTATTTTCTTTTTCAGAACTCTTGTCATTCTTGAAAATCAAAATCCAAATATATGAATATCTTAACTATTAGTGTGCTGGACATATTTCAATTGAACACTTGGAAGAGAGATGGAAAGCACTCAAACATATTCCTGATGCGGACAATATAAGGGTAGTAATAAAAGGAGGAAAAGTAGGTAAAGTGGCAGAATAAAATAGGTATTGGGGAACTCAGGAGCCAAGTACAAAAGAAAAGCTGAATCAGTTTCTATAAATTATCCAAATTAGAGTTGATTAGAAAGTTGGACTGTCACTCACTGAGCATCACTCAAGCTAATGCCAATTACCATCACTAATGAACTGTGTTTACTAGAACAGGATTTGATGAATACAAAGAAAGGTTCTGCATAGCATGGGAAAATCATTCAGGAGATGAGTCTTTGAGGTTTGAGGCTTAATGTTGGGTAGGGATTATCTTCTTGTACGAGAGATGATCCCCTGATTGCTCTATCTTGTGTACACTTCTCCTTATATCCTATTAGGGTCATCCTAGTTATTCTGCGGTCCTATTCAACGACTAGAATTAGATCATATAGCTAAAAATCTCAAAACGGAAGAAATTTCTTTTTTTTTCAGTTGTATCAATCTACAGACAAAATATTTTTTTAAAATTAATTAATAATTAAGAATCACTATTATTGACCATGATCTATATTTGCTAGTATGTTGATCAATTATACACTTCGTTGATACACAATACTTAAAATACTATTTACTTCTACTAAAAAACTGAATCTCTTCTGCACACAGGTATAGGTAAATAAACAAATTTTTGGGAGGCTGTAACTTGAATTAAACAAATTTAGAGAACATAAAAAGGTAAAGGGATGGGCAATCATAACAGTGCTTCATTAAAATGCAGAAGGGGAGAAGTTGACAAGGAGAATAGTGAAGAATAGTGAACATGCCATCATCAACATGGCCTATCTCTTAGTTTTTAGACTTTTTGCTTTTATTGAATTAGCAAAATGTGAAGAATCGTCTAATGCTATCCATATATCTCTCCTTCTTAATTGTTGCACTAATTAGTAATTATTTGATCTCTATCAGTAGAGACACATTGTGGTTTTCAAACATAAATAAGTGATGGATTATAAATAAGTGGTGCAGCACATTGAGCAGCAGAAATCTCTGTATATCCCTCAAAAGTATTTCTCATAAAACCAAAGGAGCAATGAACAAACAATAAGCATATACGAGTAACAAATGAATGAAATTGGATACTAGAAGAGATATAATCTTATTGTAAAAAATACACTTTGATATTCAAGCAATTATAACATTTTAAGTATATCTTTTTCAAGTTTTTATTTCCTGTTTTAAGTGCAAAAGATTAATGGTCCTCAAAACATTGTTTTTAGTGAGGATGTATCTGGCAAGTGGCAAGATATGCTGAAAATGTAAATTAATAACGTCTAAAAAAATAGTTGATAAGGCCTAAGAAGATGATAATGTGCTAATCCAGAAGCATTAAATGTAAACTGCACGTTACGAACAAAGTACACCACTAGACCCTTAAAGGGAAGAATCCAGGACCATTTATGTCCGTCACAAGAGGCCTATAATAGCATTAATAGGAAACAAGCATAATCAGTGTCATAAAAGTCTTACGAAATAAATTTGTCAACGGTTTGCCACGTCACTAGTACAATCAACCACAAAATCTTACTAGCATATCATAAAACAGGAAATAAATCAGTCAAAGACTTGCCAATTCACCACAACAAACAACCAAAAATTCTTACTACATCATGATACACAGAATTCCAAGACCTCCATTGAGCAAGCAATATACAGAAGTCACATTCATATTCTTATTGACCACCATATTAATATAAAAAATTGATGAAATTAAGATAGATTGTTGGTAATTGGTATAGTTGCTGGCCCCATTCCTGAAACTTGTCTTCGCAATAGTAATAAACTGATGATCAGTCAAAAACCCTAAAAATGATATGTTGACACAGAAATAAAGTTATGAGCTTATCAAGCTATCTAACCTGTTTCAAAGAGATAGGAAATGTTAACTTAGATGAAACCTCTGGAGTTTTGACGATCTCCTTGGTGATCTCTCTCCAACTTCGGCACACCC
This sequence comes from Fagopyrum tataricum, assembly GCA_002319775.1. Lineage (NCBI taxonomy): Eukaryota > Viridiplantae > Streptophyta > Magnoliopsida > Caryophyllales > Polygonaceae > Fagopyrum > Fagopyrum tataricum. The sequence goes on along the minus strand of CM008282.1, from coordinate 36,292,490 downwards.
CAGCACAAGCCACCACATTGCTCCTTTGAGGCCATGTAATCTCCGAATCCTCAATTCTCATGAGGACATCCCTGAGGAGCTCAGGGGGCATGTTAGCCCAACAGCTTTGCCTCAGAGCATCCAAAGGGACCACCGAGCTATCCTGCACAACCCGGTGAGACCTCGATCTAAACCCTCTCCTAGATATACTCCCAATTTCATCCTTCATGTCTTGAAAAATGCTCTTAATCGACATATTTCTTACTCCAAATCGCCTCGATTACCACACAAAGCAGATATATTAGGAGCACATTAAGTGACCAAATGCTGAGAAATGAACTTAAAACCCCCAAATTACAAGCTCTTAGGAACCATAAAATTAGCAATGGACTAAAAAATCAAGTCTCGTTTTCTTTTCTTTGGAATTTCAACATCTAAATACCACAAATTAGCAACAGATTAGTACTGGCATAACCCCCAAAAACCCAATGCATAGCATCAGATCTGCAAATTGGAAGAGCATCAAACAATCCAATTAGAACCCATCACAGAACAATGAGAAAAGATACGAACTTGCGGCAAAGAAACACTAGAGCGTAAAATCCGCAGGACTGGGATTAATTCTTCATATTTACTTACTCATCCGGAGAATAGACAAAAGAGGAAAGAAAATTGAGCAATGGGAGTAGGAACAAAATCGGATTAGCATAAGATTAGGGTTTGGTAATGGGGACAGAAGAACTATGGAAGATAAGTAGTGGCTGGTGAGAGTAGGGTATAAGTGTATAACTCCCGAATCCCCAATCCTTTGTCGATAGTCCCTACCCTTATGTTTTTAGCTGTTGCTCCATCTGACAACATTAGAACGGTTTTGAGCGTGTAGTTAATTAGCACTGTATATACTACATACCATTGACCCGGATTTGATTTGGGCTCGATAGAATCGGGTCAGAGGTTTGGTTATTGGCCCATTAGGTCAACCCATGATGTAATTGAGTTTGTTTATGAGACCAATAGAGATGGGAATGGGTGCATAATCACCTAAACTAACGAACTAAATATATATGGGTGAATTCAAAGAACTTTGGATGATTGACGGGTAAAATTGGTGGGTGGGGTGGGTATGGGTTAAGATATAACCATCCATCACCCCAACTAACAATCACCCGTCCCGTTACACTATGTAAAAATCACTAAAAGTCTGAAAGTCTAAAATTTATATTAAATTTTTTTATATATAAATTTATTTAAATCACTAAAACTCTAAAATCTATGCTTGGTTTAAACATTTACTCTCACTTAGTCAAAGAGTTGAAGCCGTGTGACCTTGCATCTCCGAATTTTTAAAACCTCTTTGAAAAAAATTCAAGTCTTCAACACCTCAATCCAGTGCCAACCACTTTCATTCGTCACACAAACACTTTCCGTCGTTAGTTTCCACTCGCTTCTAAGCTATGTTGATTTACGCTTGTTGTATGCAAACAATATTGTGTTTGTTTGCATAGTGTTGTACTACTTGGAATTCAATTCAATGTTGGATTATAATGATGAATAGTATTACGTGAATAAGTGAATCGATAGATTTGGATTCGTGTTAATTTAAATATAAATTTATTTTATATTTTTAAAAGTCTTAAAATGAAAGAAGTATTATACAACCAGTTATTTCCTAACACCTTGTGGGTGACGGGTTAGTGTTTACAGGTGAAATGTTATCCAAGTGGTGACGGGGTGGGTGAGTATTTAAGTAAGTTGGGCGGTTGGTGGAGATGGTACACTAACCCAACTTATCATTATTCATTCCTAATTGCAAATGGGTTCATCAAGGTTATAATGGATTCGGTGGTGGGTAGGTGGGTGACCCTGACCACCACCCAAAACCCACTCGTATTCAACGGATGAAATGGGTGGATCTAGTAAATTTCATGTATTTTACACGTTGTCTACCATTTGTTATAAATCCAACATAAAGGTATTTACCTTCGTTCTTACTGTTCTAGAATTTCTTAATTGTCTTACTAACGAGGGTCATTTCTCATTGTTGTCTTGCACGTTAATGGTTTCATCAACTAGTATTCTCAATTGTTGGAATAGATGCACCATTTATTACTTTTAAGGGTTTTGATGATGACAAACTTATGCAATTTTACATTTAGAATGTGTTTGATCTTAATCTCTAGGTAAGAATACCTAAGCTAGTGACAGAAGACCTTTAAAAGCATCATAAAGTTTTGGCTACGAATTATGAAGGTGCATCCGGTGGACAAAATACTGCAAAATATACACAAATCTTTGGAAAATATTATGGCGATCCGATTTGAGTAAGTTATCGACACACATGACAACATCAACATTTAAGAGGGTCAACCTAGCCACAAAACCATCTTTTTTATACGGATAATATGATGCTTCCTTGTATGATAAATTGTGAAGTCCTTATTTAGTGTCGGTGATTGATAAGTGTCTTCGGAAATGATCAATGCGGTTGATATTTATGAGATATGTTATCCAAATTTAACCTATCACTATATAAGTGATTGTGAGAAACATTTAAGAGCGAATTTTTTCAACACTACAAGTGATGAGATTTCAAGTGTGAGACTCGGATCTCGCAAAATTTACAAGACCCGCTATAATATAGGGAGTCAAGATCGAACACAAGGAAGGCGATGTGTCGCTTTGAAAAAATCGATTAAGAAACTAATATAAATAAAATAAAATAATCTAAATATGTACATAAGGTAAAGAACACAAACAAAAAACCAAATACCAAAGACAAAACAACGTGTTCGACCGACTACAATATGTTCGACTGAGTAGAAACGCAAATTCGACCTAGAAATCAAGAGATAAATAACTAGAGACGAAACCAGAGAAAAAGGCTTGAAGTCCCTTAGTCTGGTCGACCGACCTCACCGAGGAGTTATGCTTGGTAGTCTTGTAAAAAATCAAAAGATAAGGAAGAAAGAAAAATGAAAGTTTGGATCTTTATATGATTCAAAACCAGATAGTTGAAGGGAGAAAACAAAGAATAAATATCAACAGATGAAATAATTTCAAAATCCATATCACCATAACATGCATATAGGATAGATCTCAAATGACAAATTCTTCAATATTGAATGTAAGTCATAATTATGCTAAAGACAATTTCGTCTAATTGTCACGTGGTCAGGACTTTGCCCGACATACATCAATGTTGTCACCCATTGATTGTCATATACCCTAGACGGCGCCTTATGTTCACTTCGAACTCAACATGGAGGTATGAGAGTTAAACTGTCACTTTAAGCCAACATCACCTTAAAAAAACATATAGCAAAGAAAGATTTCAAATACTACCATAACTCAAATAGACAATAAATTCAATATCACTTACCAATACAGTCGGCCTCTCCATACCCTAGAAAATATGAGAATTGACCAGACATACATGAACAAAACTCAAAACGTTTTGTTATTGATTGAAAAGTGATCTAGTTGAGCCACTAGAAGGGTCCTGGTCGAGCGACTTACAAAGGAAAAGACGGGAAAAAAAACTCTAAACTGCAGAAGAAGAAGAATATACCTAACCTAACAGATAAATTGTCTTATTTATAGGGTTGGAGTATAACCTAAAACCCTAGATCTACTAAGGCCCTGTTTAGTGGTGCAAGGGACGGGGTTTTTTAAGATTTGGAACGGGGCCCACAAAACCGAAGTTGTGTTTAGTAGCAGCGTTGCAAATTGTATTGCAGTTTTATTTGATATTTTCTGAGCTTTGAAATTGGGATTTCCCAAACCTTTTCCCGTGAGGTTTTTGTGGATTTGATGAGGATTTCACACTCTCTATCCCTCATATGCCCTCCGATCCCAGAACAAAATTTTTTTTTATTTCTATCGAAACATGGATGAGCATGGAAAACCTAGGGCAAAGGTTGATGTTGATGAAGGACGAGATAGGGAGGCCATTATTGTCGGGCAAGAAAAGTCTAGGGCAAGGGTTGAGGAAGGACGAGATAGGGAGGCCATTGTCGGGCAAGGACGAGATAGGGCAAACGAGCAAGGAAAAGGTAGGGCTACCGTTGACAAGATACTGACGAAATTGCGAAGAACTCCGGTATGTGTCATTGTTTTCCTCTTCTTCTCGGTTTACATGATTCTCCTCCCTGTATGATTTTATCGAACCTCTGTATGTGCTAGATGAGTTATGTTCAACAACCTAGCAACATCCCTGCGTGTGAGCAAAGGCACTTCTCATTCTTTCCTCCCAATTATTTGTACGAACAGCCGGCTGTTTATCCATTCCTTTGATACCAGTGAACCGTAATTTTTTTTATCTTTGGGTTTTGCTGTTAAACTAAACTAAAATGACATTCCTCCTATATGTTCTCTGGGTATGGTATGCTACTGTTACGTTTTTCTTTGTACTTGACCTTGATTTCAGCTTGTTGGAACTTGCCGTGTGCACAACACTGCATATTTGTTGGTAGCTAGCAATTACAAGATTCACATTACAATATATTTGTTGGTAGCTAGCAATTACAAGATTCACATTACAATATATATCTTTGGGTTTTGCTGTCAATCACTATATTAATATTTGTTGGAACATTGTCTTCATGATAAGAGTAATTTAGCATGAACCGGGTGGGTAGAACAATTAAGGATTTTATTAGAAGACAAAGAGATTGACATATTCATTAATCAACCGGGTTTTTTTGTAGTTTGAGAAGCCGTAAATTTCGTACAGGACAGACCATAGACGCAACTGCAAGGGCACATACATGTGAACTGCGGGGGGTTGAGGACCCGGAAGATTATCAGTGGGTGTGGGCATCAACAGATCCGTTCTTGCAGAAGCTTACCCCTGTATTTATCTATCGTTTATTTGGTTCTTTATTTGTATACAAGTTGTTATGGTAATGTGGTGTTGTTCACTTATGCTGCAGAGTTTGTCCAAGGAAACCTCCACTAGTCCGTCCTTGGAGTCTTCTTCACACTCCGGGGGTTCCGATTGTTCCATTCAACTCTGTGATCATGGACGTCACTTGTATGCAGTAAACAAGCATCAACATGCACAATTGGGGGCCATCAAGTTGCGAGCTAGCAAGGCAGAGATTGGAGAGTTGGCCTTGGAAAAGGAGAACAACGCTCTTGCAACACGAGTGTCATAAGTGAGTAGCTAATACTGTACTTTGGGGGTGGATTATGTTGTTGCAAGGAACGTTATCAAAAAACAAAGGCTTGAGATTGCATTCACCCGCCTGATTGTTGGCATTTCTATTGGAATCGCAATTGTCTGCCTGTTTGCTCTGTGGGGGTTGTATTGCAATGTGTAGATGGGTAATTTGTGTAATAGTAATCGTACTGACGTTTTTTTGTGTGTTCTGCCTCTATTGGTAAGATGAAAAACTATGGGTATTCTGCCTTGGGTGATGTGGTAGTTGTATTGGGATTGAACCTTAGAAGATGGTGGATGTTTTTGTTGGAATTGTTGGAATTTAACAAGTAAAATCAGTTACCTTATCCAGGTTGGTTGTTTATTTGTCATCTCTCTGTTTCAATTGAAATGTAGTTAGAAGGTTTTATATGTACACGATGTTAGAGTTCAACTAATTAGAGCAGCAACTAGCAGCATTAATAAAGAGCAGCAAGGGTCTGTCTGATAGTGTCCCACATTGGAAGCAAGGGTCTTAACTCCAATATTTTTGTTTGCTCATTTTACTTGTAGCTGCAAAGAGTGTGCCTCCAGTTCCTTTATTCTCAGTTCTGTCCATTTGCATCTCCACATAAGTGGACGTATGAAGGTCCTCTAGTGAGTAGTTGTCTAGTATTATAAGAAAAAAAAAAGTAGTCACTTAAATTAAAACTTAACAGTTTAATGTCACTATATATTCTTTTGGGAATCTATAGAGTCCAAGTCCCACACCACATGCCACATCCATACGAACTCCTACAAGTATATGCTTACCCAAAATATAACAGCAAGTAAAGAGATGAAAAAGATGTCATTGTTTGCTCTATACACTGCATTCACAAGACAGACTAATTAAAACTCAAATGATAAAAATAACACTAAACACTGATCATTCATTACCATAATATAAATCTACATATTATATAATATCAAAACTCATTATGATACATATGTACATACCATAGCAGTTACTAGATGTTGTTGGTAGTAAGCATCAATTGTCATTTTTATAAAGCTAGAAGATGCAGGTTGGATTGTAGGTACTGCCCCCAAAGCATGATTAGATTTAGGGAAATCTCCACTCCTTGATAGTACATGTTTGCCAAAAGCAAGTGGGGATACAACTGATCCACGAGCAAGGCCAAACGGTGCACTATGAGGACCACTGAACCTTATTTCCTAGCATGAGATAACTATATTTGATAAAAAAACAAATGAAAATATGATTTAGAGCACCAAAAACAACAATATTACAATGATCTGCAGTAAAAAAAGTAATCACATAGAAATAAAGTCAGCATAATCAATCACTAATATAGAGCCCACAATGTAAAACTGATAAAAAAATATGACAGTTGGTGACCTGCAATGCCCAAATGTTTACATACAAGCAAGTGACTATAAACGGGTAGCCAGATTGTCTGCCCTGTTTGATTGTGGAGGAGAGAACATAATCTATTTTGATAATCAACAAAAGGAACAAAATATGGCCATAAATTAAGCAACTACAGTTTATACATGAAAATAGACTAGTGTAAGGTATTCCTCCTATTCTATGAGCCATACAAGTTTGATAGAGTATTAATTAGGACATAATCATCTATCTCCTAAATACAATAACATAATACAATAGAGAAAACCAATTTCCACAGAAGAACCCCGAAGTAAAAGAGATATTCAATAAACTCTCACAGAAAGCCAGACAGTGATCTGTCGTGCTGAACAGAAATACAACCCTGTGATGCTGAAAAAGAGCCAATACATATTATTGATAAAGAAGCACTACAAAAGTCTTCACTTGCAACGTAGAAGAGATGTCACCACTCAGAACACAACCTTTCAGTACTATTTGAGAACAGTTGGTGACCTGTCATGATGAAGAAAAGGTGATAACTCACCACTCACAAGATAGAAGAAACTACCAGCAAACAGAAATGGTCAATGACAACAACAACTCACAAGATGAACAACATGTGAAAACTGTCCAATACCAACAAATTACACATGTCAGTGAAAAGAAATACAACATCATTGAGTGCAAGTCACAAGATGAACAGGTACAGTATGTCACACAGTTACTGGAGTGTGATCATTGTTGGTATGTAGTTGATTCTACCCTTACAATGTGGTATAAAAGAAGCATCAAAACCACAAAATTGTAACCATAAAAAACATATTAAACCCCCAAATTCACCTTGCTAGTAGATATGAGTGAACCTTTTGAAGCATTTAACTGGAGTCTTGAATTGTCCATCGTCTTATTGGATATTTGTGCAGAGCGGAAGGAAAGATATGGTGAACTCCCCGGAGGGTTAAAATGGAGTGAAGTTGGAGTCGAGTTTCACAATAGAACTGGGAGAATGGTCCGGCTCAGCATGTTGAAAAAATAGGCTTTCAACGTTGAGATATGAATATATGAATTGGAGGTTCTTTGTTCATGCATCTGGTGTGAACCGTGATTCAAGAACAGGCCAAGTCACCATACCAGACGCTTGGTTTGACACTCAGGTCATGGTTAGTCTTTATCAGCCTCTCGATCATTAATGATCATAGATCATATGTTGATCCTCTTTTATATGTTTGCAGGACAATCCCAATTGGGTTAGGTATCGCAGGAATCCAATGGACATCAACCTGCAATGGTCCTGTGAACGAGTCTTCAGTCAAGAGTTCCACTAAGGATTTGTCATCCTAACTATCTTTTGGTTATGATTCTAATGAATCCTTTATGTGATTTGGTTATGCTTGTATTGAATCCTTTAATGTGAGAGACTATCAGTTTGTAGTTACGTAGTATGATGCCTTGCTCATCAAGAAGCCCCATATTACTACATCACATCATTGTTCAACATTTAAACCCGCCTTCATTACATAGCCACCTTCATAGGCACATAACAAAACAACATACACCGATTCAGATACAAGTACTATAGATCACTGCTTCATATTAAGAATCAACCAACCAAAGACAAGAAGAACAAGTGATAAAATTAAGCCACGAGAGTGTCGAAACATCTTCTTCATTCTTGTGGAAGGACCTTCTGCATCTTCTGTCCTTTGCAGCTTCATAACTTGCTCGTGCAACTCTTGGTTGTGGACCCTCTCTATTTCCAAAGCTTCCTTCAATGACCGAATCTGAGTTACAGCTTCACCCTTATCACTGACCAACCCTCGTATGACATCAGTAGCTCTACCACTAAATGGTTCATCCACCCACTCGAAATAAGAGCAACCACTTCGTTGGAAATTTACGTTGTATGAAGGACATCTTAAAAACCGCCTACCATAATTCATACTTGTTCTTGCAGTTAATAATCTAGCCTTAAACCCGCATAAACACTTTGTATGTTCCACATTGCCGACAGACGAAGTTGAACTAGACATTTTGAGATTTTTGCAGGATTATCCAATTTTGATTGCAACTTGTACAATATGAAATTGTGTAACACAGTGTAGCAGACATCTGGTATTAGACAGGTAAAAATATATAGCAACATACAAATGTTGAACAATTTGTGTCTATCAGAACCACAAGATTCTAGTCAAGCTAATCAACCCTAATTTCGTACTTCTTTATTTTCGTGGATGTAATGTGAAAATAGGGATCTGCAAATACAAATCAGAGGAAATAGAGGGCAGATGGGAGGCCAAACAACAAGTAAAAGCATGAGCACGGAATAAGAGCACCAAACAGCACGAGAAACATACTGATAGAGGTGAGCAGTTCTTCGAACAAACACCATCAAAATGTTGACTGGAAAATTTCCCTCGTCTCTTTAAACTGTGTTGTGCAGGTTCGGTTCGGTTTTTTTTATATTAGAACAAGTAGTGAACCATAATAAAGTTATTGAACCGAACCCTTGAACAAATTATAAACCACATTCACACCAGGGAACAATGCAGTCACAAGATTGACAGTAGTTGATGATAATGATTTTTGTTCAAGTTTATAGAATACAAATTTTTGTCTGTTGATCCATGATGTTTGTAACAGACCATATGCATTTGAAACAGACCATATTCACAGACCATATGCATTTCAAACAATTGATATGACCCGTCTATACTGCACAGACCCAGTGAAGATGGGTATTCTTCCTTATAATGTGCAGACCATGTGCAGGCTTGCATTAGTTTCCTGAACCAAAGACCCAGAAACCAAAGATGGGTAGTCTTCCTTATGTAGAAGACAACTTGCAGGTTTGGAATTAATGGGTATTCTTCATTATGTGAATGATCCAGAAACCAAAGACCCAGTGAAGAAGTCACATAGGCGAGAATTTGTAGTTGTCTAAAGGGTTGCTGCAATTTGCTGATGTGCTCAAAATCCTTATAATGTGCAGTCCTTATAATGTGTAGTCGTAAAACTAGTGCTATTTTTATGCTATAGCCTTGTCGTGATGATCATGTGCAAGTCCACAATAGAGAATGTGATGAGTAATTCAAGTTGAAATCAATTTTTTTTCAAAAAATATACCATGTACATATGTTTACAGTGAAAGCCTTTGTAAGAGGTACAAAGAAGAAATCGAAAATCTGTATGAAAAGCCAAGAGAAGGGTAACTACTTGGTATATGTTTGTGTTATATGCTTATTGGAGTTATTGCAAGACACCAGAAAGATTACTAAAAAAAACACCTACTTGTTCATTTTCTTGGTACATTTATTGACATAACAGCCTCGATCACTAACAAGAATACCTACTTGTTCATTTTCTCTTTCATTCTCATATTTTTAGAAAGAAGATCGATAATGTTTACAACAAATTCATATAGTGTCATGGTCTCATAAAATAGAGGGTGCACGTCAATGCATAGGGGGCTACCAACACCTGTACAGATTGGGCTTGTAACTCGACTGCACTCTTCTCGCCTATGACAAATGTTGAGATAAGCCTGATCAAGTTCTTGCCTGTAACTCGACTGCACTCTTCTACAGGGTATCATCGGTCTTCTGCATAAAGTTCCCCATGAATACAGACTCCAAAATTGCAAGCTGAGGGATCAGCTACTTTAAGGCTAGCCTTGCACGGATTTTTGTCACTCATTCAAGCTTGCCCCGTTGAGCAGTATGAAGGATCAGCAGGAGCCTCGTATTATTGAAGTTATGCAGATGCACACAAAGAGAAACCACAACCACAATAATAAACACTCTCAGCCTTCTTTCATCAAAACCAGAAGAAGAGGTTCACATCAGCAATAAAACCAGTACATATTATATAAATACAACTTACACGATTTGTTTTTTTTTCCATGCACATCTACAAAAAATTGCACCAGTAGACATGAACCAAAAAATTACACCGCATTTGGGTCAAGTTCAAAATGAATACCATCAAAAAGCCCTAATAGAGTTATAACTTAATAATTATCGTAGTCTAATCATGATGCCCATAATAGAGTAGTGATGGCATCACGTATTTGTCTAGTTTGGCCACCATATAACCCATGTTCTGTCACATCTTCATGCTCAGGCTCACTCTCCGAATCCGAAAACACTTCAGGTAGCTCTAGTTCTTCCTCTTCCTCATCAAACAACTCTTCGTCTTCCCCATCTTCTGGACTTGAAAAACCATCTTCACCATCTTCACCATATTCAACATTTTCAGCAATTGGTTGTTCTTTTCTGGCAAGAATAATAAAGTTATGGAGTGCAAAACAAGCGACAATAATGTCCACTTGTGTGTCAATCGCATAACTCGGCATCGTTCGCAATATCTTCCACTGAGCCTTCAAAACTCCAAAGGACCGCTCAATACAACTTCTTAAAGAGGAATGCACCTTGTTGAAAGCCTCTTTGGCATTTTCCGGTGCCACATTTTCAAACTGCGAAGCATGGTACCATGTTTTAGAGTATGGAACCATGTAACCTTCCTTGTCGGAATACCCTTTGTCGACCAAATAATAACGACCTGTAATATTAGATTGAAATTAGTCTTCTAAGTGCCAAACAAAACAATATACCAAATAGTAAATTTAGTCAATACCAGGAGGAGGATGTGGAAAGCCCATGGATCGTGTGCTCACCGCATGCTCAAAAACCGCATCATGGGCGCTACCTTCCCAACCAGCGGATACAAAGGGGAACAACATATCGAAGTCACAAACTGCCATGACATTGAACGTGGTGATCCCTTTACGACCACGATAAGGAATTTGGTCGCTCTCTGGGATACAAGCATTGATGTGTGTCCCGTCGATGCAACCAATAGCCCCCTTAAAGTAGGGGGCATACCTATCATCATTCGCAATGTGACTAGGGACTTCAGAGAATAAGGGGTCCCTAGGCCGTATCAGGTCCCGAGCCATGGCATCAAATCCATTAGAACGACCAACAATAGCCTCTAACACCTCATGTATCACGGTGTGTATGGTCGCTAGTGACCGTTGGAAGCGCTCAGCGATGGTGCGGTATGTAAGTCCTTGTGCCATAGCGTATACAAAGATGTCAACCTTCTCCATTGGCTTCATCCGACCAGGACACCACAATCCATATTTATCCGTAATTGTCTTGCATAATCTCGTAAACACACGCTTCTCCATACGAAAAGCATTGACACACCTAGTTTATGTTCGAGAGTTCAGAACTAAATCAACCCACCTACTACCGGTGAAGCCAGAATCGTACACACGAATCTTATGCACGTGTTTGTAGTAGTGCTCGGCGAGGAGGTCATCACGTTGTTGCAAAGCCATAGAAGAAAGCATAAGCCGTCTGCGTCGATCTCGGTTTCCTGCCATATGTTATCCTTCCTGCAGCTACATATGGGGAATAACTGGATACAAAAAAAAAGGAACCTTATGAGATTGCTTGTGACAACAACATCCAATCTCTTATATTGACAGTTGAAAAACATATCGAAGACATAAGACTTACATACAAACCACAAAAGACAGAAAACGACATAACATAAGCAAATATCAGTAGTCACAATCACACAATACTTTCACTCCAGCAACCAAATGATTCTCATCATGAACATACAATGTCGAGAAGAAAAAACATCAAACTTCAAACAAACCCAAAGTACAGTAATAAGAAAGGCAATAAAATCTAGAAATTGTCGGACTGAACATGATCAACTGTAGTTAGGTTCGCTGTCTTCCTACTACTCACGGGGATCCACTCCTTTGCGTTCCTTAAATTTCCAGCGTAACCATTCAAGCCTGGACTGGTTACTGTCAATCAACATGAATATCTCACGTTGCGGTTCCAATGACATCAAAGAAGCTGCAAAGCACCAAAGTTGTGAACCATCTCGAAGTAAGCCTTCTAAAACCATGTCCCGAATGGTCTTCATGGAGTCCTGTGTTGCATTACGGGGATGGTTCGAACCTTGAGCAACTGAGTTCACCTCATGCTCCCATAAAGACGCCATTAGTTCAGATTGTTTTATGGAAGCTGCTAAGTGCTCTTGGTATAAGTTGGAACCGGTACTCCTGCGGACATTACGCTTATCAACTCCTTTAGTACTCGTCCCACCTCTTCTCTTGCCCTTGTCGCGCAAAGGAACGGGTAAGGAGGTCCGGATCTCAACGTCATCCGAACCCCCGTCCACACCCCTTGGTTGTGTGTCATCATGGACAAGGTCAGCTGTTGTTACTGGTGGGGCTGGAGTGTCATCCGGAAAAAGATCATTGTCAGACATCTCAAACTCCTCGCTATCGTCCAAAACTCTGTTGCGTATAGGTACCTTCATAGAAGGCGCAATGCAATGCTCCCCAACTGCTATTGTCCCCCCATAAATGGTCTCCATCAATAAATCGACACCTGGGGGGATGCCATGTCTCTTGAAGACCCGGTACTCAGGATATTCCTAACAAGGTGAATATGTAGAATGAGTTTGTGTTACAGAAAATTAGTATCAATTAAGATGTATGTAAATGTTAATTATACCTCTAACTTTTTTGCCCACCACTCCGGAAGGGCACTAATGCATTGTTTCTCGTAGTCCCATCCTAAGCCCGTTTCCCCATTCTTCAACTTAAGCCATAACTTCCACTATTTTTTACATTCCCATGCTTGTTCTTCAAAGTCTCTTTGTTGCGCTTCATGCCTGTCTTCAACTCGAAACATTTTGTCAACGTAATCCAACTGAAACCATTTTTTTGGCCATTTTGTCTCTGATAATCACACAACATCTCCAAAAATGTCTTCGTAAGAGTATCAGTCCACACAAAGGATTTTTCTTTCATTTTGCCTACACTTGGTTCAGCCATGAATCTATCCTTAAAGGAACCATGTTAAAAATCACATAAATAAGTACATATTCAATTATCAGCATCATTAGACGTTACCAAGACAATAAAAGAACACTTCAACATCTGCAACATAACACGTTAGGAATAGAATGAAATGACAGAATCCGCATCATCACACTCAACAATAGCCTAAAACCCGCAGCTATCAATACACAAAGTGATCTAACAATCACCAATAGCCAGAAATGAAATGATAATTATACACAGATAACATAGTTAGTACCACCACCCTCAATAATAGGCTAAATTCAGCATCTATCAATACACAAATAACATGATCAGCATAACAATCACCACAGATAACATAATCAGCATAACAATCACCAATAAAGTCATGAAACAATAACCAATAGCAAGAAATGAAATGATAATTAACATAGATAACATAATCAACATCATCACACTCAATAAAATCGAATCGAAAACATTCAGTAGTACATAGTGATGAAATGATAATTAAACACAAATAACATAATAGCAAAATCGAAAACATTCAGCAGAAAACGTGCAGAGAAGCCGATAGATGCAATACTAAAATATACCTGCTCTTGGGGATTGGAAGCGTTCAGAGATGGAAGAAGACAATAAATTGTGCGAGGAGCCTATAGATGCAGATGACCAACAATGTACGAAACGGATTTTGGTCTCAAATTACCCCGTCGGTTGAAGCATTGAACGAACCCAATACCTCGCAATGGAGACTCTGAAGCTCTCGACAGACCACACCACCGCACCGTCTCCTCTTGCTCCCTCGATAGACCTCACCAAGAAGGGTCTGAATCCCTCTACAGACCGGGCCGTCTCCTCCGAGTCCGTCGATAGACCTCACCGTCGCCTCTGAGCCCCTCGACAAACCCCTCCGTTGACACCTCCCTTCGCACTTCTCTCACTGCTTCACAGCAAACCGAAAATGTTTTGTCGATATCCAAAAACCCTAACATTGATAGCAAAAATTCCATTCAATTCAGTCTGGACAGATCACGTGCCATACACATGGTTATACAGGGGCATTTTTGTCCTTTTAAATGATAAAAATCCCGACAAATCTGCTCTCGCTAAACACTCAACGTCGTTTTCTACAGTACTTTTTATAAAATCAAAATCTAAAAAAACCCGATAATATACCACAACTACAAACCACAACTACAACTACATACATCAACTATAACTCCGAATCTACAAATACTAAACAGGGCCTAAGATCTAATAAGATAAGATTAATCCAAAAGATAAAGACGCCCAAGTGGAGTGCTAGAAGTCCAGCTCAAGCAAAATGGGTAAAGGGTAAGATTGTAAGAATAATAAACATTAAAATGGGCTAGTCGAGCGGGTTGGCCGAGTGGCCAGATGGGCTTGGTATAGACTTTGTTCCATGACCTTAACACTTCAACAAGGTCATTTTAAGGTCACATGTAGAAGATGAGGATGGTGGTCGAGCGACCAGGTATATGTTCAACATGGAGTTATGAAGTTTAAATATCATGACCACTGCAAAATTAGAACTTGAAAGAAGAACACCAAGCCTATGTTGTTGAAGAATGGTCAATACAAGTGGTGGAGTTGGCAGATGAACATGTTTATATAGCCCTATGATTATCAATTTTGGATGATCATGTAAAAGAGATGAAAAGGTCGTTATTGAAAAACTAAGAGGAAATGGGACGACAATTGAAGTATTGTTTTTTAAACTTGCAGTTATTGAGTCCAAGATCTATGAAACCAAAACGCAAGGTCATATGACCAAGATTTGCTCTTAAAGATCGCCCACACTACAAAAAAATGTATAAGACTATAGGAATATATATGCCCTTGGGGACCTAAACGTCTCCCTCGTTACCCCACGTAATTAAGCAATTCAATAGCTAAGGCAAGAACAACCACAAGCTCAACTCCTAGAGGACATCAATCACGCGGTGTACTATGAATGTAAAGAGATGAGCATTTTGCAAGAAATTTCCCTATAAAACCATCTCAAGACGGCTCTATTAGTAAAAAAAATATGAGTGTTCATTGTCGCATGAGGCGATGATTCAAATTATGATTTTTAAAAAAATTTAAGCTATAGTTGCCCTTCTAGGAGTAAATGCATTCAAGCTACAAAAGATCTTCCCCAAAACCCAAATGACCAAAGGTTTTAACAACTTTATCCCATGGCTAAAGACCTCTACACAAAATTGGTATGTGGTCAATGTAAGAGACTCATCTTTGTGAGATATGTTATGCATATATAACCTATCATTGTATAAGTGATTGTGAGACACATTTAAGAGCGGATTCTCCTTATCACTATAAGGAGGGAGATAAAAAGGTATGTGTGAATACAAGAGACATAGGTGTGAAGGCTTAAACTTGTGAGTGTTTAGGTTTTGAGTGTTCGGTAGACTACATAAGGGTGTACTAGTATACTAGAATGAATCTTGTGATCAAGAGTCGGAGTTTGTAATCTACACATAAGAAGTTCTATAAAATAAACATGTTTCAAGTCCTTCCTGCAAGTCGAAGGCAAGTGGTTTTTATCCTGATCAACTAGCTAGTTGGTCATTAGGGTTTTTCAACTATAAATAACGTGTTGATCTTTTACTAGTCGAAGAAACATGTTTCTAGAAGGTCAAACTAGTACTTGGTTCAATTGTCAAGCGGGACATTCCCAATATTTGCAACAAACTTGTAAGGGCAGCCATAAACGGTATGGTCATGTGAAAAATCCTCCTAAAAATTGACTTATTCTAAAACGAGTAAATATACGTATGCTCCCTTGTCACGACACTTGCTGAAAGTGCGGGAAATAAGGTCATAAGATATTTGAATGCACTGATAAAAATAAGGAATTTTTTTCTTGGTGCCACTCATGTTTGAACTTTTTCTCTCGGTATACATAAGTTTTTTAAGTTTTCTCTTGATACCCTCGTGATTTGATTAGTTTTTCTCTTATATACCTTTCTTAATATATTTCATTAAAATTTCAATTCTAAAATTAAAAAAAATCTAGAAAAACTTAAAACTAATTATGACCACATTAAATATTAACTTTATAAAATCCTAAGTAATGTATTGAAATATTTTTTTATTTTTAAGATTAAAAATATTTAAAAAATAAATTATAAAGCTAATTTTTTATTTTTTGAATTAAAATAAAATATATAGTAACCTTTTTTTAAAAAAATCGGATGAAAATTAAAATTATAGAAAATTAAATTTAAAACTAATTCATAAATAAATAAAAACGTTACTATATTTTTATTTTAAATAAGGGTACACAATTAGTTTTAAATATACTTTTATAGACTTACAAAATTAAAAAAATTAAAATGAAAACATAAAAATACTTCTAAACCACTAGTTAGTATTTTATAAAATTAATAAGTTTAAATTTGATGTGGTCATAATAAGTTTTAAAACTAATTATGCACCCTTACTTAAAATAAAAATATAGTAAATTTTTGTTTATTTTTGAATTAGTTTTCTCGATTTTTAATTTAAAAATGTACATAAAATAATTCTATTATAAAATAAATTAGTTTTAAATTTATTTTTCTATTTTTTTATTAATTTTATAATTGAATTTTTAATGTAATATTTTAAGAATGGGTATAAGGAGGAAAAAATTAAATGATGAGGGTATTAAGAAAAAATTTGAAACCTTGTGAATATGAAGAGAAAAAGTCCAAACTTTAAAGGTACAAAGAGGAATAATCCTGAAAATAATGTTAAATGGCTTGAACGTTATACAGTGAACCTGCGAGACAAGAAGAACAGGCATATAAAACCTAGAGAAGCTAAGCTTGTTTAGGTTTGTAAAAACTAATTTGCTTGTGTAGGTTGAATTGAAGAAAGAAGACTTTTGATACCTAGACAATGGATGCTCCACTCACATAACTAGGGTTATGACCAAGTTTCTTCACGTCAAGAATGAGGAAAATTTTCTTCGGGAACAAGAGGCAAAGTAACATACTTGGTGTTGCAATTGTAGATTTGAGCGAGAAGCTCGAGGTAATCTGATGCGGGAGCATCTTAAGACCTAACCCGAGTCGAGATCCTCATAGAAGCTAGAAAGCATGGAGTGAGCATCATTCTAAGGACAAGAAAAGGGCGATCGTATGCATGGGAGAGAAACATTGAAGATAAGAATGCATATGAAGCGCGAAGAGGAAGCTGGCTTAGATATGCAAGTAGAAGGCCGATATTCACTTGGGAGAGAGGCAATCGTACACGTGCATGCAAGAGCACGTATGCATGGGCCAGAAGAATAGCTCGAAGGAAGTGCCAAAAGCTGCGTGGAGCCTTCAAGAGTTGGACGTTATATTATTTTGTTATTAAATAAAGCCTTAATTAGATCTAATATTTTCAGCCCATATTTAGACATTTTAATTTGGGTTTTGCATTTATTTTATTGTCATTTATCTTTCTTCTAAAAGGTTCATATCTCCTAAAGATTTGACCTTATCTTTTCGTTAGAAGATCTTATCTCGTAAAGATTCGATCTTATCGCTTCGCTTTTTTATTTCATTTCTTTTAATCAGTTTTGGGCTCGATCTTGGATCAAGCCCGCAGCCCGTGTAAGCACATTGGACGTCCCACTTTGCCTATAAAAGGCCAAGTTGGGCGTCATTTTGATTCATTCAGATTATTAAACACATTGATACTTTTAAGTATTCCTTCTCGAGTGATTCGAGTCTTGATTAGGTGCGAAGCCTCTTCAAAACCCTGGACGGGTGAGAAGCACGTCCAGTCTCATTTGGTAGCTAGAAGAAACGTCCAGCCACGGTGAGAAGCTTGGGTTGATCGTTCTTCGATCTTTCGGACAACTTTTTATACTTCTCGGACAATCTCGTTCTTCCCCGGAGTCTAAGATTATAGCGGAAGAGTCGATCTGCGAAGGGGAGACTCAACCAGCCTATCCATCACGGGTTCCATTCCCAACCACCAAATCCTTCCTCCATTCCTTCCCACACGTCTATCAGCCCATCTCCACGTCTATCTCACCTTCTCGTTAGCCTACGTCCTGGGTGTTGAAAGATAGGTAATCCTCACGGCTTATCCCGTATCAAATTGGCATTAGAGCAAAGGTTAATCAACACCAACCGCGCACCCAAAAAACAAAAATCAAAGCTTTCAAGATTCGTCAAGAAGGTTTCAACAAAAAGAAGCGATTGGGGCAGGAGGAGTAACGGTTAGTATCCTATTCTCATTAACACACTGCTTTTCACAATCTAATTGTCAATTACTTGAAAAAGATGAATTGTGGCCTGATTTTTTTTTTTCACAAAAAGAAATTTCCGCCAAAGGTCCAATTACATTCTTTTCCTGTAAACCTTACGGGTTCAATAGGTGCAAACCTATCAGGGCTAATTAGTGGGAAAACCAACCTAGAACGGTCTTTTTAGCCACGGGCCATCCTTGAACCTCCGCCATCTACCCGCAGCAGCCACTGCCCTATCAAAAAAAAAAAGATTTTTCCTCACCTCACCGAAAAACTATTTTTTATTGCCGGAGCCACCCACGCCGCCAACGGACCACCCACGCCATCAGACCGGCTGGCGCTTGTGCGCCTTCCTCTCCCGGAGCCAACCCCACCGGAATCACCTCCAACCACCACCCACAACTCCGGGAAACCCTCGTGCAATCACCAGACGTATAGCTTGTACCTTTTCCTACTCCCTCCACCCTACACGCCGACCACCTGGACCCACGGTGCCGGACCACCACCAACCTGACCGTGACTTCCATACGGTTCCAACGCCACAGGCCCCAACCCATTCCGCCGCCCACACCGGCCGACATTTGAAATGTGGTGCAGCTACCGCCCTACAGCCGCCAGCAGAATCTGAAAAACTTGGTCCCGGCTGAGTGTTGAGTCCGGCCTGAGTCCCAACAGCCGAGATCCGTCGTTTTCCGGCGCCGATCTACCACTACTGGACCACCACAACAACACCAACCCGGGAGCAGCAGTCTTGCCCCGTACGAACTCTTTTAGGGTTTCGGCAAGATAAGAAAGACAAAAGGAAAGATATAAAATAAAGGGGAGCAGATTTTGGACACCTTTTAGACTTTTGAGTTCCCTACAAGGAAACTGATCATATTCCTTTCCCAGGGAGAATTAATTGTTCCCTTACCCTATTTTCACATCTTTTATCCTTTTGGGTACCCTCGGGGAATTTTGCTTAATACCCTTTGTCCCTTTGAGCCTTACATTCCTTTTATCCTCAGGCTACATTTTAATTTATTCAAGGTAATTTTTAGTTGAGATATTACAGGCGAGTCTAGTTTGCCTTGAGTAATGTGTATTACAGGAAAAGGAGTAAACTATAGGGTTCCGAAACCCACTGACTTAAAAAGGGACGTGTGCATCACAGATGTGTACGATAAACTTAATCGGGTGCTCACAAAACGGGAAAGATGGCTACTAGCGCGGAAAGGAAAAGAGAATGTCAAGCAAGAACGTCAACGGTGTAATCCTAACCCTTCATATATTCAAATTGAATATATGAAGCAAATTAGCAGCTTGTTTCAAACTAGATGTCTAGTTAAAGGCAGGACTGTTCAGACGATTGTAGATAAGGGAAGTCCTCATAATCTTGTTAGCAGTGAGATGGTCGAAAAGCTGCAATTGTCTACCTTAAACCATCCCAAACCATATAGGTTATCTGGCCTAGATGATCGGGGTTTTAGTCAAAGTAGGCAAGCAAGTTGAGGTCCATTTCGAGATTGGAGCTTACAAGGATACTATCTTAAGTGATGTTGTTCCTATGCCTCAATGTCATATCTTATTTGGTTCTCCATGGATTCATGAGAGAAATGTGGAGCATACAGAGATCACAAACAAATTTGCTCTTACATTTAGAGGAAAGAGCTTTGTTCTTAAACCCATGACTCTAGGTGAAATTGCAAAGGTGGAAGAGCAAAAACGACGTCAGCTAGAAGAAGAGGAAGCACGAAATCAAGAAAGGGAGCAAGTACTTCAATCCGTGTTTTATTTCATCTCCTACAGCACCTACAGATAGTCCATCTTCACCGTTCTCAACACAAGAAGAAAAGGAGCAACTTCAGGACATGCAAGCCGAAGAGACAAGACCCAAGATCATGGAAGAAGAGATGACGAGCAAGGAAGGGGAGCAATCAAATCAAGTATTGCAGCCCTATTTCATCTCTTACGGATCGGATGCCATCCTGGGTTAAAATCAAGGATTCATGGACGAATCCTTTTCAAGAAAGGAGAATGATGCGAGAGCATCTCAAGACCTAGCCCGAGTCGAGATCATCATCATGGAAGCTAGGAAGCATGGAGTGAGCATCATTCTAAGGACAAGAAAAGGGAGATCAAGCGCGAAGAGGAAGTTGACCTAGATATGCAAGTAGAAGGCCGATATTTACTTGGGAGAGAGGCAACCGCATGTAACACCCCGAATTTTGAGAACCCGGAATGCTACTGGTTAGGACCTCACAATGGGTCCTGACCTTAGTTGAACAACAACTTAACTAGAATCTTACAACAAGGCACATAAAGAAAACGGTAAAACTGGAAAATATTTTTATTAATGCATGAATGTCAAGAAGAAGTATATCAGCCGACAAGGACTAGTATCCAACACAAATAAAAGAAAAACAAAAACTCCACATAACCCGAAAGGAAACAAAAGACGAAATGACCAGATATGAAAACCCCGGCTGACCACACTCTCCAGTTCCCTCAAGGCGGCTAACCTGCAAGGTCTACAACATCGGTTTTCACCGTTAGCTAACAATAATTATATAAGGATAACTATATAGCACACAAACACACAACATCACACATCAGGAAACACACAACACCAATTCTTATCTTTGTATTAAGTGATTCTCCATTATTAGTTGAACTTCAGTTGTGGCACGAGGATCCCATCGACCCTCGCCTATGTCCCCGTATACCGAGCAGGATGGTTCCAATGCATATCTACCGTATACCGTACGGTCTGGTCGGCAGAGAGCCTTCCCAGTGATCTTACAGTGTTGGGCAGTGATGCCACGACCCGTTATCATACAATTGGGTCTCATTAAATTATAACGTCGTCAAATCAATTCCCATTAAAACAATAAACACACACCACCACATAGCATACACTCATATATTATCATCAGCTAAGCAAGTCCATAAGACTTACCTGAGTAGTACGTCTACCAGCCATCACCAACTAATATCCGCTCGTGCAAACACTATCCACTACCTGATCAAGAAAGATCGACTTAGAATCATTTTTTCTAAGTCTTACAGAAACTATAGAAGGCTTCTATACTAATGAGAAAGCTCTCAGATTTAAAAGAACGAGAAACCCTAACTTTAGTGCAAAATTACCAAAACGACCCTCACTTTTCGGAAAATTCCGAAAAGTGCCCAACTTGGTTCCAAGTCTACTCTATACCCCGACACCACTTACTAAACCTCAAAATTCTATAACAAGTGTGAGGGTTTGCTCAAAACTTACATTCTAAGTCCATAAGTCGCTTTCCAAAACCATACCGAGTACCCTACTTTGGCCTATCGGAAGTACCTCGTTCTAACCTCCAAAAATTCCAAAGAAAATATCTACACACTCTCGGTTATACCCACTATAGACTAGAAAAAACGAAATCCGTAACAACGTTTCACATGTTCTACACAAAATCCCGAAGATGCCTTCACACCCACTTT
Source organism: Fagopyrum tataricum (assembly GCA_002319775.1). Classification (NCBI taxonomy): domain Eukaryota; kingdom Viridiplantae; phylum Streptophyta; class Magnoliopsida; order Caryophyllales; family Polygonaceae; genus Fagopyrum; species Fagopyrum tataricum. Next base: position 36,270,406 of record CM008282.1, on the reverse strand, counting down.
ACTTTCCAAAACTAGGTTTCTAGTCAACTTTGGAGGCTTATAACTCTAAATCCGACCGTTGGATATTTTCTAAATTTCAATACCATAAACTATGTATATTCATCTATAACATATTAGAAAATCAACGGTATAGATTATTATCCTAGGTTATCAAAAACATCGATCCAAAGTCAGCTACTAAATAGTTTCAGCAACAACCAAAACCCCACCCATAGACCCCTAGTTCGAGTCCTTTAGAGATCAGATAGGAAGGATAACAACGTTCCTCCAAGTCTTGAGTTCGAACCCTCAGAGACGCAAAACGAGTTCCATACAAACTAACACATGAGATCATAGGTTCAACTCACGTGAAAAGCAACCCATCCTCTCCTATAATTTTATGAACAAACACACTCCTACTTATCGATCAACAAGTTCACCATAAGGAAGACAAGACCATCAAAGAACTACTTACTTCTCTGGATTAATGCAGCGTAAAGACTTTCCAACCTGCACCAATGATAGTGTAACACCCCAAATCCGTAGGACTCGAGGTGCTACTGGGCTAGGATCTCACAATGGATCCTGACCCTAGCCTGACAACAATTTCGTTAAATCTTACAACAAGGCACCGATAGATTAAATACAAAACGAAAACTGATATATAAAATCCCAAAAGGTAATACATAAGTACCGCTGAGTACAAAAGATACATATAACCGTACATCAAATATCCCATATCCCACGATAATAATCACAGTGTACGGAGCCCCTCAGGCGGATCACCCTCTCTGGATCACCCTGCAGTTCTCCTAACCTGTAAAGATCTACAACACGGTATGAAACCGTTAGCTAACCATACACATATAAAGAACGAGCATAAGCACAATTACATATCAGAATACTAAGCAGTTCAACATGATATCACACATTTACCCGGTTCATTATCTTTATATAAGTGGTCCAACACACAAATCGTATATATATAAATATCAAATGAACATATGTGACACAAAGGAGTATAACCCTCGCCTCTCAGAGTGGTTGCCAGCTGGAGTGGTGATCTGGTCACACTTCCCGTGTACCCTATGGGAGTGGAGCAAGTGCCCGTCCCACTTCCATATCTGGCCTGTCCGCAAAGAACCTCCCTGTCTCACGCGGGAGGACAGGGCAAAGCTGTCAAACCCTACAATGGCCAGTCACTATACCAAGGTCGGTAAACATAATAGCACATACTATCAAGCATAAACATACACCACTCATGCAACATCCAATATAGAGATTGCAACTAAGTAAGTCTTGGACTTACCTCAACCTCGGGAGTCTCAACTCAAACTCACAAAGCTCCGCTCTGGAGGTCAACTCCTCCTAAGCAAGGTATAACACATATATCACACTCATATGCATAACAGGGTCACACCTAGACCCAAGGGATCCATAAGGATCATATTCCAACTCGTAAACCTCAAAGCCGTAACCGGCATAAACGATACCGTACTCAACCTCATTCTAACCTTATACTCGTACCTAGCATGCTACTAAACGCTCATACTAGGAAAGGAAAGGATCTACCTAACTCTAGGTAGAAACACAAGACGCACCTGCGTGAAGGAGAGACGCAGGGGCGGAACACATGTGACCGCAGGCGGCGGCGGAACGTAGCCGCGGGAGCGGTGACAAGGAACGCTGGAAAACGCAGGCACGCCGCAGGCGCTACGACACGGTAGCCGCGGGGCGGTGACTCTCTCGCGGGGGCGGCGACAACGCAGGAAACGATTCTGCGATTTCTCCTCAGCTCTTCACGTGATCACACACGTCTTCTCTCATCCAGGTTCAAGCACATACATATACATACACATACAAACATCAATAACACACCTATACATGCATCTAAACCTAAGCTAAGAGATTGAATCCAAGGAAAGAAAGAAGGAGGCAAGATTGCTTACCACTCTTGTGGTCCTAGCAGCAGAGAAGATCTCACACACACCTCCAGGCTGGCTTCCAAGCTCAGCATGCACACAACCAACAACACAGCCACTACCACACAAAACTCAAGCCAAACTCTTTCAAAACAAGATCAAGTCAAGGGAAGCAAGGGAAGCTGGGACGTGGGAAGCTGAAGGAAAGTGAAGAACAAGCCCTTGATCAGCCAAGGCAAAGATTAAGAAAGGTAAAGAGTAAAGCACGGATCAAAGAGTCAAAGAAGACGGCTGTTGTTCACTGGTTTTCACGCCCCTATAAACTTTTATCAAGAAATGATAAAAGCTCACAGTTAGTAAAAACACGGTATGTTTTAAATTTATAAACAAGAAATAAACACCCAATCTGTAGCGAACCCACAGTGTATGGGTCAATTACAGTAAGGTAAGTATTCCAAGGTCGAACTCAGGGACTAAATGTTTGAAATGCAAATGTGATCACAGATAGCGTAAATCAAAATAAAAGAACGAGGTTGGAAAAGAAGGGAAGAAAAATCAAAGGAGTTTTGAAGGGTTTTCTGTAAGAAGCAATCATCAATCCAAGCAATTCAATGAAGAAGCAATTATCATCCAATCAATTTAATCAATTCAAGAGAGAATGCATAAACAAGAATCTAAAATAGAGATTAAAGAAGAAACTCAGCTTTATTGATAGAGGATTAGCAAAACGTCAAATTCCCTAATATTCGCGAAGTTTCTCCAGTCCAAGCTCCAACAAGTTCAACAATGGCCAACCATGGTGTAGGGCAAGGGGAGAAGAAAAGGGGAAAAGCTCTCTCCAAAGGAGCTCAAAAAATTTTTTTGAAACGGGAACCCCCGGAAATCATTTAGGGCTTTTTTATATCCCGCAACGGGCTGCCCTAAAACAAATCCGAAAATTAACGAAATAAATCGGAGAACAGGAATCTCGGTCGGAAATCTCGGTCGGTGACCGAGATTTTTGAAAGTCGGGCCGAGATTTGCTTCGTGATCCAGCGTTGACGAAATCTCTGTCAGAAATCTCGTCAAATGTGAAAAAATCTCGGCCGAGATGGAACAAATCTCGGCCGAGATCGGGACCGAGATGGGGACCGAGATTCTTCGACAAAAACTTCTGATATGGGATCTCGGTCGAGCTGGCTCGGATCTCGGCCGAGATTTCTCGGATCTCGGCCGAGATCATGTGGATCTCGACCGAGATTGCTCCAATCTCGTGCGTTTCGTCTTGGCTCGTCTTTTCCTCTTTTCCCGTGCCTGCGTGATCGCTCCTAAGCGTCCATCCCGAGGCCTGATCCTCAAATGCATCGTTTTAGCTTCGAAACACGCCAAAATACCTACAAAGACACCAAAAGTGTGTGTAGACATCTATACTCGCAAAGTTGCATTAAACAAGTATAAAGAACACAACTTAAGGCTAAAACATGCATGCGGAAAAAGGGAAAACTAACTATATGCTCTACTAAACTAGGTCGATAATTCATGTTATCAAAATACCCCATACTTATCTTTGCTTGTCCCCAAGCAAATAATAAATTCAAGGCAAGATAGCATGAATCATCTATGTTAAACAAAAACAAAAACTCTTTTGGTAGTGCTTCTATTCATGATCACTTTCAGAGTGTAGTCACAAGGCTAAAGACATATTTCGATAAAGGTCAAGTAAGATAGGCAAGATATAGGATAATCACACCTTGCACGGAATCCAAAATCATCATTTAAACTACCAATGTCTAAAATTCATGAAAAATCCAAGTTTAGGCCATGAAGTCAATTACATGTATGCAAAGATCAATAGGACTTAACAAATAAAGGCCAAGAAACGTGATAAAGGTAGATGTGTATAGGTAATGTGGTGGAAATCCGGGAAAGAGGACAACACAACATTTTTCTTTCTTTCTTCTTTCTCGACATACATCCTTTCTTTTCTTGCATTTTTTTCTTTTTTTTTTTTTTTTTTTCTTTTGAGTGAAGGGCATAGGTGCACAATAGCCGAAACCTTGGTGTTCAGTTTCCTTCACGTACCTTACACAAAGTGCACATACCAAATCAACTCTAGGTAATGTTTTTAAAACTAATCCGACTTTGGCAAGACACAAACACCCGATTATGTGAATGGTGCCGAGTTACTCATCTTCATAGCCAACAAAACCCATAGAAAGCTTTTGCTTTCAATTCACATATCACAAATCAAACAACTTCTTCACATATTGCACATAATTCACTTTTCACAATTAAGCATACACCTTCAAACTTCACTTTCCTAATTCCCGGATGGGTCATAAGGGGCAAATAAATTCAATGTTTGAGGTGCTGAAAATGGTAAAGAAGAGAAGAAGAAGAATTCGAATTGCCTAAGTCATTTCTGTGCAATGTAAAAGAACTCATCATATAGCTTCAACTTTTCAAGATCAATCCGATTAAACAAGGTAATCCAAATAAATCATATAGATTACAAACAAGGCATTCAAATCCCATAGTTGCCATTAATTCAATTAAAGCTCAAAATAAACATCGATAGCCAAATAAACATACACAATTTCCTCATTAAGGTCACATCAATCCTAGAAGCACAAAATTTTTTGAAATTTTCTGATTTTTTTGGATTTTCATATAAAATGCAGTACAAATAAAAGAAACATGCTAAAAGGTATTGCAAGCATCCTACCCCATACTTAAATCTCACATTGTCCCTAATGTGAATAATAAATATGAAGTAAAAACAATACTCACAATGTAAGAAAAAGAAGGCATCCGGCGTGTTTCCTCCTCGACTTACTTCGTTTCTCGTCTTTCATAGCAATTTCCTCGCCTTAAGCTCGTTCTGAGTGCTCTTCCCGTATCTTTTTTTTACCACGACACTAGGTCCTGCAAAGACCCAACAAGAACGCGCAAAAACGCAAAAGCAAAAATAAAAATAAAAAGACGAAAAGACTCTTACCTCGGGTTGCCTCCCGAGAAGCGCTTGGTTTAAGGTCTCTAGCCGGACCTAACTCCTTTAAAGCATCAAGTGAGATGGATAGGTGAAAGTTTTTCCACCGGAAGTTCCGGTGTATACCTCTTCAACCTATGTCCATTCACTTTAAAAATACCGGAGTTTTCACCCCATACTTCGACAGCTCCGTGGGGGAAAATCTTCTTCACAACATAAGGTCCCGTCCATCGTGACCTTAACTTTCCTGGAAAAAGTCGGAGCCTAGAATTAAAGAGAAGAACAAGATCACCTTCTTTGAAGTTCTTTGGCAATATGTGCTTGTCATGCCACTTCTTTGTTCTTTCCTTGTAGATCCGTGCATTCTCATATGCATTCATCCGATCTCTTCCAGCTCGTTGATGTCCAACAACCTCTTTTCTCCGGCTTCTTTTATATCAAAGTTTAGCCATTTCACGCCCAAATATGCTCTATGCTCCAACTCTACAGGCAAATGACATGATTTCCATAAACAAGTTGATAAGGAGTAGTACTTATGGGAGTCTTGTATGCTTTCCTATAAGCCCAGAGTGCATCATCAGCTTCATTGCCCAATCTTTCCTTGAGCGAGACACTGTCTTCTTCTAGGATCCCTTGATTTCTCTATTCGAAATTTCCACTTGGCCACTAGTTTGGGGATGATATGGGGGTTGCAACCTTGTGAGTTACCCCATACTTGGACAAAAGTGACTCAAAGTTTCTGGCTGTGAAATGCTTCCCTCCATCACTAATAATGACACGTGGTGTGCCAAATCTAGGGAAGATAGTTCGGTTGAAAATTTTAATCACAACTTTAGCTCATTTGTGGGTGAGGCTATAGCTTTCATCCCATCTAGATACATAATCAACCGCTAAAAGAATGTAAAGGTTCCCGCATGAGGATGTGAAAAGGTCCCATGAAGTCAACACCCCATACATCAAAAATCTCAACTTCTTGGATGTTGTTCAAAGGCATCTCATTCCTCCTAGATATGTTGCCCGTCCTTTGGCATGAATCACAAGCAGTGACGAATATCTGCACATCTCTGAAAAGATTAGGCCAAAAGAATCCAGATTACAATACCTTGGCACTAGTCTTGTGAGCACTAGCATGTCCTCCAAGGGCAATGAATGACAATGTCGATGACACTCTCAATCTCGTCGTCTGGACGCATCTCCTAAGGATTCCCTCGGGTCCTCTCTTGAATAGTAGTGGTTCATTCCAATAGTAATGTCTCACATCCTTGTAGAATTTCTTCCGTTGGGAATGAGATAAACCTGGAGGAATTTCACCACAAACTAAATAATTAACAATGTCAGCAAACCAAGGTTCCTTTTCACCTGAAATTTGGAGGATATATTTTCTCCATCATGTGGAGATGCTCATCCGGAAATGCATCGTCAATAGGATGTCATCCCCTTCCTGGAGGTAATCTGCTAAGATGATCAGCTACAGAGTTTTCGGACCCCTTCTTATCTCTAATCTCTAGATCAAATTCTTGAAGGAGAAGAATCCACCGGATAAGACGTGGCTTTGCATCCTTCTTGGTGAGAAGGTACCGAATCGCAGCATGATCCGTGTACACAATCACCTTAGCTCCTACAAGATAGGAACGGGAACTTCTCAAATGCGTAGACGACGGCTAGAAGCTTCCTTTTCAGTAGTTGCATAATTCAGCTGAGCTCCATCAAGCGTCTTGCTAGCATAGTAAATAGCATGAGTAAGTCCTTCCTTCTTCTGTCCTAGCACCGCGCTCCACTGCGAAGTTGCTTGCATCACACATCACCTCGAATGGAAGAGACCAATCGGGAGGTTGCATGATTGGAGCAGTGATGAGAGCTTCCTTCAACCTAAAAAGCATCAAGGCATTCCTTCGAGAAAACAAACTGAACATCCTTGATTAGTAGGTTAGTCAAAGGTTTAGCAATTTTAGAGAAATCTTTTATAAATCTCCGGTAAAAACCGGCATGTCCTAGAAAACTTCTTACCCCTTTGACTGATGATGGTGGAGGTAGCTTCTCAATAGTCTCAATCTTGGCCTTATCAACCTCAATTCCACGGTTAGATATCAAGTGACCTAACACAATACCTTCCCTAACCATGAAATGGCATTTCTCCCAATTGAGAACAGATTACAATCCTCACATCTTTGTAAGACCAAAGACAGGTTAGCCAAACATTCATCAAAAGAGGATCCATAAACAGAAAAATCATCCATAAAGACTTCCATGATGTTTTCAATATATTCAGAAAAAATAGACATCATGCATCTTTGGAAAGTAGCAGGAGCATTACATAAACCGAAAGGCATTCTCCTATAAGCAAAGGTACCCCAAGGACAAGTAAAAGTGGTTCTCTTGGTCATCCGGATGGATGGGATCTGGAAAAAACCACTATACCCATCTAGGTAGCAAAAGTAAGAGTGTTGGGCTAGCCTTTCTAACATTTGGTCAATGAAGGGTAAAGGAAAGTGATCTTTCCTAGTAGCATGATTCAACTTCCTATAATCAATGCACATCCTCCATCCTGTCACAGTCCTAGTCGGGATCAACTCATTCTTTTCATTAGTTATGACAGTCATCCCACCTTTCTTAGGTACAACATGTACCGGACTAACCCACTTACTATCGAGATGGGAATATAATTTCCGCATCAAGCAACTTAAGGATCTCCTTCTTAACTACCTCTTTCATGTTAGGATTCAATCTCCTTTGAGGTTCTCTAGAAGGCCTATGTCCATCATCTAACAAGATCCTATGCATGCACATAGAAGGATTAATCCCTATGAGGTCATCTATAGTGTAGCCCAAAGCTTTTCTATGCATCTTAAGCTCTTTCAATAACTTCTCGAGTTCAAGTTCATTCAAGCTAGCACTAACAATGACGGGATAAGATGAGTTAGAACCAAGAAAGGCGTACCTTAGGTGTGTCGGAAAGAGGCTTCATCTCGACCTTAGGAGGCTCCGGTTCTTCTTCAGAAATCTCTCGGCCAACTCTTCCGTGGAGATGAAGGATCTCGGCCCGAGCTGAGGTGAATCTCGGCCGAGATAGGGTAAATCTCGGCCGAGATTTTTCGGTCTCGGCCGAGATGCCCTGATCTTCTGAAACTGAAACTTTCTGTTGCCAAATCTCGGCCGAGATTTCTTGGATCTCGGCCGAGATGCCATCTGCTTCTGTCAGTTCTTCGAATCTTGATTCCTCGTTGATGGGGAGAAGACTCAAAGATCGGACTTCTTCAAACAGTTCATCTTTTGGCTCTACTGTCATGATGCTCATGGTCAAAACCTGCTCAAGAGGGTCAGAACATAGAATTGAATTTATAATCTCCCAATCATCTTCATCATCCTCTAGGATGTTGTACATATCCTCTTCAAACAAGGTCCCTTAATCAAAGGAGGGAGTTTAAATTCCACAACTTCCTCATCAATTCTAAATGTAAGGGTAGCATCCCTACAATCAACTAAACATCCAGAGGTAGCAAGAAAAGGTCTCCCTAAAATGATAGGAACAGGACAGTCAGCAGGAATATCCAAAACAACAAAGTCAATAGGGATAAAGAACTTCTCTAATTGGATTGGAACATCCTCAATGATTCCCACAGGACGTGTGGTGGTTCTGTCTGCCATGCAAAGAGTCATCTTTACTGGCTTTGGTTCTCCAAGTCCAACCTTCCTGCATAAAACGAGTGGGATAATACTTACACTAGCTCCAAGATCGCAAAGTGCTTTGTACGTTCCATCTCCAACTTTGATTGGGACACAGAAAGATCCGGGATCACTCAATTTTGGTGGCATCTTTCCACTGTTCCTCTGGATGAGGTCAGTAGATCTCCGGGTCATTCTGACTTCTCCATATTCCTCTAGCTTCCTCTTGTTGGAGAGGATTTCCTTCAAGAACTTTCCATAGGCAGGCATCCCTAAAATAGCATCAACAAAAGGGATGTTAATATGCAATTTATTTAAAAGGTCAAGGAACTTACCAAAGTGCTTGTCCAATTGAGCTCTAGCACGGGATTTAGGAAAAGGAAGTGGTGGCTTGTATGGAGGAGGAGGGATGTAGACATTCTCTTTTTCCTTAGGCTCCTCTTCCATTGGTTGCTTTCCTTTATCCAAAACCTTTGGTTGTGGATCATTTGTTTCTAATCCACTTCTTGTAGTGATTGCCATGACTTGCCCCTTTGGATTATTTTCAGTTTTTCAGGAAGTCTTCCTGGATCTCTTTGAGCGTCTTCGGCCTTCTTGAACACTTGAGTTTCCAAAACCTTTTGGGCTTTGGTTACACTAGTGACTGTACTCTCTAGATTTCCCATCCTAGCCATCAATTGCTCAAACATTGCTTCAACTCTATCCTTTGGTTGAGCGGGTTCTGGCTTGGACGGCTGGCCTGCATTGCTAGAAGAAGCTTGAGGGTTCAAAGCACCCTCAGGATTAGAATAAGAAAAACCAGGATGATTATGATTAGGCTTGTAGTTATTTCCCTGATTATTCCTATTATAATTGTTGTTATGACCTCTTTGGTTTTGATAACCTCCTTGGTAGTTACCTTTACCCATGTAATTCGCATCCTCTTCCTTGGATGCTACCTGCACTTCGGCTTGCTGAGCTTTCAAGTTAGATGCAATTAATTCTTTCAAAGATTTAAGTTCAACTTGCAAAGCATCTAACCTTGAATCATTAAGAGTGTTTTGGTTTACCTCATAGACTCCGGGTCTAGTCTTTCTCTCTTCAACTTTCCTGTGAGAATACTTTTCAATAGTCTTGGCTTGCTTCGTAATGAATTCCCAAGCTTCATCCACAGTTTTTTCCATAAAAGTACCTCCAGAAAGTGATTGCAATTTAAATTGAGTATCTTCATCAAGTCCCTTGTAATAAATCTCTAGCAATTCAATCTTAGAGATCCCATGATGAGGACATTCCAACGTAAGGTCAATGAACCTCTCCCAAGACTTATACAAACTCTCCTTATCTTTCATCACAAAAGCATTTATCTTCCCTCTAAGTTCAGTAGTCTTGTAGGGTGGGAAAAACTTAGTGAGGAATTCAGACACCATCTCCTCCCATGTGTTAATCCGCCCATATGGAATAGTTTGATACCAAGCTAAAGCTTTATCCTTAAGAGAGAAAGAAAAACCTCTTATCTTATGATTGTTACCTTCCATACGAGCTGGACTTACCGCATCCATAAGAGTCTCGTAGTTGTTCATGTGTTGGTGAGGAGATTCTGTCTCTGTCCCACCAAACTGATTCTGGCGAATCATCTGTATCACCTGCGGTCGCAGCTCATGCTCATGATTCGCGGGATCTCCAAAGTTAACTCCAGGACGGTTAACTCTTTGGGTAGGATCCATCCTCTGTCCAAGTGTTTGTGGAACTTCCACAAAAGGCTGGTGAATGACAGGTCTGAGAGGAGCGGGAGGTGGAGCTTGTGGAGGAGCTTCAACTCGAGGGAGGAATTGGAGCTAATTGTGGTGCTGGAATTACTTGCTGCACTGGAGCTGGAGCTGCAGCTGGCCTCTGGTTCATGGCTCTGGCTATCTCTTCCATTTGAGCTCTCATTGCAGCCATTTCCCTTTCTGTAGTTTGCTCTCTTTCTCTAGCAATCCGTCTCTCAGCTTCTAGTTGCTCTAAAGCATCTCTGAGTTCAGCTTCATAATCTCTTATTTCAGCCATTTTAGAAGCTTTCCGGGCTCTTAGTCTCTCTCGCAGTGTCCTTTCAGGTTCGGGATCGTACGGAACTAGTTCTTTCAAACCCCGAGTTCTTTGCATACACTGTGAAGGATACCTAAAGTCCTGAAAATTCCAAAAACAAAACCAGAAACGAGATCAAAAGTAAAAGAAAGACTTACACTAAAAGAAATCACAAAACAAAACAAATGACTTAGTCCCCGGCAACGGCGCCAAAAACTTTGTTCGCTTTTCACGCCCCTATAAACTTTTATCAAGAATGATAAAAGCTCACAGGTTAGTAAAAACACGGTATGTTTTAAATTTATAAACAAGAAATAAACACCAACGCGAACCCACAGTGTATGGGTCAATTACAGTTAGGGTAAGTATTCCAAGGTCGAACTCAGGGACTAAATGTTTGGAATGCATGTGATCACAGATAGCGTAAATCAAAATAAAAGAACGAGGTTGGAAAAGAAGGGAAGAAAGATCAAAGGAGTTTTGAAGGGTTTTCTGTAAAGTTCGCAATCAAATAACAGATTTGATCGAAAACCAAGTAAAACAGACAAACGAAAGTATATCAATAAAGAAAATGCGGATTCCAAGGATTCAAGGTCATGTTTATACGCACGGACTCAGGAAATCTCTCAAAAGATCTATGGTTACAAACTTCAGGGAAGAACGTTTCTAAACTGATAGTCTATTACCGGGTAAGTCTCAAGACTATCTAGTTCCAAACCAACTACCTATTACCGGGTAAGTCTCAAGGTAGAGAGGTAGGAAATTCTAAACAAACCAAATTCCGAACTAAGGGAAAGGTAAACCATTACCGGGTAAGTCTCAGGTATTACCCTACTTAGGACAGAATCTAGGCACACTCAACCCAATAGAGGTTTTCACCTCTATTACCTATGGTCGAACACTCAAGTATCTAACGGAACATTACCGGGTAGGTCTCAATTCCGGTTTAGGTTACTAGCTAGATGAATTCTAACTAGGTTTAAGAACAAGCCAACCATAGGATTTCAAAGCTACTCAAACCAAGCAATAAGCACAATTCCATCATAGTCCGGGTAATAACGAATCCCAATTCACCTTGGATCCACAGAGTTTTAGCCAACAATCGACATTTCAAACGCAATCATCAATCCACTCAATTCAATGGAAGAAACAATCATCAATCCAAGCAATTCAATGGAAGAAGCAATTATCAATCCAATCAATTCAATCAATTCAAGAGAGAATGCATAAACAAGAATCTAAAATAGAGATTAAGAAGAAACTCAGCTTTATTGATAGAGGATTAGCAAAACGTCAAATTCCCAATATTCGCGAAGTTTCTCCAAGCTCCAACAAGTTCAACAATGGCCAACAATGGTGTAGGGCAAAGGGAGAAGAAAAGGGAAAAAGCTCTCTCCAAAGGAGCTCGAAATTGAATGAAACGGGAACCCCCGGAAATCATTTAGGGCTTTCCTTTTATATCCCGCAACGGGCTGCCCTAAAACAAATCCGAAAATTAACGAAATAAATCGGCGAACAGGAATCTCGGTCGGAAATCTCGGTGACCGAGATTTTTGAAAGTCGGGCCGAGATTTGCTTCGTGATCCAGCGTTGACGAAATCTCGGTCAGAAATCTCGGTCAAATGTGAAAAATCTCGGCCGAGATCGGGACCGAGATGGGGACCGAGATTCTTCGACAGAAACTTCTGATATGGGATCTCGGTCGAGCTCGGATCTCGGCCGAGATCATGTGGATCTCGACCGAGATTGCTCCAATCTCGTGCGTTTCGTCTTGGCTCGTCTTTTCCTCCTTTCCCGTGCCTGCGTGATCGCTCCTAAGCGTCCATCCCGAGGCCTGATCCTCAAATGCATCGTTTTAGCTCCGAAACACGCCAAAATACCTACAAAGACACCAAAAGTGTGTGTAGACATCTATACTCGCAAAGTTGCATTAAACAAGTATAAAGAACACAACTTAAGGCTAAAACATGCATGCGGGAAAGGGAAAACTAACTATATGCTCTACTAAACTAGGTCGATAATTCATGTTATCAGCTGCAACTGCTGGAACCCGCAGGGGTGGCAGCCAGGACCGCAGGGGCGGAAGGATGAGCCGCAGGGCGGCCTCTCTCACACGCAGGGGCGATAAGGCCAAAAGTGCTTCAAAGGCTAAGGCTCTTACACCTCACCCCCCTAAAAACAAGTTTCGTCCCGAAACTTGTACAAACTCCGAAAGCACTCAAACACAAAACCGGATACTCTCTCTATCGGAGGTATCATATCTCGTACATAAGGTATCAACCCATATGACACTATACTCAAAAGATCACACTACTATCTGGGGCATAGAGGGATATCTCTAGCCAAACTATCATCGGGTATGGAGAAGACATCTCCATCCAAACTATGTCATCAAATAGCATGGAGTAGGAACCATCTCCGGCTATCCCTAACAGTCGTATCACAATAGCATGGAGGTAAGAACCATCTCCAGCTATACCTAACAGTCGTATCACAATAGCATGGAAAGAACCATCTCCATCTATACCTAACAGTCGTACTAGCACAACAGGATCTAGTAAGATCATAAACACATCATAGCTAGCACGAAAAAAAATAAACATAGCATAGCATATAAGCACATAAGCACATATGCACGAAATCATATCGCTCCTCAGGCTAGTCCTAAGACTTACTCCTGGATACTATATGTATATCTATCCCCGCTTATAACTCTGGATAGTTTCCTCTGGATACTATTCTCAGTCTCTCCCGAAGCCTCATCAGGTTCTAGTCTTAACCACTGTATTCTCAACACAGGAATGTTCTATAAACGCAGACATCTCATGCCTCTGCCTAGGACGATAATAGAATGCTTGATACAGATGTGGTCCGGCTCAACCACCAAATCATCATAACTCAAGTGTGTCTCGGAGCTGGTATGTAGTCCCTCAACTGAGACACATGAAACCCAGGGTAAATCCTCGAATCTCGAAGACAGGATTATCTGTAAGCAGCGCTCTCAACTTCTTCTTAATGTCAAAGCATCTAACACCTCGTGTCGGAGACACTCTCAGCCATACTAGGCTCCAATTTTGAATTCTAGAGGTCTACGCCTCCTATCTGTATACGACTCTGACGGCTCTGCACAGTCAACAATCATTCTTTAACCAGGGCTACTCGAATCCCATCATCCTGAACCTGATCAGGTATCAAATCACTGTCACTGCTCTGCTCATTTCAACTAACGTGTCCGATATCTCTGCCCATACAGTGCCTCATAAGGGCCATCCCAATAGATGCATACTAAAACATAAACTCGCAGCATATTCTTTTAGCGTCTGGATGGTCCTCTCTGACTGACCATCTGTCTGAGGATGGAACGCAGTAATAAAATATAAACTCGTCTCCAGGGCAGTCTGTATCTGCTGCCAGAACCTCGAGGTAAATCGTCTATCTCGGTCTGAGACGATCGTCCTCGGTACACCATGGAGTCTCACTATCTACCTAGTGTACTCCTCAGCTAATCTGCTCACGGCCACGTCTCTCTAATAGGAATGAAGCGTGTGCCGTCTTCGTCAATCGGTCCACTATGACCCAAATGGTATCAAAACTCCGGCTCAGCCTCAGTCCAATCACAAAATCCATGGTGACGTCCTCCCACTTCCTCTGTGGAACCGGAAGTGGATGGAGCTCACCTCTAGGTCTGCAATGTTCTATCTTGACCTGCTGGCAGGTCGCACACTGTGTCACAAATCGGCCACATCGGCTTCAGCCCTTTCCACCAATATAAACGTCTCAAGTCCTGACACATCTTACCCGTACCTGAATGTACAGAGTAAGGTGTACAGTAAGCCTTCTGTAAAAATCTCTGTCTCAGCTCTGTATCAGCAGGTACACAGACGCGACCACAGCGTCTTCAAACTCCCTCTGCTCCAGCAGGAACTGTGGTGTCTCATCCCGAGACATCCTATCTCGTACCCTCATCAAGATCTGGCAGGTCTCCTGCTTCTGTTGGATCTCTCTCAACAGATCAGGTAGAACCTCTAAAGTACTCAGCCGGGCATCCTCATCCGGAAACCGAAAGTCCAACTCTAATCAGACCAAATCCCTCTATCTCCTCTGGTTGTGCCCAAACAGGAGCAGAAGTCAAACGTCTCTTCAGCTCCTTAAAACTCTACATACACTGATCAGACCACACCAATCTGTTTGTCTTCCTCAGCAAACTCGTCAGTGGACGGGCAATCACAGAAAAGCCCTCCACAAAGCGTCTGTAATAACCGGCTAGGCCAAGGAAGCTACGTACTTCCTTGACGTTCGTCGGTGTAGTCCATGCTGCTACTGCCTCAATCTTGGCCGAGTCACTTTAATTCCTTCAGCTGATACCACATGACCCAGGAATGCTACCTTTGGCGTCCAAAGCTCGCACTTAGAGAAAACTTAGCATAAAGTTCTCTATTCCGTAAAACTGTAACACAGTCCTCAGTTGTCTTGCATGTTCCTCTCTCTCACCCTCAGCTGGTGATATCCTGAGCGCGTCCATCCTGGAAAATACTGTCGCTCCGTGAAGCTGATCCAACAAGTCATCCATACACGGCAATGGATACTTGTTCTTAATGGTCACCTTGTTCAGCTCTTTGTAATCACTACACAGTCTCAACGATCCGTCCTTCTTCCGTACTAAGAGGACAGATGCTCCCATGGAGATACACTATGGTGAATAAAACCCTTCTCGGCCAACTCCTCAAGTTGCTTCTTCAGCTCCAACATCGCAACAGGCGCCATCCGATATGGGCCTTTGAGATCTGCCTCGTACCAGGCTCTAACTTGATACCAAAGTTCACACTCCTCTGAGGCGGCAAACTGGACAGCTCAGCAAACACATTCTGCAAACTCACAGACCACTAGAATATCCTCTAATGCTGGACTCTTCCCTTCCTTCATAGCATAACACCAGAAGGCCTCACATCTCTGAGCAAACAGTCTAGCTACTCGTAACGCACTGATAACCATACCAGATTTTCCAAGGTCCCATCCTCGGAAAACCTCTATCTGTCCTAACTCGGTAGAGAGGGTAACAGTCCTCCGACCTATATCTAAGACTGCAGAAAGTCTATCCATCCAATCCATACCTAGTATGACTTCTTCATGCTCTAATGGCATGACGGAGAAGTCAACTAGTAAAACACGGGTCCCTACAAAAATGGGACAATCATGAATCTCATGGGTACCTCTGACCCTACTACCATCGGGTAACCCGATATGGAAGGGTGTCCCCTAAGTCAAACCAAAACCAAAACCAAACACTCCCCATAGGCATCAGATATAAAAGAGTGCATAGCACCCATATCAAATAAAACTCTGATAGGTAAACCATGAATCAGAATGGTACCTGTAACAGTTGGTGTAGTTGGCTCTTCTGCACTTCTCAGCTCAAAAGACTCTATCCTCAGCTCCTCTGGTATCCGTGGCATTCCCGCCACGGCCTCCGCCTCTACTCAACCCAGGAGCAGATCCCTGAGTAGTAAAACGATCTAGGACTCTCTGTTGTCCCTGTATCTGCTGCTGCTGAGGTGGTCTCTGCCCACCTCCCGCCGCATTGGCAGGGAAAGAACCCTGCCGAGATGAAGATCCACCCTGTCTGCAAAAAAGACAGCTATGTGTCCTCGTCCACCACATATGTAACAAATCACTGTCTGCCTCGTACACTCTGATCGTATATGTCCATACCCCTCATAGTTGTAGCACTGTCGTCCCTTATCTGTAACTGGTGCAGATAAGGAATGACTCTGGCGACTCTGATCTCGCCCTGAACTAGCAGCTCCAGTAGTACCACTGGCCTGCCCAATACGCTGCCTCTTCTCAGACCCTCCGGTCCGAGAAGCTCTCCCCTGACTAGCCCGCTCTCGCTCATAATCGGCGGCTCTGTCCTGATAGTCCATAAAAGATTCACAGTGAAACCCGGCCATGTAGGCTCTGGTAGCATCCCTCAGTCGTCAAGAAAACAGATATATGTGCTGATCAGCAGAAGGTGCAGCTGGTCCCACCAAAGCCAGCTCCTCCTGAAACCTCCTGATGGCCTCGGAGACTGGTACATCCTCGAAGCCAGCCTCCATAAAATCACGTAGTTTCTCCCTCCTCAATGAGGCAGGGCAAAAACGCTCTCTGATCATCGTCTTCATCTGCTCATAACTGGTAACCTGTACTCGTACAGATCTCCACCAATGCTGTGCTAACTCTCGGAACAGACTCTGTACCAACTCTACCTTTCTGTCAGCTGGACATCGAATAGACTCAAGAGTAGAGTCTACGTGTCCGATCCACAGCTCTACGTCTAACCCCACCTCGCAAGAGAAAGGGGGTACTCCCATCTGATGAAATGCCTTCAACCAATTGTCTGGTCGAGGCCCTCGATGCTCCTCTATAACTCTAGCAATCTCAACAGCAAGTGTCGGTACCGCTGGCACCTGAGTAACTGTATGGGATCTCTCAGCTGACCCCTCATGTACTGGCAGATCCGAAATAGGTCTACCCGCTCTAGCAGCCTCAGTCACTTGACGGATATACTCGCGGAACGCTGGTCCCTCCATAAAGACATTATCCGAGCCATCTAATTGGACTCGTTGTGAACCCTGTCTCCTAGCTACGTTGTTCCCAGTCTCAGGAGCAACACTCTCAGCAACATCGTCATGAATCTCTTCCGTTGCGCGTGGATCTACAGCGGAAGTCCTACCCCGTCTTCTACTTAGAGGGGGTCTACCTCTACCCCGTCCAGTTGCAGGTAAGGCTCTAGTCTGAACCATCTGCAGAGGACGTAAACCTAACTCAGAAGGCTATATATATGCCATATGTATATATCAATCAATCACAACAGAATATCTATATATATATATATACTATCGAGATCTTCAGAGGGGCGATGGCTCACGTACACGATATCCCAAAACATTTTGTACTCATTTCAAAACCAAAACCTTTTGAAAAGTCAGACCCCTTTCGGGTTCCGTTTATTTATCTATTCGAACTTTATTGCAGATTACTAGTGTCATTGTTGTCAACCTGGGCTCTGATACCAACTTTGTAACACCCCAAATCCGTAGGACTCGAGGTGCTACTGGGCTAGGATCTCACAATGGATCCTAACCCTAGCCTAACAACAATTTCACTAAATCTTACAACAAGGCACCGATAGATTAAATACAAAACGTAAAACTGATACATAAATCCCAAAAGGTAATACATAAGTACCGTTGAGTACAAAAGATACATATAACCGTACATCAAATATCCCATATCCCACGATAATAATCTCAGTGTACGAAGCCCTCAGCGGATCACCCTCTCTGGATCACCCTGCAGTTCTCCTAACCTGTAAAGATCTACAACACGGTATGAAACTGTTAGCTAACCATACACATATAAAGAATGAGCATAAGCACAATTACATATCAGAATACTAAGCACTTCAACATGATATCACACATTTACCCGGTTCATTATCTTTATATAAGTGGTCCAACACACAAATCGTATATATATAAATATCAACATGAACATATGTGACACGAGGAGTATAACCCTCGCCTCTCGGGAAGGTTGCTAGCTGGAGTGGTGATCTGGTCACACTTCCCGTGTACCCTATGGGAGTGGAGCAAGTGCCCGTCCCACTTCCATATCTGGCCTGTCCGCAAAGAACCTCCCTGTCTCCACGCGGGAGGACAGGGCAAAGTTGTCACAACCCTACAATGGCCAGTCACTATACCATAGGTCGGTAAACATAATAGCACATACTAACAAGCATAAACATACACCACTCATGCAACATCCAATATAGAGATTGCAACTAAGTAAGTCTTATGGACTTACCTCAACCTCGGGAGTCTCAACTCAAACTCACAAAGCTCCGCTCTGGAGGTCAACTCCTCCTAAGCAAGGTATAACACATATATCACACTCATATGCATAACAGGGTCACACCTAGACCCAAGGGATCCATAAGGATCATATTCCAACTCGTAAACCTCAAAGCCGTAACCGGCATAAACGATACCGTACTCAACCTCATTCTAACCTTATACTCGTACCTAGCATGCTACTAACGCTCATACTAGGAAAGGAAAGGATCTACCTAACTCTAGGTAGAACCGGAACAAGACGCACCTGCGTGAAGGAGAGACACAGGGGCGGAACACATGTGACCGCAGGCGCGGCGGAACGTAGCCGCGGGAGCGGTGACAAGGAACGCTGGAAAACGCAGGCACGCCGCTGGCACGACGCATGCGCTACGACACGGTAGCCGCGGGGGCGGTGACTCTCGGCGCGGGGGCGGCGACAACGCAGGAAACGATTCTGCGATTTCTCCTCAGCTCTTCACGTGATCACACACGTCTCCTTTCATCCAGGTTACACATACAAACATCAATACACACCTATACATGCATCTAAACCTAAGCTAAGAGATTGAATCCAAGGAAAGAAAGAAGAAGGAGCAAGATTGCTTATCACTCTTGTGGTCCTAGCTGTAGAGAAGAGCTCACACACCTCCAGGCTGGCTTCCAAGCTCAGCATGCACACAACCAACAACAACATGCACTACCCACACATAACTCAAGCCAAACTCTTTCAAAACCAAGATCAAGGTCAAAAGGAAGCAAGGGAAGCTAGGGACGTGGGAAGCTGGAAGGAAAGTGAAGAACAAGCCCTTGATCAGCCAAGGCAAAGATTAAGAAAGGTAAAGAGTAAAGCACGGGTCAAAGAGTCAAAGAAGACGGCTGCAGCCGCCGGAACCCGCAGGGGCGGCAGCCAGGACCGCAGGGGCGGAAACACGGATGAGCCGCAGGGGCGGCCTCCCTCACACGCAGGGGCGGCTAAGGCCAAAAGTGGCTTCAAAGGCTAAGGCTCTTACAGATAGCACACCGACCCTTGGTTAAAACCTCCCCGGAAGAAGCTCTGCCAACCAACACACAAGGTAACTCGTAAGTTCTTGATTTCAAGAACTGTCACTATTGACCCTCGGCGAGTAGGAGAAAGGAAGAGGGAAAGATCACTGCTTACCCAATCTTGACAGAGGTAGCAACAAGGGAAAGAGAGAAGACCGCTGCTGCTCCTTCGTGTGGCTCGCCTCCAACACTGCACCGCTTCAGTACACCCAAGGTGATGTCGATCTTCTTCCCTGGTTCAAAAAGACGAACAGATGTTGTATAGAATAAGAGCAGCGACTGCTCAGTATCTCTGGAGAAACTAAGAAGAAGAAAAAGAAATTCTTACCCGTCCAGGAAGAAGAGGAGTCCAGGGAAAGATCGGCAAAGAAGGAAACCACGCCCAAGACCCGCTGTAGTGCGGTTATGGATCGCACAACGTGATAATGACCCGATGGTGAGTGAGGCACGAGAAGATCGTCTGGTAGGAGGAAGAACTGAGCAAAGACGGTTGCCAATCGGTTCCTAGAATCACGAAGGAAAAAGAATAAGATAAGAAGAGGAGAACAAACTGGCAACGTAGTCTGTTGACTCGTTCGCCGCTACCTCTTGCCCAGGGAAAGAATGAACCAGCCGGCCCAAAGAAGAAAAAAAGAAAGGGAGGCCCATGGCCTGGAAAAGAAAGAAGTAAGGCCCGGCCGGTTTTGACCCAAAGAAACTATCCGGCCTAATGGCCCACCGGTTTTGACCCAAAGGAAAGGATAGAAAGAATAGAAATCGTTCTACTCGATTTCGGGAAAATCCGGTAACACTACCGGTATCGAAAATAAAATTTTCCGGGTTTTCACACCGCACATGTGCATGCAAGAGCACGTAT
Source organism: Fagopyrum tataricum (assembly GCA_002319775.1). Taxonomy (NCBI): domain Eukaryota; kingdom Viridiplantae; phylum Streptophyta; class Magnoliopsida; order Caryophyllales; family Polygonaceae; genus Fagopyrum; species Fagopyrum tataricum. The sequence continues at coordinate 36,250,057 of CM008282.1, read as the reverse complement.
GCATGGGCCAGAAGAATAGCTCGAAGGAAGTACCAGAAGCTGCGTGGAGCCTTCAAGAGTTGGACGTTATATTAATCTAGTTGGGCTTATTTTGTTATTAAATAAAGTCTTAATTAGATCTAATATTTTCAGCCCATATTTAGACATTTTAATTTGGGTTTTGCATTTATTTTATTGTCATTTATCTTTCTTCTAGAAGGTCCATATCTCCTAAAGATTTGACCTTATATTTTCGTTAGAAGATCTTATCTCGTAAAGATTCGATCTTATCGCTTCGCATTTTATTTCATTTCTTTTAATCAGTTTTGGGCTCGATCTTGGATCAAGCCCGTAGCCCGTGTAAGCACATTGGACGTCCCACCTTGCCTATAAAAGGCCAAGCTGGACGTCATTTTGATTCATTCAGATTATTAAACACATTGATACTTTTAAGTATTCCTTCTCGAGTGATTCGAGTCTTGATTAGGTGCGAAGCCTCTTCAAAACCCTGGACGGGTGAGAAGCACGTCCAATCTCGTTTGGTAGCTAGAAGAAACGTCCAGCCCCGGTGCGAAGCTTGGGTTGATCGTTCTTCGATCTTCCGGACAACTTCTTATACTTCTCGGACAATCTCGTTCTTCCCCGGAGTCTAAGATTATAGCGGAAGAGTCGATCTGCGAAGGGGAGACTCAACCAGCCTACCCATCACGGTCCATTCCCAACCACCGGATCCTTCCTCCATTCCTTCCCACACGTCTATCAACCCATCTCCACGTTTATCTCACCTTCTCGTTAGCCTACATCCTTGGTTTGAAAGATCGGGAATCCTCACGGCTTATCCCCGTATCATAATCAAGGTGAGTTTAGTTGAAATCCATAGAAGATAAGCTTGTTTGGGTTCGTGACAACTAATCTACTTGTGTAGATTGAAGTGAAGAAAGAAGGTGTTTGGTATCTAGACAGTGGATGCTTCACTCACATGACTAGACACATCACCATGCTTTCTTCACTTCAAGAAGCGATGGGAGGAAATCTTCATGCTGAGGTAAGAGGCAAGGTAACATACTCGGTGTTGGAATTGTAAATTTGAGTGAGAAGCTTGAGGTAAAAAAGGTGAGTTTAGTAGAAACTCTTGGCTTAAATCGTTAAGTGTATCTCAACTATGTGATCAAGGTAATATTAATCAATTGGTCAAAAATCAAAATATGAGAAGGAATTTGATCAAATCTAGAGAATTCCTCGTTTATAGACTGTAATGCAAAACATGGTGTGACTTACAACTTTTCAGCTGCAAGTTATTTGCAACAAACCGTGTTGTGGAACAAAATAAAAAGTTATTCATTTTTTTTTTAATCAATTGGTCAAAAATCAAAAGATGAAATGTTGGCGATTATGTTTCCAATTTCATAACTTCACGTGGTTAATTACCAACTTTTTCCTAGAAAGTTCTCTTTTCCTACTATTCATGACCGTGTGAGTCTCAAGGAGATCGTTAAGTGTCCTTCCAACATAATTTTTACTACTTTTTGATAATTGCCACATTCTAAATATTATTAGTTTCACGTTCAAAATTGAAGTACGAGAAAATTCTCTAATCTAAAATGCCCCTATAACCCATTACCAAACACACCCTTAATATTGAATTGTTTGTTACATCAAATCTCAAGGTTCAACAATATAAACACAAAGTAAACAAAATATAAATGTAGTGTTCAAATAAATGTTTGTAAAAACTCCACCATATATGATTTATGAAAATAAAAAAAACACCACTAAATTATGATTCTATCAAAATAGACAAATACTTAATACATAATAAAATACAATCCTAAATATAGAATTTCAAATCTTTTTCACATTATAAAAAGTTTTCTATTATAATTAAACTTATGATAGTTAAGAAAAGGTAATTATGTAGATATTTTGTATTACATATTTATTTTCACGTATGATATAAAGTAAGAAATATATACATATAATAGTAAAAAAGTGTACAAAAAAGCATCAAATTGTTTTTTTTATAAATATAGAAAAAAAACTCAATCTATAATGCTTTAACAATCACATATTTATTTATTTAAAAAATAAAAAATAATATTGTATTAAAATATCCTATAAGATTCAATTTTGTTATCGAAATAGTTTAATTCATCCGCGTACACATTAAATGATTTTTGTTATGAATTATCGAAGTAAAAAGTTTCAAAACATAAACAGTAAAGTAAACCAGAAAAAAGTGTCTACAAAGGTTGAATATCATACATAATGGAAAAGAAAAGAAAAAAAAAACATGTATGGAAAGAAAGAAAAATGATATATAAATAGAAAATGCTGGAAAGGAAGAAAAGCAAAAAAAATTCATACCATTAAGTTCATTTAACACTACCATATGCGAGTTTTGGATGCAGTCATATCGACACTAATACATCGGATTTTATTAAAACTCTGAAGTTAAGCGTACTTAAACGTAAGTTGTACTAGGATGGTTGACATCCCTGAGAAGTCCTCGTGTTAGCCTCATCTTTTAATTTAACTAAAAAACATATACTAATTTCAACCGTTAGATTAGTGATCACATGGTCACTCCCGCAAAGCTCCGATACAGTCTCACTACTGACGTACATGCATCTATCTACTCTTTACTGATAATTTATCTACTTATATTGAACATAATCCTTATCATCACATATAATTTCTTATTAATTTCACCATATATTATTCTATAAAAGTAAATCAATCATGTTTTTTTGCATATTTTGTATTCAAATCTTTAGAATATATCAAATATCTTAAATTAATTATGATTTGAATCTTTTTTTTTTATTCATCCATATTCCCTCTAATGTTTTGCTCAATATAGAAGTACATTTTTTTAAAAATTTCATTCCTATGTTCCTGAATATATATATATATATATATATATATATATATATATATATATATATATATATATATATATATATATATATATATATATATATATATATATATATATATATATATAAAGGAGAGTATATTCTTTTAATTGCAGCACCAACTAGTCATATTTTCTACAATTTTTAATATTATCATTTGATTTTACACTAGTAAGTCACACCATCTGTAGACACAGGAGGATTAAAAATGTGAATTTGCACAAGAAGCCAAGATCGCCAGTTGGATATGATTTACAAATTACAATGGCATTTGGCGCAAATATCTTTCCAATGGAGGGTAATATCGGAAATATATTTTTGCATTTCGAGGTAAATTCAAACGGTTTCTGACTTTCTTATCGGAAGTTGGTGAACAGGTAAGGATGAATAAAATTTCCCATTGAAGAGTGAAGCCGTGCGTGAACCTTGACTCACTATTATTGGTCATGCCATATAAATGCATTCTCATAATTCATAACCAAACCAGACGCCGTCCAGTTACAGGCATCAGAGAGAGAGCAAGAGAAAGAGGGAGAGAGAGAGAGAGGCATTTCTCAAGTTCTGGTACTACTCTTTCCATATGCTTCTTCTTGTTCTTGCTGTTTGTTTCAATTGCATGTCGCATCCTGTTGCCTTTCTTCTTCTCCAACTTCAAAATGTTTCTTTGCTCGTTGATTTCATCCTTCGCCATTTTCTTCTTGCTTTGTTGCTGTGGATGTGGATCTGAGGCCAAATTTCTCGTTTGCGGCCTCCAAGATCGTCTTCCAGATGTTAGATTTCTTCAATTATTTTTATGCGCATTCTTTACTTTACTAGGTCCAGATTTTAAAATAGGGAAACTTAATTGTGGATTTGAGCTCGCCTTGGGGGTTTGCTTTCGCTTCTAGCCGTCCGAAGGCTATTGAAAATTGGAAGTTCGTTTTTTAATCAAAATATTCTTTCGCTTTTCAGCACTTGGCAGCTTAGATGGAGACTACGAAGAAACAATCATCACACTGGTGGTGGTTTGATAGGCACAACAACAACAACACTGCTCGTTCTCAATGGCTTCAATCCACTCTCTCAGGTTCCCCCCTTTCTATTACTCTTCCGATTTCTTTTTTCTTCCAGTTTTTGAGTGTTCAGCTTTGTGGATTACAATATTGGAGCGGGGCATTGTGGATGCTTAATTATATGAAGATTTCGTCTTGCTGATTTTAGTTCTTGCCTATTCAATCTGCTACTCAATTCATATATCGGATGCATTTAATCACTTCTTAATTCTTCAATCTTATTGAAACTATTCCACTGTTATTATTTACTACTAGCGCATACAAATTCTCATTGATTAACTATTATTATTATGTTTGTGCTGTTTGATAAATTGAACAGTATTACAATTAAGCAGAGTTTTATTAGCAGCATTTATAAACTTTTTTCTGTTTATCTTTGAATTTGATTCTTGACCGTTAGATGTACTTGCTATCTCACTTTGAATATTTTTGAATCGAGTGATTCTGGCACGTTATGCAAAGTTATCAACCTTGTCTGACAGAGTACTGCCCTACTTATGATTTAGACGGATGAATTCCCTTTTTGTATCTTTATATAACCTGATATAATATCTTGTAAAAATAAACTCGAGCTAGGACCCACCATTCTCTTTCATTTCAAACTTCACCAATCCTACTTTTGTATTACATGCCCCACTCAAATGTGTATATATGTATAATGACAACATCTTGCATGCTTCCTTTTCAAAATTTGCCTCTTAAGGATTGTTTCTTTGGACATACCGTGATCCTGTACCAACAATTTTGCCTTCACTCGTATAGCTAGTCATCTTGTGCCATGTGTTTATCTGAACCAAAACCTTGTACACATGATATTATTTGTCAAATTAAACATTTGATTTTGCCACCGGTAGTGATTGTTTGCTTACTTTTATTGCAGTACTAGATCAGAAGACAGAGGAAATGCTGAGGATTATTGAGGAGGATGCAGATTCCTTTTCTCAGCGAGCAGAGATGTACTACAAGAAGAGGCCACAACTTGTTGGAATGGTCGAGGACTTCTATCGTGCCCACCGCTCTTTGGCTGAACAATTTGATCACTTAAGGCATGAACCAGGAGCTCGTCGCACATCACCTTTGGCACGCTCGTTTTCCCTCAAAATGGATGAGCAAGAGAAGGAGGTATGCTTTACTAAGTTGGCCTATGATTCAGAGGATTCATCAGAGAAGTCATTGAACCTACTTAAGCCCTTTAAAGGATGCTGTACTGACGTAGCATATGATTCTGATGAGTCTGTTGATTCAGAAGTGGATGATCCTATACTAGAAGCAAAGGATGAAGCTATAGACATGATGAGCGAGGTCCTATCATCTGCTCCATTGAATCACCAGGATCTAATGGATGAAATTGCCAGGCTCAAGGAACAACTCATGGAGAAAGATAATACAATAGGAGAGCTAAAGCTGAAGCTATCTGAAACTGCCAATGAAGTAAAGACACTTAGGGAGGACGCCGGGGCGCTCAGAATGGAAAACGTAGAGATGTACCTCCAGAAAATCAAAGAAACCGAAGAAAAGGAGCAGCTTATTGTAGAGAATTCAACTCTGAACAAGCTACTCATACAGAATGACGAAGCAATGAAACTGACTGAAACTGCCATTGAAGTAAAAACACTTAGAGAAGAAGCCGGGAAGCTCAGAATGGAAAGCGTAGAGATGTACCTCCAGAAAATCAAAGAAGCTGAAGAAAAAGATATAATGGCGAAGAATCTCAAGAAGGTGGAAAAAGAAGTTGGAGTCCTTCAAATGGAGATCCAGGAACAGAGAGAAATGCTGGAAGAGAAAGACGAGGGAAAGAGAGAAGCGATCAGGCAGCTGAGTTTTGCAATAGAGATGCTGAAGAGTGAGAATCGGCTTCTGAAGAAGACAATTGTGAATGAGAGCAACAAAAAATGGAATCCCTTTGAGATCCAAGTGTTGAAGGGATTTGGGAAGATACTCAACTGTTCAATCATGTCCTCCAAGCCAAGTGTTGTTCCTCTCTAGGGGTGGTCAAAGCTAATGAAGCAGATTAGTTGATTTGTTACTATGAAGATTACAGGTATGTCGATGTGAATGAAAGGGCTGAGATTTCTCAGATGGATAACCATTTAGCATGTTAGTATCATTAATCTGTAGTGTAAGACTACAAGGTCATGCCAACATTTGTAATGTAGCAAGCTATTATGGAGTATATAACTATGTGATGTAGGATAAGCTCATTTCTTACTATAAATTTGTATTCTTTTGTCAATTTTATACCTTTAGTTGTTTTTGTCTATTTTCATATATATTATGATTTCTACCATTTATTAAACTAGCTTAATACCATTTCTTGTATGAAATTTGTGTAAAATTTAAATTAAGAATTTGTGTACAACCATATGTCATTATCACATTAGCCTGATCTGAAAATACAAGCTACCACCGAAGATCTTATTGTTTGCATGGAGATACATTGATGAATCTTTGCTCGTAAAGTTAGAGTTGTAAAGGAAACATTTGGATCTGCGAGCGTCGTGGTGAGTTCTCGGAGTGTATAACATGAAATTTGGGAGGGATCGGATACACTGCTATTTGTGATGCACTGGCTTCCGTGCAGTCCTGAGGTTTTGGTAACCAATCTGTCTAAAACGTATGGGATGGCTATCCTTAGTTCCTTACTGCGTTTCAAACAAGGACTTGGATTAGTTGGGCTTTTCGGAATATGCTATTGTTTAATGAAGATGCCCCAAACATTGAAAGTGCCAAAATTAATTTTCTGCAATGGATTCAGGATTATAAGGCCACAAACTGTGTACCCAGAAACCAGGAAAGAACACCTACACAAACATGGATACCTCCGGGAGAAGGGATAACCAAGGTAAATGGTGATGCTTCGTTGGTCGACGGTGGTAGGCTGACCATGACGTCAGTCCTGAGGAACCATCAGGGTCATATTCCGAGTGCAAGAACGAGACTGATCTATGGAAGATGGCCGATGTGGTGGATCGAAGCTGAGGCGAGCAAACTCAGTATACAAGAGGCTAATCGCAAGGTTGCAGGACCATCATCTTGGAAACGGATTCACAAGTTCTTGCAAACTTTGTCAACTCGGAAGCTATCATTAGAACTCATGGATCGGAGGTCTTATTATTCTTGAAGAGATCCTCTCACTCAATACAACCTTTGAATCTTTCTCAATGGTTTATGCTCCCTCGTAGCGCAAATAAAGTGGTTGACGCTTTAGCTAAAGTCTACCCTGTTGACGGGCTAGAACAAGTTTTTGTGGGCTCTTTACCCCAAAATTTAACGAACCTAGCTTATCTTAGCGGATAATGCATAATGAAGTTTTCGGTTCCTCTCAAAAAAAAATATATAATACTTATGTTATTGAGTCAACGTCCGTGTTTCTCATGAATATAGATGGCAGTTAAATCATTTTCATCTAATTATTCTAGCAACAAACTTGCGTTTTACAACTAAAGTAACATTTTACTTACTCTTGCAGAATTTATTTTTGAGAATTTTCTAGTCACTAAGCATAGACTTTTATAGAATGTTCAAGTTCAACGTATTAAAAGAAAAAAGAAAGTGTTCTAGTTTTCTCTCGTTCTTTGTTTGACAAATTTGTTTAATTATAGATTTAGTACATATCCGTGTATGATTATGCTAATCTTAGAGCTTATTTTTAATCGCTAAGAATCATTTCCGATAACGAAATGATTCCAAACGATAAAAAAATTGTATTTATTTAGAGGTTTTTTAACACTTTAAAGTAATATTTTTAGTTCCATTTCGTTTTCCTTCCACCACTCAAACCAAACGATCAAGTAAAAGTATGTTCGGATGCAATTTGAACCAAGTGAAAGTGATGTCAAGTTACTATTAAGACTTGACCAAACTGTTTATGATGGTAGTGAAAAGATTATTCCCTGTGTTATAATAAGACAATAAATCTAGGTATACTGATACAATGGGACAGGGGAAACATATTTTGGGCCCATGGATTAATGGACCCGGGGCGACAGGGGGTAAGGGGGTGGAGCTCCCCGCGGAGGATTCTATCTCTTTATAGAATCCTATCTATTTATAGGATTCTATCTATTTATAGAGGATTCTATCTATTTATGGTTATAAATAGATAGGTGTAGGGTTGTATTCATTATCCACCAAAGTATATTGAAAACCCTAGCTGTAAGGTTTGTGCAGCAAAACCACAAAGCGTCTTGTCTCTCTTCTCTCTCTATCTCTGAAGTAACTCGTTGAAAGATCACGACACCTTAAAATTTGTTGTTTCTTTGCCATCCTGATCCTTTATCTACATTGTTGATGGTACTATAAAGATTATTTCCCTAGAATTCGTTGCATAACATCCAACTTTACAATTTCGCAACAATTCTTGTTGCTGAGAGTTAAAGAAGCCGCGTCTAAAGCATGTGGGATGGACCTGCAACAGGTTGGTAACAAATAATCAAGTGAATTTGCGGAAAAACTTGACAGATTTGTTATGAAACTAGCATTGATATAGGTAAAAGAAAATGGAGCCTGTGTTATGCGCATAATCAAAGTGTTGCAGCTTCAAAATGCCCCCGATGGAACTTGCATTGATCGTAGAATGCATGCCAGTTGTGGACTATTCTAGTACGTGTATTAATCAATGTATAATTTAGTATAAAAATTCTCAATTCGATCAGTATTGATCCTACACTATTGTAAGAATCTAGTGTTATCGTCATAAGAACCGAGTAAAGAAATTGAGATAATTCGATTGGTCTTACTACACACTTGGTAAAAAATTATAATTAATTTGGCTAGTATTGGACCATGGGTCTTACACTATCATAAGAACTAAGTAAAGAAATTTAGAGAAAAAGTTGATCAAATCTAAGACTTCGATTTATTAAATTGGAAATTTAGCCGAATACAATTCTATATACCACTAGATGAATTAGCTTCTGCATAACCAGAGTTTAAAATGTGTTTATACATTATTTTTTAACATATTTTTATACATTATTTATGCATAGGTTTAAAATATGTTTTTACATTTTTTTTATGAGTTTAAGTGTTAAAAATTTTCAATATTTTGTGCGTATTTATTATTTATCTGCAGATTTGCGGATTAAACGTTAAATCGGACACAAAATCTAATACCTTTTTATGATTTTTGACGGATAATTTAAATTATTTGTTTGATCCGGCTGAAACATAATATTCGAATTAAAATTTTCCTTCTCTTTTTTAAGATTTTTTTTAATAGAAAGTAATCCAAAATCAAATAAATAATCCAAATAAAGGTATATGATTATTATTTAATTAATTAAAACAAAATTTCTCTAGATATATGAATAATCGTTTTATTAAAAAAATAATTTGTATCTGATCAAGGGAAAATATTTCGATCGGTTTAAAATGAATAAAATATTCTCGAATTTCGTCGAATTGAATTTGTTCTATAGATTTTTATTGGATGTTTATATAGATGGTTGAAGTAATTGAGATAAAAAATAAAATATATTATATTTATACATGTTTAAAAACAAAGTTGTAATATATAAAGAAATCTAATAATATAAATAAATAAATTATTGTTTGTAGATTTGTATAAATTTTTAAATAAGTATTAATGCTACATTTACGTAGGATGAACTCTATAGAGGTCACGGACATTCACATATAGGCACACACCAAAACCACTCGACACATCCCAGTATATTATGGGAAATGGAAATTGACTTTGGTTCAGAAATTTTGATCATATTTATTTAATTAAATTATAAATTCTTGAAGGAAAAAAAATTGGTCTAATATAGTTGGTTCAGTATGGTTCGGACGAAACCGAATTTATGTGGACCACCGACCCATCCATAAAGACAATGTAATTTCAAAAGTTTGGGGTCAGGCCCGGTTTGGAGTAATGAACAACCTCAGTAGGTGCTTGAAATAGATTAAGGTGTGTTCGGTATGACAAGTTTTTATTTGGATAGTTGAAGCATTTTGTATAATATAAGTTTTTTTTAGTTAGTTGTGTAGTTTTTTGAAATTTTTAATAAAAAAATCTAATTGATATTTAGTAAAAATAGATTTTTGAGTAGTTTTTTAGTGTAATTTTACCAAAAATCAAAAGAGACAAATCATGTACAAATAGTTAAACATGCTTTGGGCGTAAAATTGTAAACAAATTTGGTAATCTACTCAAAAATCTCCCTAAAGTTATTATTCAAAGCTAACAATAAATGACAAATAATCTAAACAATAAGCTTCACAAAAATCTATATATATATATAATCTCTACATGCCAAAACCACAAGCTTTCATAATCACAAACAATCTAAACAGATAGGTAATAACCACAAGCTTTCAAGCTTTCATAATTATAGACAATCTACACATAAAAATATGTAATAATACACGTCAAACACATCCTAAGATAGTTTTGCAAACATTGAAGTAAGCATCACTATTGAGTTAACTATAGCATTTATAAGAAAGTTGAAAGAAGTTACCATACATATATAATCTCTTGTTCTGCTTGCCGGGAAGAAGTTACCATACATATATAATCTCTTGTTCTGCTTGCCGGGGTAATGTATAAGATTGTAGATGCTCAAAATCCTCTCCACAAAGAAAGCAAGAGAAGAGAGAAAGAGAGTTCGTGAGAGAAAGAGAGATCTTGTATGATCTTGAGGGAAGAAAGATAACGAACTCAAGCTTCATTAGAAACTTGATTCTGGTTGCGTTGCGTCATCTTTCCTTCATGTTCTTACCGTTCTTATCTGTTTCTTATTTTTAGGGTTGTTTGATCTTGTTTACGAGTTGTTGTAACCTGTAATACTACAATCTATCTACCTAGTGAATTGGGACGGATTTCTCCTCCTGAAATGCCGCAGAGTAAAATTTCCCCGAACTGCGTCACCAAATATTGGTTGTTTCTATCTTTGAATCGTTTTACAAGCAAGATCACTCTAGACCTGAAACCTGAAAGTGTTTTGTATAAACCATCTATGATTTAGTTTTATCATATAGTTTTTAAAACATTGAAGTAAGCATCAATGTTGAGTTAAGTATCACTGCACAGTAGCCATAGAATAACAGCTCCGTTTTGGCAGTTAATAAGCACTGCTATAGCATTCATAAGAAAGTTAAAGAAGTTAGCATACATATATAACATGGCATAACAAGTGTTCATCAGGTTCAAAAGCATTCTTCACTAGCTTTAGTTTACTAAAATTACACCTTACTGAACTTCTGACCTGTGCTTCCATTGTCCCAAAATGAAGCAAGTATCAACATTTCCCCGCTAACAACAGTAACATCAGTATTAACCAAAATCAGTTAACTGTTGTCGGAATCACGCATCATAGGCTTCAATGATCCGTTGTCAAAAGGGTAGGAGGAGTAATCTCCTCAACCACTCGAAAAATGGAGACGTCAAGCATCTTTGTTTCGTCATTCTCCTGACCAGTGAGCTTGAACAGACATACATCCCACTCTTCCAAGTTGTTATCCAAAGCGAACTTCTTCCATCCAGTAGCGATTCCACTTCTACTGAAACTAAACTTGGTTGCCCATTTCTTCTCTCCAACTCTCAGTGTCACATCTTGGGTTTTCTTACTAAAATGTTTGGTTACAAACTTAGATGGGATCGTCTAGTACAACAACCACAAGCAAACAGTCAATCTTCATAACAAATAAGCACAGCTGGAAAAAAATAATATGAAAAAAAAATTTTACCATAAAAAAGCCTTTATAGCAACAGGTAAACCGCATTGCTGCGAAAAAACTATTTTCAGATAGCTCTGAAGCCGCTTTTCTGAAGGCCTCTGTCTTCTCCACCTCTGTCACAGGCCTTCTGTTCGAAGCATACATAGTTACTACAGAAGAGAAAAAAACATTCAACAAGCATTATGATGTATGTTGCTTCATAAGTTGCCTTGAAGGCTTATGTATTGAAGCCTACCGCCTGGGGGCAAACTTTTCCTAGAGCGCTTTCTTCCAACTCTTCTAAAAAAAGCAAGAGGACAGTTTTCGGTAACTTCTTTGTTGGTTGATCCATTCTGATCAGGTTGCTTGGCAACCACAAGTTCACGTCCAACTGAAAATTTTATGGATTGTTACAAAAAATGCGTTTCAGCTTTACATTATGAACAACTAACTATAAATGTTAAGATGTACCATGCGAGTCTTGAGTAACTCGTGGAGTGTTTTGATCTGCTGAGGGTATCTCGTTGCTGGTTGAGGCGTTGTTATCACGTCCAGCTGAAATTCACAGTAAATATATCAGTCAATTGTTACAATATTTGTGGATTGTTACAAAAACAACATTTCAGCTTTACATCATGAGCAACTATAAATACTAATTGGGGTTTGGTAGGACAAGATTTGTGGGTAGCTTTTTATGGCGAAATTACCAAAAGAGACAAATATTAAAAATGTTTTTATAGTATAAAGAGATTTGTCAAAAGGGTTAAAATTGAAAAAAAAAAATTTATTGAAAGCTAACCAAAAATCTACTAAAAAAAAACTAATGAGAAATCTCTCCAAAAATCTAATCTTCTCAATAAACTTGTAATGACAAATTACTAAGCTTTATAAAATTGTAAAGCTCTACATAAATCAACACAAAAAGATTTACCGAACAGGGCCTAAGACATACCATGCAAGTCTTGAGTAACTCGTGGAGTGTTTTGATCTGCTGAGGGTATCTCGTTGCTGGTTGAGCCATTTTGATTACACCCAGCTGAAATTGTAAAAGTATATAGATTAGTGAATGGTTACATGAATTGCATTTTTCAATTGTGACAAGCAACTATTTACTAAACATACCATGAGAGTATCTCCCTTGTACATCCATTGCTGATCTCAATGCTGCTTTCTTTCTTACAAGCCGCATAGCCAATTGAATTGGACTAGGGCGAGATGGTATCTTCTTCCGCTTCCTAACACAAGGTCTTAAACCGTCATCTTTGCGTAATTTCTTATTAGGGTTGACACAAACCTCATCAGCATTGACAGCAGGGCTCAAATGCCCACATTTCTTGACAAAATATGCAGCTTCTTTCTCACATTCACCATCAAAGATCTTGACATCAAAACACGAATTCCGGTCATACTTGAAAAAAAGGATATCATTTTCTTCAAGGGAGTAAGCATTTACAAAATCTTCCCATCCATCTTGGAGAAACAGACCATCAACGTTTCTCATTAAGGTCACTTCCCATGAAGCCCCACTTGGGCCTTTAAGATTCATCTTTGGTAAAAATATACTTGGCATCATATTTTCAGCAAATTTCTGGGGTATGAGCTGAATCACACATAACAAAACAACAATGCAGTAATATATTTAGTAATTTGAAGACAGCAAAAATTCAGATTTATCCAAGATTGCATTTTTAATTCAAAGGACAGATTTTTAAACCCTATTAAATTAAAAGCCCCCTAATCATATTGCATGTGGGTGTTGCATTTTTCAGTTTTTAACGGAAAGAAAGTGAAAGAAAAGGCACAAAAATTACTTCACAGAACAATAAAGGAGGTAACTTTGTTCTTGCTACTTACAAAAATCATCTGGGTTGCCATTAATACTAAGTAGCAGTTCTTTAGTAGTGAAGAAGATGGTGATTAGAAAGAAGAGCTTACAAGCTTGTGATGAAAATCAGCAGTGAGAGAAACGCAGAAACGTAGACGCTTGACATGTTTCCAGTAAATTTCTTCTACCAAAGACTTGCAACCCCCACATCCATCTTCAACCTCTTTACGTTCCTTCATTTTTTCGAAGGAGAATAATGTGAGTCTGAAGATTGTTTGAGAAGAAAGTCTGTATTTTTAAGTGACAGTGACAGATTCGCAGTTTCATCATGGGGAAGAAAAAATGGGTTCATTGGGAAGTTACACGGATAGTGGATACGGCAGTAAATGGGCTCACTCTCTCACGTAAAGTTGAAAAGACTTGTTGTCCTATTATTGTCAAAATTTGCCACAAAGAGCCTCAATTTTGGAAAATGATACAGATATACACTGTGTCTGAGTGTAATTAACATACACAGAATGAATTAGTATTAATATATTCTTATCTTTTTTTTAGTTCATCCTCATTGTTGTTGGCACTTTCTCTCTGCTGACCACAGTGAAAGATGGTAGGCTGTAACATGATATAAGGTACTCGGACTCGGCTCGCATTCGGCTCGTCAAAAGCTCGGTTCGGACTCGTCTCGTTTATAAACGAGTCAAACATGTCAATGCTAAGCTTGTTCGGCTAAAATAACGTTATATGAGCATTATTTGAGGCGAGCTACTTGGCTCGGTCTCGGCTCATATAACACCCCTGAAAGATGGTGCTTAAATGTGAAATTTGTGAAACTATTGATTACAAACTGAGCAAAATTGAGATCTTGTATTGACTGGATCCATAAACCATTTGCAAAAAAATAACATGATTTGAACCTGTTCCCAAACCAAATGTAGGCTTATATGTTTTAAAAAGAAATAAACAGATTAAGGGCAAGAATATCCGGTGGTCATGCAGCTCGCCGGCGATGGGGTCTAGGCTGGGTTTTGTAGGAAAGATTCTTCGGAGAGGTGATTGAAAAGATGGGAAGAGAAGTGTTAATTTTCTTTAAAATTACGCATGTACCCTTTTTAATTTATTTTTTTTTTAAAGAAAGTTGTTTGATACACTTATATGACATACCGTGTAGTGGATCGAAAGGCCGATTAAAACGGTAGACGGACTCACAGTCAGTCATGAGAGAACCGAAATATACAAAAAAAAAAAGAAAAAAGAAGAAGAAGATGTTCAATCACAACGGCCGATCGAGAAGAAGTCTCAAAGTAAGTGTTATACAAATAAGATGAGAAAGAAACAGCGAACATAAGTTTGTAAAAGCAGGGTAGGGTATATTTTCCATTGACCATAAGTTAAAACCTTAGATTTTGACTCTTCATTTAATACTTTAGATTTTGATCACCTATCAACGACTCCTTCTCGCGAACGAATTCAACATTTTTTCAGACGGAACTCACCATATCAAGATGTACCTCAAATCATCGGACCAAAAATGTGAAACAAAAAACTCAAAATTGATGATTATTGTTAAATTGAATTGTAAAATTATTTTTCATATTATTTATTTATTTGTTTTTAAACTTTTCCCGATAAAAGTTACACATGAATTTAGACAAATTGGGCTAATAGGCCCAATTGAATATTTTGGAGGAGATAAGGCATGATACTAACCTTAGTCAAACATGCCATCAATGATTGAAACAAAAGTGAGGTGTGCAAGGAAGAGGGTACAAAACCACGGTTATAGTGTATACTGCATAAATTTTTTGTTTGTTCCATTTTCTTTGTACCCCATATTTAAACAGATATCCTGTTCAAAAGCCTTAATAGTTGTGATTCGAGTGGTTAACGAATATAGTCAAGAATCTGAAAAGAAGGACCAAAGCTTCGGCTCTAAATCTTGATCGGGATTGCTTATAAAGCCTCGATTGGTGAAGGAGATGGATTGGTAGACATGTCTGAATTAGGTCGGAGATGATAAACATGGATTTAAGGCCCTATTGTTTTCATGGTTGCTTCCATCGGTTTTTTTGTTTTTCAATGCTTTCTAATATTGTTTTATATTTAGAGAAGAGGGTTTTTTTAGTTGTTTGAACAGTGAAAGAGCCTACCTTGTAGCTTTTCAAAAAAACAAAAAACATGCTTATCCACCATATGTAGATTTGGGTTAGAGAAGAGGGTTTCTTTTATTTGTACACCAATTGGATGAATACCACAGTATTTGATATCATTCAAGTGTAGAATTTTGATACTTTACTATAAGAAGAGAGAGAGTTTTGCATTACTCTACGAGTAAATTTCATAAATTTACTTTTTTACTTAATTACTTATAAAATAATTTTTAATTAACCACCTTTATATTGATTACGGTAGCAAACAACCTCTGGAGTGTTCTTTTCTCTATTAAATACATATGGGGTCCTACTATATGTGGGTCCTATTGTGAGAGTAACTAACTACGTAGTTTATTTGTGTTTCATTTAGTTTATAAATTCTTAGTTTAATTTATGTGAGGGTTTACTTGAAGATTGATTTATTTATCTATTATTTATTTGGGTTTATAAACCACTGAAAAATAAATTAATCTGCAAGTAAACATACACTTCTAAGTGCGTAAATGATATTTCGCTTTTAATTTAAAAGCTAATTTACTAGTAAAAAAAGTAAGAAGAAAGAGCATATTCATTCTTCTTGCTCCCTTACTTTGACAAATATTGGCACTCATTCTTTCCTCTTTTTATTCTTCTACTTTTGACTGTAGCATCCAAATCTCCATATAAAAATTGCTCATCTTCAATCTTCATCCTCGTTATTATCTCCTTTCCGTCTAGTAACCTATAGACTCTGAGCCTTTGGCCCGACTAGGGGCTATTTCAGGCCGGTCTCGCTCACCACGGATTTTAGCTATGACTCTATACTCTACCTCGGTCATTGTTACACCAATTGGTTTTAAAGGAAAACCTTCATGGATGAAGTAGAAGCTTGTGAGTTTTAGGTTTTTGATTCCTTTTTCATGCCAAAAATAATAAACTATTAATAACTGAAAATCAAAACCGTTTGAATTTTCAAGTTGTTCCCAATATACATAACTAAACCCCGAAATTCAATATTACTAGAGTCGTAGCAAGCTCTCTAGTGACCCTCTTTGTCATTTCATTGACACAATCCCATCAATTAGGTTGTCAATAACAAAGAACTCAACAATGAGTTTGACAAACAAAAAGATCTCAAGCCAAATGAAAAAATAAGATAGACTTTGAATTTGAAACCCTAGTAGAGTACATGAAACAAGGAAATAGGGTAAGCAAAGCAAATGTGAGATTGAAATTAGAAGAAAAGCTCCTCTAGGCAATTGTGTCGATAATGGAAGAGGGATTTGTTTGTTTATTAATCATAAATACTCTTATTTTATAGATGACACATAAAAGTTAGTTAAACCATATATATATATATATATATATATATATATAAAAGAGACGCATGATCAAAACACATGATATACTACATATCGTGTATTTTAAAACCATGATTGAATAACTATTTGTGTACAAACTATATGAGAAATCTTACATACATATTACACGGAAGACATTGTGCATTAACCTAAAACGCACAATGCTCTTTTAACACGAAATAAAAATATAAACAAACCATAAATGCATCGATTATGTTACAACTTTTTGGGTCGTTAGTTTTAATAAAACAACAATAATTGTTTTGAAGTAGATGCCATTTATAAGAAAAAATAGGTTCAAAATCAAAATAAAGAGAAAACAACTCCTTTATTAGAGGTTAAATCGTACTTAATAAATTGAAGGCACATAACTGACATAAAGTAAATGATCTAAATAATCAATCATCACGGGATGAGCTATGGAGTGATTGTATAAATCTACGGCAAACTCCAACGCTTTGCACAGAATTAAGTTTAATTTAGTAGTTACATGTTTCGGTGTGGAAGCATATCTTAGACAACAAATCGAGTTGTTTGTTGGAGGGATCATGAGAGTTTAATCAATTCTTAGTGGCTCTATACTGAATACAAAATGAAGTTTTTAATTATAAAGGACCGGCTGAACCCATCAAACCATACCCTGATCCACCTGATGGATTGAACAGCCACCAGCCGGTCCCGTGACCCTGGTCTGGTTTTGATCTTGTTTGGTTGGGTCCAGCAGTTCTAGTCAGATCCGACTGGGCAGTTTTGACCCGGTTCGATTAGGGTCTGGTTTTGATCTTGTTTGGTTGGGTCCAGCAGTTCTAGTCAGATCCGACTGGGCAGTTTTGACCCGGTTCGATTAGTTTAAATATACACGTGTGACAAAATACCATATAAAAATTAAAATACGTGATATGAAAAGTGTTTTTTTACCTCCAAAGACATACACATCCTTAAATGTATTGACAACCAGAACCAAGTAAATTCACCAAGCATTTTCCTTCACCTCTAAATCAGTCTAAAAAAAAGCATAAATACAATAATGTTCTGAGCAAGGTGTGATCGACATATTCATGTGTGACAGATTCCAGACAAGCTAGTAAGCGAGTATCACAGTATCAGCAAAGTCAAAAGAAAGAAGACGGTGAAGCACAGCCCGTAACTGATCATGGCAAAATCGACTTCTTCAGAGGTAAATGCGAATAGCATGGTATTCAAGAAGCGTTTGCCATTGAGTCGATCAAGAGCTGATAGCCTTCAGGGACAGGTGACTCTGTTCTCACACATTCAGTCAATGCAGGCACATCTGCATTCAGATCTAGAAACCTCGCCAACGTCAGCAGAAGATGGAAATCAGATATCCGCTTCACAAAAACGAGTGACTTGGTTCGATCCATATGGCTCTTCAATGCTTTCATTGTCACCGGAACGTTCCTGTTCTCTATAGGAAACGTCGTTGACAGTGGACCCTGCAAATATTCAATAACTGTAACATATTTGCTGAAAAGAAAATATTGTTTCTAATCAAAGTATAGCATTCACTTGTTAAAGCTATACATTTCTATGCAGCAAGTCTCATACACTACAAAGCAATTCCTTCCTCATTCATACCCAATTGTCGTTTACACATTCCGTTGTACACTACAAAGCTTACATATTATGTTTAGAAAGAGTAATTTTTTGTAAGTTTGTAAATTTCCTATTGCAACCGCTGCTTTCCAACACGACTCGATATCAACTGTTTTCTTATTGGGTTAACTATGTATTCTTTTCCCTGACCAGAACACTTACAACTCATGTCTACAATGAATATACACAATTCCATAAAAAAGAAGACAACAACATCCACTAAATCCCCATTATAAACAACTCAGTGTTCACAGATGCTAGAGGATTGATTTAACTGATAACTGTTAATTGAACAAAGTATCCTATTAGTAACCTTTTGAATTAATGAGTCTAGATGTACAATTTCAATAATAATTTACTGGTGAAGGGGAAGACTGACACATGTTTTAGTATCATGGAGTAACCTTTTGAATCTCAATGAGTCTATAGGACAAATAACATGTTTTAGACTCACGGAATTCATCAATCAAAGTTGTCAGTTTTATCAACATAAACAGATTCATATTCAAAATTGATCTTAATCAAACAATCAAACAGCAATATAAACCAGAAACTGACCTGGTGATCTAAAATCTTAACCAAGACCAAGAAGAAATCATTGTCAACCTCCTTAACGTCCTTGCCACCAACCACAACTTCCTTCTTCACCCTTGAAACTTTGGGATCCACCTCTTCCCCTTCCTTCTCTTCCAAATCAAACCATTCTTCTTTAAATAACCTCATGCACATATCACTCATCTGAAACGCCTCAAAGTGTACATCAGCCCCGCCATCCTCGTTCACCTCCAACTTCACCATAGCTGTCACCCACTCCTTCAAGTCACCCTCAGCCTGCAACTCAGCCGCCTGCGCCACCTCAAACGCCGACATAGTATAATCCCCCTTATTCTTCCTCCCCACAGCCTGTGTAAATATAAACCCTACCTTCCTCAACCCTAAGCCAGTTGCGATCGCATTCACCATCTTCTCTTCCTCCGCATCCCTGAGCAGAATTAGTTTATCTTCCGTCCCAGCCTGTGGTGGCTCGTAGATGAAGTCCACCTCAACATGACAATCATCCCCGACAGTTCCGTACATAAATCCGCCCCGCTTGACGGCGAAAGCCAGCGACTCGAACACGTACTTCTGAAACACGTTGGCAGCATCACGATCGAAGGAAACGGACGAGCAATGGGGATTCTCTTGTCGAGTGACTCGCATCTGACGAGCGATTAGGTCATCCATGGTCATCTTGCGGCCAAAGGAGCCAGCGGGGGAGATCACTGGACGAGGGCCGGCGACTTCGCGAGTTCCGGAGTAGGAGAGGTAGACGATGGAGCCATGGGAGATCCCGAGGGATGAGATCGGCGTGTTTGGATTGAGCATGTCAGTGAATTGCGAAATTTCTGCCGGGTCTTTGGCAAGCAATAGGTTCTGGTTGAGGGAAAGAGTCTGATTAGTAACCGGAACTCCGAGTTGTGATTCGATTAAGGATTTGAGATGAGCGATCGTGATGTTAGGATTCTCAATTGAGACTCTTTCCAGACCGTCACGGCTTCGGAGTCGGATCATCATCTTCGGAAAATCTTCGGACAGATATTGTGATGAAAAGAATGAAGCTTATGGCTATGGCTATGGCTATGGCTAAGGATGAATTAGGTTTCCGGCGATTGTATATTGATGAAGAGGACACAGAGGTTTTAATAGAGAACAACGGACTTGTTTTGCAAGCTTAGCTGCCAAAGTCTTTTGTGTTCTTTTGTTTCCCTAATATAGATTTGATAAGATACAAATTTATTGTTTTACGTATACCTTAAATAACTTTCAATTAATTAAAATAATATATTTTTGAAATTTTATCCTAAATAACAAGGAAGACGAAATTAATTTCAAAATAAGATAAGAAATATAAGTATTTATGAGAATAGGATATAATTTTTGAAATTTTTATCTTTTGTTTCCCTAACATAAGATACAAATTTACAAACATCGTTTTGTTATTGTTTTACATATACCTTAATAATTTTTCACCAATTAATTAAAATAATATAATTTTTTGAAATTTTATTCTAAATAATAAGGAAAACGAAATAAATTCTAAAATAAGATAAGAAATATAAATATTTAAGAGAATAGGAAATTTTAAAGTTTCGGAAAGAGCCATAGTTTGAAGCCACAATTTATACTAAGAACTTATTTAAACAACGAACTTATTTAAACAACTTTATCTATAATTTTTAAAAAATTGTTACATAAATTTTTTATCTTTATAATAAAAGAAATGTCTAGTTCTTAGAATCTGAAGGTTTTGACATATTTTATTGATGTTTTCGAATTTGAACTCTTTCACTTTGTCATAATTGTTTATGAAAACTCATTATAATCTATATTCTATATCTATTATTAAAATATATAACGTGATGCTGATGTGACGGACTCTTTTTTTTTTTAAATAATTTTTTGTGAATTTTTAGATTGTACCTGTGTGGTTTGATATATTCCGAAATTTGCTTAACAACTTTTTTTCCAATTCAGATGATGCCATTATGTTTTTGTTTTTTTATTTTTTTTTGTGAATTTTGTCCAATTCTATTAAATATGTAAACAACTATTAACCTTTATTTGCCCATAACCCACAAATAAATTCAAAAAATCAAAATGAAATATTTGGGGGGGGAAATGGAAAAAAAATAAAGGGCAGAACGTGTAATTTCGCCACTCCTATTCAACAATATGGAAGTTAAATTAATTAAATATAGATATGGATCACCTAACTGTGGTGGATTCACCAATCTCTCACGTTTCTATAAGTAAAATCATTTTCATTATTTCAGGTAAATATTCAATCGCTTCATCTTGAAAAATATTTTTTTCATTGTTGTGTCTTATTAACGTGTTCTCATAAGGATTAAACACAATCAAGTGTCGGTGATAAATTATTAGTTTTTTGTTATCAGTTCATTATGCCAAATAAAATTGTATTGGTATCTATGTTATTGCAAATAAAAAAATTTGTATATCTTTATATCAAACCAATTATATATGTTGACGGTATTCTTTGGTATATCCGTGCAAGGCACGAGCAATGAACCAATTATTCATCTAATATAAAAAAATTTTTAGTAATTGTCCACAAATTTTCATTGACGTCAAAACTTTCTAAAAATAAAATTTATACATTTACCATTCTTAAAAAAATAAAACTTATATTCATTGTTTTCTTTTATTTCTTTTTTTAAAAAAGATTTTATATCTTATATAGTTTAACTTAATATGTGTACAAAATAGTAAATATTTCATTTTAATGATATAAATGAGGTACTAATGCACTTTATTTTAATTGGATACAAAATGTGTACTTATTTTTAGTATGTGTCACTAAATATGCACTTTGAATTTTTTTTATTATTAGAAGAAAAAAAAAAGTTTTATGTGTCTTATCATCATAGGAAGAAACAAATAGATAATTGGTATATCTTAGAAAATGCTATGAAGAATTAAAAAGATAATTGAAATATTTTTAAAAAATCCTAACAAGAAGGAAATAGATAATTGATATATCTTAGAAAATTATAGATAATAAGGAAAGTGATAATCCTAAGATTAAGAAAATAGGTAATCGGGTAATTAAAATCGTAGACTTGTTCGTGAGGTTATATTTATTTCTATAAAAAAACATTTATTATCAACGTTGGTTATTGAAATCGGGTAACTAATATTGGGTAACAAAAGTTGGGTAGTCGAAGTTGGGTACATGAGTGAAGTTGGATATGTAACATTGGGTATTAAAGTCGAGTAACTAATATTGGGAAACCAAAGTTGGGTACCGGAAGTGAAGCTGAATATGTTAAGTGGGTATTGAAATCGAGTAACTTACATTGGGTAACCTGAAGTTGGGTAATCGAAATTGGGGTAACCGAAGTGAAGTTGGATATGTAATGTTGGGTATTGAAATCGGTAACTAAGATTGGGATAACCGAAGTGAAGTTGGATATGTAACATTGGGTATTGAAATCGGGTAACTAATATTGGGTAATCGAAGTTGGGTACATGAGTGAAGTTGAATATGTAATGTTGGGTATTGAAATCGGGTAACTAGTATTGGGTAACCGAAGTGAAGTTGAATATGTAATGTTGGGTATTGAAATCGGGTAACTAATATTGGTAACCGAATTTAGGTAACCAAAGTGGAGTTGGGTATTAAAATCGGGTAACTAATATTGGGTAACTGAAGTGGGGTAACTTAAGTGAAGTTGGGTATATAACTTTAGGTATTGAAATCGGGTAACTAATATTGGGTAACCGAAGTGGATTTGGATATGTAACGTTGGATATTGAAATCGGGTAACTATTATTGAGTAACTGAAGTGAAGTTGGAAATATAACATTGGGTATTGAAATTGGGTAACTAATATTGGGTAACCGAAGTGAAGTTGGATATGCAACGTTGGTTATTGAAATCAGGTAACTAATTTGGGTAACCGAAGTGAAGTTGGATATGTAATGGTGGGTATTGAAATCGGTAACTAATACTTGGTAACCGAAGTGAAGTTGGATATGTAACATTGTGTAACACCCCAAATCCATAGGACTCGGAGTGCTACTAGGCTAGGATCTCATAATGGATCCTGACCCTAGCCTGACAACAAATTCACTGAAATCTTACAACAAGGCACCAATAGATTAAACCAAAACATAAAACTGATATATATATATATATATAAAAGGTGATACAAGGTACTGTTGAGTACAAAAGTAAAACATGAATCCGTACAACGTAAATAACCCATATCCCACGAATAAGCCCAGTGTACGGAACCCTCAGTAGATCACCCCTCTGGATCACTCTGCAGCTCTCCTAACCTGCAAAGGATCTACAACACGGTATAAAACCGTTAGCTAACTATACACATATATAAGAAGATGCTAGAGCACAAACACACATCAATAATATTAACACATCATCATGATATCACACATTTACCCGGTTTATTACCTTTAATAAGTTAAATCACTCAATCGTATAAATAGATGTATATAAAGATATGTGACACGAGGAATATAATCCCCACCTCTGAGTGCTCTAGCCAGTTGGAGTAGTATCAGCACACCTCCCGTGTACCCTATGGGAGTGGTGAGGGTCCTTCCCGTATACCAGATATGGCCTGACTACAGAGAACCTCCCAGACTCCACTACGGGATGAAAGGGAAAGGTTATCACGGCCACTACAATGGGCGGTCAATATAACATAGGTCGGTGACCATAATAACACATGCTATAAAGCATATAACACACACACCACTCAAGCATACATCCAATATAAGGATAGTAGCTAAGTAAGTCCTATGGACTTACCTCGATCTCAGAAGTAACTCGATACGAACAACTATCAGAAACGTCCACTCCAAACTGGAGGACAACACAACCTATACAAGGCACACATAGATATATCAATCTACTATCACACAAAGGGGTCACACCTAGACCCAAGGGATCCATAAGGATCATATCCAACTCGTAACCTCAATATCTATATCATACTCATCATAAACCGATACCTAGCATGGTACTAGTTCCCTCATACTAGGAAAGGAAAGGAGCTACCCAACTATGGGTAGTCCCGGGACAATACGCACCTGCGTGATCAAGGGACGCAGGGCGGAAGAGATCACCCGCAGGCGCGGCAGGTAGAAGCCGCAGGGGCGGTGACAAGGCCGCAGGCTAACTCAGACACGGCGCTGGCGCGATGGCACGGTCTCCGCAGGGGCGGCGGTTTCCAGGCGCGGGGGCGGCGACAGTGCAGAATGCAATCTCGCGGCTTCTCTTCGGCTCTTCACGTGATCAAATCACGTCTTCACTCCATCACAACACACACATGCCACAATATACACATTCCATCAACATCCTATGTCCAAACATCTAATCCTAAGCTAAAGGAATGGAATCCAAGAAGAAAGAAGAGAAGAGGAAGAAGGAAGCTTACCACAATTGTGGTCCTAGGCTGCAGGGAAGATCAACACACACCAAAGCTGGCTTCCAAGCTCAGCAACACACATCACTAGCATATCAACAACCACCAAGCACAACTTCCAAGAAAAACTCCAAGAGAAACTCAAGCAAGATCAAGGAAAGGGATGAAGAAGCAAGAATGACGTAGAGTTGGATTGGAAATGTGAAGAAGTAACCCTTGATCAGCCAAGGGAAGGAAAGAAGTAAGGAAAGGTAAAGCACGGGTCAAAGGGTCAACAAAAACGGCTGCAGCCGCAGGAAGCCGCAGGGGCGGTTCACTGGGCCGCGGGAGCGGGAACCCGCAGGGGCGGCCAACATGCCCGCCAAGGCCAATCTCGGCCAAAGGAAATCTCGGCTAAGAACGGAACTCGGTCCGAAAGACTAAGGCTCTTACACCTCACCCCCTAAAAACAAGTTCGTCCCGAAACTTGCAAAAACCTCGAACCACTCGGACTCACAAGCCGAGGTACACTATCTCTATAGACTCAAACACAAGCATGGAGGAAAACATCAACTCCAGCAACACAACCATACTATCTAGGGCCTAGAGGAAAACCATCTCTAGCCAAACCATAAACATATCACAAGGCATAGAGGAATCACATCTCTAGCCGTATCATATCCATAACAGAAAGGCATGGAGGAAGAACATCTCCAGCACTACTATGTCCATCAAAATAGCATGGAGGAAAGAACCATCTCCAGCTAAACCTATCATATCATAATAGCATGGAGGAAAGAACCATCTCCAGCTATAAGCAAGAATCATACTAGCACAACAAGATCTAATGAGATCATAATCACATCAAAGCTAGTATGAAATAAACACGTCAAAGCATATAAGCATATAAGCAGATAAGACTCACCAAGCTAGTACTAAGATCTACTCGGTGATCCTACTGGTGCACCTATCTCGGCATAGAACTCTGGATAGTTCATCTGGATACTATCCTCAGTCTCCCATGTAGCCTCCTCGGTTCCTCATCTCGACCACTGTATCCTCAACATAGGAATGTCCTTCGAACGCAGGCGTCTCATGCCTCGCTCTAGGACTGCAATAGGATGCTCAACAAACGTGTGGTCCAACTCAACCACCAAATCATCATAACTCACGATGTGTCTCGGACCTGGTATATACTCCCTCAGCTGAGACACATGAAATACAGGGTGAATACCCTCTAATCTCGGAGGCAAGGCTAATCTGTAAGCTGCACTCCCAACCCGATCCAGAATCGCGAACGGTCCGACATATCGGGGACTCAACTTTCCCTTAATGCCAAAACGCCTAACACCTCGTGTCGGGGACACTCTCAGCCACACATGGGCTCCAACTCTGAACTCTAAAGGTCTACGCCTCCTGTCAGCATAAGACTTCAGACGGCTCTGCGCAGTCAGCATACGCTCTCTGATCAATGCTACTCGAGCCATATCATCCTGAATCTGATCAGGTGCCAAACCACTGACACTGCTCTGCTCATCCCAGCATAACGGGGTACGACATCTCTGTCCATACAGTGCCTCATATGGTGTCATCCCAATAGATGCATGTCAGCTGTTGTTGTAGGAGAACTCAACCAGTGGGAGATGATCCGTCCACACCTGTCCCCAATCCAACACACAAGCTCGCAACATATCCTCCAAGGTTTGAATGGTCCTCTTTGACTGACCATCTGTCTGAGGATGGAACGCAGTCGTGAAGTGAAAACTCGTCCCCAGGGCAATCTGAATCTGCTGCCAGAATCTCGAGGTAAATCGTCCATCTCTGTCTGAGACGATCGTCCTCGGTACACCATGGAGTCTCACTATCTGCCTAGTGTACTCCTTAGCTAATCTGCTCACCGGCCACGTCTCCCTAATAGGAATGAAACGTGTCGTCTTCGTCAATCTGTCTACTATGAACCAGATGGCGTCAAAACTCCGGCTCAGCCTCAGTCCAGTCGCAAAATCCATGGTGACGTCCTCCCACTTCCTATGTGGAACCAGAAGTGGATGGAGCTCACCTCCAGGTCTGAAATGCTCAATCTTGACCTGTTGGCAGGTCGCACACTGTGCCACAAATCTGGCCACATCGGGCTTCAGCCCTCCCTACCAGTATTACGTCTCAAGTCCTGATACATCTTACTCGTACCTGGATGTACAGAGTAAGATGTACAGTGAGCCTCCTGTAAAATCCTCTGTCTCAGCTTTGTATCAGCAGGTACACAGACGCGACCGTGGCGCCTCAAAACTCCATCTGCTCCTAGCAGGAAATGTGGTGCCTCATCCCGAGACATCCTCTCTCTGATCCTCATCAAAGTCAGGCAGGTCTCCTGCTTCTGTTGGATCTCGCCCAACAGATTAGGAAGGACCTCTAAAGTACGCAGCTGGGCATCCTCATCAGGAAACTAGATGTCCAACTCTAACCAGATCAGATCTCTCTTCAACTAATGTTGAACTGTCAATCTCGTAATCGCCTGCTCTCGAGGCGTCTTCCTGCTCAGGGCGTCGGCAACAACATTCGCCTTCCCTGGATGATACAGAATCTCTAAATCAAAGTCCTTGATCAGCTCGAGCCACCTACGCTAGCGGTTATTCAATTCCCGCTGCGCGAAAATATACTTCAGACTCTTATGTTCTGTGAAGATCTGACATGTAGCACCATACAAGTAATGTCTTCAGATCTTCAGTGCATGAACTACCGCGGCCAACTCCAGATCATGAGTCGGGTAGTTCTCCTCATACGTCTTTTGATGTCGAGACGCATATGCTATCACTATGCCCCGCTGCATCAAAACACATCCCAAGCCTAGCTTGGATGCATCACTGTAAACCACAAAATCCTTAGTACCCTCGGGCTGTGCCAAAATAGGAGCAGAAGTCAAACGCCTCTTCAACTCCTCAAAACTCTGCATGCACTGATCAGACCACACAAATCTGGTAGTCTTCCTCAGCAAACTCGTCAGTGGACGGGCAATCATAGAAAATCCCTCCACAAAGTGTCTGTAGTAACCGGCTAGGCCAAGGAAGCTACGTACTTCCTTGATGTTCGTCGGTGTCGTCCATGTTGCTACTGCCTTTATCTTCGCTGGATCCACCTTGATCCCCTCAGCTGAAACCACATGACCCAGGAATGCTACCTCTGGCATTCAGAACTCACACTTAGAGAACTTAGCATAAAGTTCTCTATCCCGCAAAACCTGCAATACAGTCCTCAGATGTCCTGCATGCTCCTCTCCACTACGAGAGTATACCAGAATGTCATCAATAAAAACCACCACAAACTGATCCAGGAAGTCGATGGAGATACTGTTCATCAACTCCGTAAAGACGGCTGGGGCATTCGTAAGTCCAATGGCATCACTACAAACTCGTAGTGGCCATATCTGGTCCGGAATGTTGTCCAGTGCACATCCTGCTCCCTCACCCTCAACCGGTGATACCCGGAACGCAGGTCAATCCTGGAGAACACAGTCGCTCCCTGTAGCTGATCTAACAAATCATCAATGCGCGGCAGTGGATACTTGTTCTTAATGGTCACCTTGTTCAGCTCTCTGTAATCTATGCATAACCTCACTGATCCGTCCTTCTTCTGTACGAAGAGGACATGTGCTCCCCATGGGGACACTCTAGGGCGAATGAAGCCCTTCTCAGCCAACTCCTCGAGTTGCATGTGTGTGATTTGGATGAGAGAAGACTTGATTTGATCACGTGAAGAGCCGAAGAGAAGCCGCGGGATCACGTTTGCACTGTCGTCGCCCCTGCGCCCGGAAGACGACGCCCTTGCGGAAGCCGTGCCGCAGCGCCCGCGCCTTGCCTGCATTGCTTGCATCCCTTGTCACCGCGCCTGCAGCTGCTCCCTGCCGCGCCTACGGGTTACCTGTTCCGCTCCTACTTCCCTTCATCACGCAGGTGCGTTTTGTCCCGGGACTACCTATAGTAAGGTAGCTTCTTTTCCTTTCCTAGTATGAGGGAACTAGTACCATGCTAGGTATCGGATGATGATGAGTATGTTATAGATATGCCGGTTACGGCTTTGAGGTTTACGAGTTGGATATGATCCTTATGGATCCCTTGGGTCTAGGTGTGACCCCTTTGTGTGATAAGAGTTTGATATTTATATATATGTATGCCTTGTATAAGCCGTGTTGTCCTCCAGTTTGGAGTGGACCTGAGTGAGAGCTGATCGTAGTGATACGACTTCTGAGATTGAGGTTAGTCCATAGGACTTACTTAGCTGCCATCCTTATATTGGATGTGTGCATGAGTGGTGTTTGTTGTATGCTTTAGGAGAGCTGCAGAGTGATCCAGAGGGGTGATCTGTTGAGGGTTCCGTACACTGGGCGTTATCGTGGGATTTTGGGTTATTATTATTGTACGGATTTCTGTTTGACTTTGTACTCAACAGTACTCTGTATCATCCTTTTGATATGTATATATATCAGTTTTATGTTTTGTTTTAATCTAGTGGTGCCTTGTTGTAAGATTCAGTGAACTTGTTGTCAGGCTAGGGTCAGGATCCATTGTGAGATCCTAGCCTAGTAGCGCTCCAAGTCCTACGGATTTGGGGTGTTACATAAACTGGACGCGCCTCTCACCCGTCCAGGGTTTTAAAAGGCCTCTCACCTAATCAAGACTCGAATCCCTCGAGAAGGAAATATTGAAAAGTATCAATGTGTATATTAATCTGAATGTTTGAGAATGACGTCCAGCTTGACCTTTTATAGACAAGGTGGGACGTCTACATGGGCTACGGGCTTGATCCAAGATCGAGCCCGAAATGAATAAAAGAAATGAAATAAATTGCGAAGTGATAAGATCGAATCTTTACGAGATAAGATCTTTTAACGAAAAGATAAGGTCAAATCTTTAAGAGATTTTGACCTTCTAGAAGCAAGATAATTGTCAATAAAATAAATGCAAAAACCCAATTTAAAATGTCTAAAAAATGGGTTGGAAATAAATGTTATGTTGGGCTTAATTCAGCCACTCGATTCAGCCCGGATTCCTCCTCTTCCCACGTCTGGATTGTATTCTTCCTCTTCTGAACTGTGTGCTTCTTCCACTTCATATTCCTGCGTTTCGTCTCGCGCTACGTCTCTTCTTGGATGGTCTCGTCACTTCTAGTATTGAGGTTCAGTTCCTAGATGCTCTCGCATCAACCTCCCTTTCTTGAGAAAGATTCGTCCTCGAATCCATGAAGTGTAGACTTGATTCAGTCTCCCCGAATTCATTGCATCCAACAGTACAAACACAAATTGATAATTCACAGTTACCACTTGAATAAGGCGTGAAAGTGACATTGACTACCTCCAATGTTTTATCTTGAAGAGATGAAAACATTTCCCTGTTATAGTTGCAATGTTTGTAGGACGTGGGACTGATATTCAAGATGTCAATTTGTGCAATCAACCTCCAGAGGAGATCCTCAAATAGAGTAATAATACTCAAAGAAGGATATGTGGTCGCTAGATGTCTCCAGTTGTATACCGCGATCATCCTGTTAATGTCTTTGATACTTCCAAGGAGAGCCTCAAACATACCTATCTCGAAAATTGAGGATAAGAACTCTTTGCACACATGACTGTAGACAGGACACAAAAATGGATTTGTATGTCGTGGTTCCGTCCTTTCTAGGTTTTGAATCATCAATGTCTTCTTTCCAGCATCGTCTTTGTTCTTCCTCTTCTCATAATACTCGGTGACTTCCGTGGGTGTCATGGGTTTGAGTATGAAATCTTTACCTTGAAAAGAAAAACAAAAACGATTTGTCTTCCCTTTATGTGTGACATCCCGATCATACTCCCAAGGTCGCCCAAGTAGGATGTGACATGCATGCATAGGAGCGATGTCACATAGCACAGTGTCCTCATATGTCCCGATTTTGAATGTAACGTTGGCCTGCTTGTCGATTCTGATTTCTCCACAATCGTTCATCCAACCTAGTTTGTAAGGACGGAGATGCTGAACAATTCCTAGCTGCAATTTCTCAATTACTTCATTACTCACTAAGTTGCTGCAGCTTCCACTATCGATGATCATGTTGCATACCCTTCCTTTGACCAAACATCTGGTATGGAACAAAATTTCTCTTTGATTGTCTTCGCTTTTAGAAGGTAAGATGCTAAGTGCCCTTCTAATAACGAAACAGTCAAATAACTCAGGAGATAAGACCTTTCTCGTTACTTCCTTGGCCATCTCATTCATGTCTAAGCCAACCGGTTGGTTAACAGCGTCAATGCTCATGCAATCATCTAGGTACTCTTCTTCCTTTGGATCATGACTTGGGATTTCGGCAATTACATCATGGTCATGTTCATCAATATCCATCTCGTGTGGAGTACCTACGACAAGTTGAGGGTCAGGGACGATCTTACTCGCATGTAGACATAATCCCTCAGCGAAAAGTAGCTCGTCACGTCCTTTTTATTCTCTTTATCGGCTACAAGGGCCGATTTTTCTTCTTCAAATTCCTCCGTGTCAGAATCTGATTCATAGAGACCCATGTCATTGATGAATAATGTCCTTGAGTTGGGACAATCCCTAGCGTAGTGTCCTCTCCCATGACACTTAAAGCATGTGATGTCTCTAGTTCGAGTCGAACTAGAACTACTTCCTTGAGGTGTCGTGGCAGAGATCTTGTTTGGAGTAGATGCAACTCCAAGACCTGTAGAATCTTTGCTATTGCTGCTCAGATCTCGGTTGTTGTTGGATTGATCTCGATTCGAACTTCCCTTCCATGACTGAGGGGTTCGTCTGTCCTGGTTGCGCAACTTCAGTTTCTTCTCCACTCTCACAGCGAGATGTAGTAAATCTGTCAAGTTAGTATATTCATACAACTCTATCTCGTGTGCTAGGGTAGGGTGCAAAATCTTGAGGTACCTTGCCATCGTAGCTTCCTCATCTTCCTGAACATCAGCTCTGACTATAGCCATTTCCATTGCGGCGTAGACTTCTTCGGCACTCATATATAGAACCTTGTTTCAGGTTCTCTAGTCTTTGACGTAGATCTCTTCTATGGTATGGAGGGACGAATTGGGCTCTCATGATTGCCTTCATCTGATCCCAAGTATTTATCTCGGTGTCCAGACATCGTCTTCTCTCTTTCAACATGTTATTCCACCACATTAGTGCATACCCCGTAAACTCAAGTGCAGCGTATTGTACCTTTTTTGGTTCCGGAATATTATGACAACTCCATATTTGTTCCACTTTTGCCTCCCAAACAAGGTACAAATTAGCATCACACTTTCCTTCAAATGGTGGTATCTTCACCTTAGCTTTAGAGTAGACCTCGATTTCTAGTGTTGGGTGCTCGTCTTCTCTATCCTCAAAATCCAATTCCCTTCTGATATACCTCCTCGGCTGCATGACTCCAGGATTAGCCCGAAACAGGGGTTGTCTAGGTGGCGGAGGGTTGTTTGGGCGTTCGTTATCCCGTGTCTCCAAAGCGTCCAATCTTTCCATAATCCTTGTCAGTATAGCCTCGGTATCCATAGCTCTAGGCGCGTCGCCTATTTGTTCGTTCTCTCTCCCTGAGTTAGACATATCAAATAATTTATGCTCGCCTGTAATTTTCTCAACTAAAGTCATTAATCTTGAGAAAGAAAAATGAAAGTAGCCTGAAAATTTTAAAAGACAAGAAAAGAAGGCTCCAAAGGAACAAAAAGGTTGAAAATAATAGGTTTTGAGTGGTGCCTGCACGAAACCCAAAATGGAACAAAGGATATTCACAAGGATATAACAATATGAACAATATAAACAAAGAGGCTCCCTTTCTTGAAAACGAAATGGATATTTTTCAAGAAAGCCGAAGATGATCACAATCCCGTTCCCGTTTTTTTTTTTTTTTATGCTTGCCGAAACCCTAGGGCTGGGCAAGGCTGGCGCCGGCTGGGTACTGCAGTAGCGCAGGGGCGGCGGTTGGCGGTGCTGCAGCGGCGGACGGGCGCCGGAGGAGTTGTTGGCGGCTCCTGGCGGCAGGAAACCGGGATGTGGCGGTTGTAGGGGTGGATGGTGGTGAAAACCTTCTCAGGAGAGGCGGCGGGTGGTGTGTTGGGTGGCAGGGGGTGGCTGGCGGCAGCGGGCGGCGGAACTAGGGTTCCGGCGCCGCAAAGACACAATTTTTTTTTTAAGGTCGTAACCCTAGAGGGGCGGCTGGTGGTTGCGGGCGGCGGACAAGGTGGTTGGCGGCTGCAAGAGGGAATCTCGGTCAAAACAGGCCGAGATTGGCCGAAACTGCGGTTGTGGCCGACTGACGGTGGTGTTGAGCGGCGGCGTGGCTGTTGTGGGTGTTGGGCTGCCGGAAAACGGGCCAACAGTGGTGATGTGGAGGCTGTGGTGGTGTTGGGCGGGGATAGGGCGGCGCTGGCGTGAGGCCGGCGGCGCAGTGGTGGATCTCGGTCAAATCTGACCGAGATCGGCCGAATTTTATTTTTTTTAATTTTTATTTTTTATGTGTGCAGCGGCTGCTGCGGTAGATGGCGGAGAAAACAACAAGGGTGGCCCGTGGCTAAAAAGAACGTTCGGTTTTCCCACTAATTAGCCCTGATAGGTTTGCACCGGTTGATCCGTTATAGTTTACGAGAAAATAGAGTAATTGGATCTCAGGCGGAAATTTCTTTTGTGAAAAAAAATCAGGCCACAGTTCAATCTTTTTCAAGTAATTGACAATTAGGTTGTGAAAAAGCAGTTAACGAGAATAGAAGACTAATCGTTACTCCTTCTACCCCAATCGCTTTTTTGTTGAAACCTTCTTGACGAATCTTGAAAGCTTCGATTTTTGTTTTTGACGGCGGCTGGTGTTGGTTAACCTTTGCTCTGATGCCAATTTGATACGAGGTTAGCCGTGAGGTTGCCCGATCTTTCAACACCAAGGACGAAGGCCAACGAGAGAAGATGATAGACGTGAGGATGGAGTGATAGACGTGTGGATTGAATGGATGTAAGATCCGATGATGGGATTGGATCGTGCTGGATAAGTTGGATAAGCCTTCCTCTCACAGTAGCGACTCTCATATAATCTTAGACTCCGGGGAAGAACGATTCTAGGAAGTAAAAGAAGTTGCTTAGAGATCGAATAACGTTCAACCCAAGCCTCTCACCGGGCTGGACGTTTCTTCTCACTACTAAGCTAAACTGGACGCGTCTCTCACCCGTCCAAGGTTTTGAAAAGGCCTCTCACCTAATCAAGACTCGAATCCCTCGAGAAGGAAATACTGAAAAGTATCAATGTGTATATTAATCTAAATGTTTGAGAATGACGTCCAGCTTGACCTTTTATAGGCAAGGTGGGACGTCTACATGGGCTGCGGGCTTGATTCAAGATCGAGCCCGAAATGAATAAAAGAAATGAAATAAATTGCGAAGTGATAAGATCGAATCTTTACGAGATAAGATCTTCTAACGAAAAGATAAGGTCAAATCTTTAAGAGATTTTGACCTTCTAGAAGCAAGATAATTGTCAATAAAATAAATGCAAAAACCCAATTTAAAATGTCTCAAAAATGGGCTGGAAATAAATGATATGCTGGGCTTAATTCAGCCACTCGATTCAGCCCGAATTCCTCCTCTTCCCACGTATGGATTGTATTCTTCCTCTTCTGAAATGTGTGCTTCTTCCACTTCATATTCCTGCATTTTGTCTCTCGCACTACGTCTCTTCTTGGATGGTCTCGTCACTTCTAGAATTGAGGCTCGGTTCCTAGATGCTCCCGCATCAGAATGGAATACAACATAAAATACGGTTTACTTGTAAACCACATACGGTATAGGAGCCCGTATTTGTGTCTACAACGAATGTCATATTTGTCTTTTGGCTTATGTAATATGCATCTTCTCAATAATCTACAAAGGTAAATCAAAATTAGTTTTAGTTATAAGCATTTCAAGTGATCTTACCTCATCCAATGGCTCAGTAGATACCTCATCGTCACGATCGCTTCTTGTTGCGACATTTTGGAGCTAATTCCTACATATTATCAACGACAAAAACTTGAAAAAGTTCATCATATAACAAGACAACCACCGGTTCAACCTCCGGCTCAAAATCTCAATTACAATGCCTAAAGGAATATAATGAAATCCCCTAAAGGTACCTTATGTGGTAGCAACGAGTTCATCGGGAATATCATCAACCTCCGGCTCTATCTTTGAGCATTTAATTAGAATATCCTTCAATTCTTGAAGTTGAATATCTTTATTTTGATGAATCTCGCGACAATCTGCTAATTCGGCTTGTAGAAAATTTTGCCCTTCCAATACTTACCCCAACAGAAGTTTCATGTAAGATTTTCCAAGCACAAGATCAGGTTGGTGTGTTGGAAGGTGATAGTAATCCATCTCTTTTTGTCTTTCAAGATCTTAACATGTGAGACAAAGACACAAAGAAATCAAAGATCAAAAGTAACAAGAAACCTAGAACAACCGGCTATAAGAAACAACCAAAACTATCTACAATCCCCGGAATGACGCCAAAAATTTGATCAGTTGTAATATAATCTTTACCACAAACAAATAAAGATTGTGCTTAACACCTAGAGACGCTCTCGTGGTTGCAAAAGGAAGAAAATTAAACCTATAAAGCATATAGGAGGAATAAAGAAAGACCAATAGGTCACGCTCTCACAAAAGAGACAAGAAGGTGTAAAAACCAGATTTTTTTGGATAGGTAGGACTCCTCGAGGCAAAAGGTAGTTATCATCACTTAAACCAAGTTCTTCTCAATAGATCCAATAAAATCAGCAAGCTATCGCTAGGACTAAATGACGAGGGTTGAAGTGTTAACTTTAGGTATCGCAAATACTCACTATACATATTGTAGTTGAGGGGGTTAAGACCGAAGACAGGGAAAGACGTGTCTTACTTTAGCAATTTAGTTATGAAAAAAATAATGTATAAATATAGGAATTTGGAAAAAAGACTAGATCTTTGGATGTTCGCAAGTAGAATATTGTAGCGAGGATAGTCGAGTAACAAATGATTAATAGAGGTAAAGCTCTCTACAACCCAGATCACCACAACATACACAAAACAGATCTCTTAACGCAATTTCATAACATCACAAGTATGCTAGAGTTATACAAAAACTACTTTGCTTATTGTCACTTCGTGGTTAGGTCATTGCTTGCGGTACATCGATGTTGTCACCATGATTGTCACTTCGTACCCAAAACGGTTGTCAATTCATCACATCAAACGGAGCATTGAGGTGTGACACTCAATTTTTACTTCAAGTCAAGGTCATCCTTTATAGAAAATACAATATAAACAATACTACCATAACTCATAGACATATCAAAAACACATAGAATTAATTCAATATCATAGATCAAGCAAGTCGGGCTCACCAAGCCCTAGTACACAGAGGGATTACTCACACATACCTCAGAAGAGTTTGTTGCCGTCAAAATAGTGCGGTCTGACTGTAAGAAAGTTTTTCCTGCATTTGCTCAAAATTTTCAAAAATTATACAAAAAATGTTCAAAATTATGCAAAATACAAAAGAAAACCCGTAGAATTACAAATTTGATACAAAATTATTCTATTAAAACAAAAACTCTCCAAATAAACTATATCTAACAAAATAACCATGAAAACTCAAGATTAAGTCCATAACATTCACAAAATCATGTGTAATCATACAAAGATTGTTACAACAATTAAGCTTAAAGAAGGCAATAAAGGAGTTTAAGGAAGGGTGATAACAATGGTTTTAGATAAGGGCTAGTTAGATCTTACTAGAGCAAGGTGGTGAAGGTGGAAGGAGGGTACATGATAACTGATAACATGTTTTTATGATATCTTTTGCAGATGTGTTTTTGTATGTTTTTTCCTTAGCTTTTCATGGGAAAGGACATTCACAACTTTGATAATGCTTTAAAGTATCAAAGAATGTCTACCCCTTGTGTTTTTTGATTTAAAAGTTTCTTAAATAATTCATCAAAACGAGACATCGCCTTCCTTGTGTTCGATCATGACTTCCAATAATATATTGGACATCTTGTAAGTATTTGCGAGATGCAAGGCTCAAACTTCATCCCTCATCACTATGTGACTTGCTTCTTGGGGCCGAGAATCCAACTTCCATTGCATAATCATTGTAAAACATGATAAAATGCTTCTTCAGTTTCAATTTCCATGCCGATCCTTGGTATCATCTCTTTAGATATCTCGACGACTTGACATGTATTGAGTGTTCACTTTCATCATCTATGCAAAAATTAGTAGCATCATATTCCTCTTTAAATTCCAAACGCCTACGTGCTTGTCCATCTTGCATAGAACCATCCATTGCCTTAAAAAATATATCAAGCAATCCCAAATTACAAAAGATATTAGCTTTACAAAAATATAATAACATAAACTAAAAATAATAAAGAGTTTCACAAAATGTCAAATGTCTATATTGTCTTGTCTATAATTAAGTGATCCGAAATCACTTAACCTAGAATGAAGCCTGTTGTCATGGCCATAATCGAGATCACAAACCATTGATGTGCACAAATCAATTTTGATGTAAATTCCAAAGTATAACTCACTGTCCAAGATTATAGACGATTTTCAAAAGTGTTTACAAAGATAACTTCGATTATGTCCGAGTTTACAAATAATGAATAGTCGATAGACGATGAAGAGTTAACAAACTTGCGTCGATAAACAACAAACACAAGATACGACGAAATTTTTTTTCTTTCTTTCTTGATTTAGTTTAATATTTGTCTTATTCTTATGGAGATAGGATTTGGAAGAGAGAAAAAAAAAGTAATCGAGCAGGAGATACAAACTTAATAAATTTATAAAAGAGACAAACACTAAAAATCATATTATTCTAAAAAGTTAGTTAACCAATTGACCCAATATATAGTTCGTTAAAATTGTTAAATCGTTAATATTATCGTGATAACGTAACTTAAAAACATTCTATCAAAGTTATCTTTCTAAAACTGACAATCGAATTCTTGTCACCTAAATAATATTTAGTCTGTATGAATTAAGCAAGTTGTTTCCAAACCGAATCAAGCAAGTTGGGATAGCACAGTCCATACTCCATACAAGTAATAAATTGGTGACCCGAAAAGTATATAAAACTTTGACCAGTTCTTCACAATACTTTAACAGCTCACGACGCAGGATTTATATTTATTATATTTGTAAAAAATAAGAAAGGATATAATTTTGGACGTTGGCGGGGGGTCCCACTATACATAGAACCCAAAATGGTTATTAAAACATAAGAAGGTAGAGATGGAAAAAACCAGGGTAGTCCTGCGGTGCGACCTCTCCCATGGCTTCCCTAACTAACCCAATACCCTCGATGCTCCACCTCTACCGCCGCATGCAACACCGTCTTCGCCTCTTATGACTCTCTCTTTCTCCTTCTCCTCATGTTCACGACTTCCTCTTCTCTCTCCCTCTCTCCTCTCGCTACTCAGTCTTCCCACGCAAGGTTAGGTTTTTTCTTCCATCTGTTCAAATTTCTCTTCCTTTTTGTGATTGATAACTTTAAGATTCCAAGTTCACGCTCTTTATATTTTACTCGCTTGAATGTGTGGTTGCTCGTTGCATTAGTTCAGTAATCGAAATCTTAAGATGGCAGATAGACCGTGCTTCCTTTTTGGATGGTTAATTTGGACTTCTGAAATCCGCGTGAAGCTAGGAATGTGAATAATTTTTTTGCTTACTGATGATTGAGAGTAAAGTTAGTTTTGCTTATTTGATTTTCGTGCTTGTTGTCATGCGCGTCACACCTTGTTTGCAGAGTTAGATGTGTTGTTTTGGCTACCTAAGGAATGATGCATGGTGATTTTGATTTTTGTTTAAGGGTTTAAAGAGGATTCTTTCTTTAATTTTCATGCTTACCCCTCTTGTTTGATGACTATTGTACATCATAAGCTTATAATTACAAGGATTACATCTACATAATTAGACATGAATTGAAGTTAGGAGGTGACGATGGAATCAAATGTTACTGCACTAGGCCCACTGATATAAGAGGTACAAGCAACCTTATTAACTATTATTGTGTTGTCACATGTCAATATGTCATGCTTATCTACTTTTTGTGGTTATGTGACACTGTGCTATTAGCTTTTTTTTTTTAATATTCTTTTCCTGGTGCCACGTCGATGTTCCGTTATTTATTGGGATATAATGAAAATGGAAGTATGTGAATAAAATACATTTCGTAAGCTAGGACTTCAAATCAGTTGACAAAGAAGATTCTGAGTTTAACATGTATGACTATATCTTGCAAAAATGCAAGAACTCTTTTTAGGCTATTTGTACGTTAGTTCAATTATGAAATTCTTCCAGGGATTAGCCAAATAAAGATAGTTTGACGTGCATCCTTGACTATGAGCCTATAATTGTATTTTGTGGATGCGCATGAATAGTGTAAATTTGCTTTCAACACCGTGCTAAGCTTACCCTGACAACTCTGTCTTGATTTTTTGGCTTTAGATTCTCAAAAATGAAGAATTCAAGGGAAGGCCCGTCTTCAAGTTTGTGTCAAGTAAGTCATAATAGTACTAAACATCTAAACCTATTAAGTTATTAGCCAGAATGTAGTCATTGAATTTTTTTTTTTGTTTTCCATAATTTTCATCTCATCAATGTTTAATATACAAGTACGTGGATGCCAAGATTAGTGGATTTTCTAAAACGGTGTTTTTGGCTTTGCTGGATGAGAAAATGAACCAGGTCAATAATGTTGAGAGTTTGGTATTGGGTTCCCACGTTGAGAAACAGAAAGGAAACTCACAAATTTGAGGGGACGGTCAAACCTCTACACATTAGCTTATGTTTTTTCTGTAACCTCATAGACTTGTTCCCTGTTTATTAACATACACTTGTTCCCCAATTAATTACAGCCTACTGTATTAAATACTAGAAATATGCCAATATCTAATGTGCTTCCTAACATTTTATCAGTTCATAGAATTAAAGTGGGATTTTCCTAGATCTAAAACCAAGTCTTACAGCACAAAGTTACAATGACTAGTGAATTTAACTTATTCGGAATTGCTGAGCAAAGACCTTGACTTGATGCTGAGAAAAAGCATGGTGCATATGTTTGGGTGAGTGAAATCTCTTGTCTAGAAACACGGAGTGGAAATAAGAAATTCATTAGTGGAGCATGCAGGGTTTTCAGGCTTTGCTTGCGCAAATGACATAGAACTATTATTTCACCGCACTATTTGAGAGCTGTTCAAAATTTTTTTGCAACCCTCTAGGTGTGTATTTGACATGGCTAATGTATAAGGTACTTTTTGAGGATAATGTACAATGTAGTTGGTAGGCTTGGTAAGGTCTGTGATAGATATAATAATTGCAAATGCAAACTCGCCCTAGAAGACGCTTTCCATGCTTGTTTTGGAGAAGATGTTGACATTGAAGTTATGAACAAACTGAAAGGTGCTGACTTTGATAAACAGTTGTTTTTGAGAAACAAATGGATGTTTCCAAAATTTAAATAAACAAGAACAATGAATGGATAAATCTTGTTGGAGAAGATAAAAAAGATGGCGATTGTACGTGATACATGTATGCCCAGTTTCCCACAATTTATGCAAGCAGCTTTAAGAAACAAATTGATAGGCTATGAGGGACAAATAGATGTTTTGCTGTATATAACAATTTCATTTTTATATGTAGATCATTCACATGCGTATGTTTCTGCAATTGTAAATTTATTACCTTGTTTACTTTCAATTTGATCGGTCTTCCTTTTTGATCAAGTTCAGTTGAGCAGGCTATATCTTTTTTATTATTCCTCCAACAAATCTCTGTCCTGTAATTTTGGTGACACTTGAATCCTGGTTTCTCTAATAAATAGGCCTTTGACATGGTTGCACAAGTCAAAGAAACACATGGACTTGGACCTCAAGAGCTTTTTAAGCTGCTAAAGGACTCTGAAAAATTTTCTTTTGTGCACAAGATAGACAATGGATCATCATTACAGGTCATATAGCAATCCAAGTAATGATTATTCAAAAGTTACTTTTGCTAATTCTCCTTTATCACGCAGCTTTGATTTGCCTGGAATGGAACAAATTTGTCTTCATGTGTGGATATAACAATTAAACCGAGATTCTTTTCAGATTGATGTGGAAAAACTAGCAAAATTGCTCCCATTGCATCTAATTGCTGTGGTTTTGTCATCCCAAAGAGATGAAGTCTTGC
Organism: Fagopyrum tataricum; assembly: GCA_002319775.1. Classification (NCBI taxonomy): domain Eukaryota; kingdom Viridiplantae; phylum Streptophyta; class Magnoliopsida; order Caryophyllales; family Polygonaceae; genus Fagopyrum; species Fagopyrum tataricum. Next base: position 36,209,370 of record CM008282.1, on the reverse strand, counting down.
TGAGTTATCTATTGCGTGGATTGAGATTGTTGCATTCTCTTTGTGAGATAGCTTCTCGATTTCCTAAGATTGAACAGGTGAGTATCATTCCATTTGCTTTTTCTTCCTGTGAGATGTTCTATCACCCATCAGAAGATTCCAGGAAAAATTTGAAGGTTATGATATGTTGAATTGTATTATTATATTTGGAAATGATAGTTTCCATTGATAATTTCAAACATACTTGCTTTATTTGTTTTCAAAGATTTGATCAAGAGGACAAAACCTTTCAGGAAGATAGTGTTGTAGTTGTATTAAGATGCCCTTTGTTTTTTTTTTCCTTCTTTTCCTGCTAGTGTTTAGCTAGGGTGCCTTAACCTTTGTTGTTGGTATCATTGATGTGACAACTATGTAATTTCTCTTTCAAAGAGCTAGCAGGAATCAATTTTTTGCTCTTATTTCACTTTATCTTCCCCCTGTTTAGCGATGTTTGCTGTCCATTTTATTAGAATGAAAATTCCGTGGTTAGTTTATTATAAAAATCTCCACGATGCCCCCATAAAGCATATTTTGTTATATAAGAAAGCTGGTTTTTAGTTAACATCAGTCACGGTGAACACTTTTGTATTCATGTAAGAGTACATTTTCTGGGTAACCCGAACACATTACACATTAAGCGAGGAGCAATGAGGAACCTGATAAACTGTGTTCTGCAATTTACATCCTGTAAACTCACTTTTGGAAAGTTGGTCTCCATAATCTAGTGAGTGAGGTCTGACTAGAAAGTTTTGATACTACATAATTATAAATGCTAGAAAGTGCTATGTGATAGACAGTTATGATGTTTCCATCAATATGAAAGTACGAAACATATGCAGGAGTGCAGGACACAAAAATATGCAGGACCATTGATTCCTTTTACTCAGTTCATATCTTTCACTACTTAATGTTTTACAGATTTTGCTCGATGATGCCAAAATGTCAGAGCAACTTCTTGATTTGGTGTTCTATTTGCTGATTGTTTTCAGCGACTACAGACAGGTCCTCTATTGTCTATTTGTAAAGAAAATTGTTTAATTTGCCTTCATTACATGTGTAGAACTATTTTATACTTTCAAGTGAAGCAAGTATGGCTCATCGGCATGACTTTTGTGGTTTAGGATAATCATGGTGCAGGAAATTTGCTCCTTTGCTCAACGTCAGTTGCTTGTAGCTTGTATCTACTAACTGTCTGTATATCTACTCACTGGAATGAGCTTGCTTGTGCTTTAGTAGCACATCCTAAGGTATAATTTGCAGATATTTTATAGGATTTGCTCTTAGTTTGCTGCATATATTTTAAATCCTGCTAACCAAATCCACAATCCCTTGTGTATACATGCTCACTATGATGCATAATGTTTTCCGTGATGCTACTTTCCAGCCAGTTTCCTTTATATTTTATCCTCTGAGCTGCATATTTTCCCATCTTCTCATCTGTTTCTTTCCTTATGTGGTATGATGAAACATAAGCTACAATGAAAACGTCGTTATTCAGCAGTTATTATGAGATGATTTCAATAATTACTCTCGACTTCATTTGTTTGGGTATATTCTCAATATTAATTGTAGTAACTGTATCTGCTCATAGAACTGAATCTTGTATTCCAACTGATAGGTCGACATATTTATGGACACATCATTTCGATCTGTCTATAGAAATGTCAGCTTGCTTCGGATCAGTTTTTTGTCCCAGCAAAATGAATGCTCTGCTAACTCAAGCCTTGTTGTTGAGCCTTCGGTTATACACGTTTGCCTACAATGTGAGGCTTCTTTGCAGTTTCTCCAGTCCCTCTGCAAGCAGAAGCCATTTCGAGAGTGCGTTCTTAGAAATAAGGTACTGGCCATTAAATTCTTCGGTAGATTTTTTGTTGATGAAATGGAAGGTTTATTCATGAATTTTTTCAAAGAATGATGACATTAATAGATTTTTTACTCCTATGCTTTTAGCTCGCACAATATACTCACAGAATCAAGACACTCTCTACTTTGGGAAATCAAGGAAATCATTCAGCCAAACACTTCCACTAAGCCTCCAGTAGAGCATAACCTTTATCCTTGTGCAACTTTTAACACTTTTACCAGGTTAGGCTAATAACACCCCTTCCCACAGTTACCCATGTCTAACTCTCATCACTTCCTGTCTCACAGCTAAACAGAATTGCCCCAACATCCTTCTAGCATAACCTTTATCCTCCTAGACTCTTCTAGCAGTCATCCATCTGCTAAGCAGCACCGTCCCAGAGGTTTGGGGCCCTGTGCGAACTTTAGTATGAGGCCTTTCTCAGGGTTATTTCAATGGTTTTGCTGACTCTGTCCAATGACTAAAATTAGAGTTCTAAGAATATTTTTTGTATAAAAACCAAAAATGTGAAAAACAACGTAAATGAACTATAAGTTTTTATTTATGACACTAATCAAGTGATAAATACTTTTCTACTAATTAATAATTGAGAATTACTAGTAACCAAATTTACTATGCTAAATAATTATATACTTAATTGATATAATAATTAAAGCACTTATTATTTTTGTAATAAAACTTAAATATGATTTTTTTTTCCTCAAGGACAAAATGAAATAAATCAGGATTGTTTCATCACAAATCATCTTTTAAGTTATGTTTTTTAACAAAACACATTCCGCAATTTCTTTTTCTTTACAAAACCTCATCATAAAGTCAGATTCACTAATTGGAACCAACCTTAGATTTTCTGAATGAATATGTAATAAAAATTAAATATGTATACACTTTCCTGCAAAAATACCCTCAGTCAAATTTCATCAAATTAGTCCTAAAACTTTGAAAAGTAAAACCAGTCTCTACAGTTTTTGTAGGTCAATAAAAAGCTCTTAAGTTTCTGGAAAAATGTACAATCTGACTCCTAAACTTTTTTTGATCAATTGAAGTTCCAAAATGTTGGGGAAAATTTACAAACGAGTCCCTAATTAAACTTTTTTGGTCAACTATAGTTGAGTGTTTTGTTTGCAAATTTTCTCTAAAACTTGGGAATTTTAATAAATGAATAAAGTCCACAAACCCGTTCGTAACTTTTTCCGAAATCTGGGACTTTGATTGAGCAACAAGAGGTTTAATGATCTGTTTTGTAATTTGTTTTTTTAATGTTCCAGGAATAACTTGTTATAAATTAATAAGGGTGTTTTTATCAAATTAGTATAAAAAATTGACTGTAAAAAAACGGTGGTTTAAATTTAGATTATGAAAAAAAAAACTCTACAAGCGGTTTGTAAAAAACAGTATTTAAAAGGTGGTTTTCACAAAACACCAATAAATTATTTAGTGGATTCTAGACCCACAAAAGGAGAACAAATAGAAGTAGAAAGACAAGAGGTATAAAAGAAATAGAGGATGAGCGGATGGGAGTTTATAAAACAAAAAAAATAAAAGGGGGAGAGGGCCCTTTGTTTGCCTTAAATAATAGAAAAAGATAGAAGAATGCAGGGGTCACGTTTGACGTGAATCCAATAAAGGAGGGATGCAGCATTCCAGTCTCGAATGTGCATAAATTTCTAAAGAACTGACAACTTAACAGGCTAGGCCAACTGGTTTCTTTCCTATCCTTCTGAGTTTATTTATACTGGGTCCCAAATTTGGGGGCTCTATCCCATGGGACTGTCTATAGGGCTGGACCTGGTGCTAAACAAACAATGCTTGCCTCCATCAAAAGATTCGAAACAGCATTGCCCTCAACGCTGTGCTATAAAGAAGAGGGGACCCGAATGAGGCACTGTGATTCTCAAATAAAGAATTTTCTCCAGAAGGGATAGCTGATCATAACTCCATAGCTGGTCCTTCTGCCCCGTCAAGTTGCTAAGCCAGATTTTAACCACAGTCTGCCAATTTTTAAGTATACTATCCGAGAAGCTGCTTTTGGAATACACAAGTGATTTCTTGCTTGGACTGACCTTCCCTACTGCCACTCATCCCCTTTGCCCTTGCTGCATATCTAAGCTCTCACCCATATCTATCATATTCCATGAAGAAAGTTTGATATTTTCTCAGCAGGTTTTCATTGTGTTTTTTATTCATTTTTTTGTAGGAGTTGTGCGGAAAAGGAGGTATTCTTCAGCTCGCATTAGCCATCTTAAAGTTGAAAACTCCACCACGATTTGATATTTGTCCAGCAATTGTTGCTGCAGTCTGCAGAATGAAATCAAGAGTGTTGTCAATTGTAAGTTTAACTTATTTAATGTCATCTTATGGGTGAATGGTCTTTATATGAATCAGTCTTTCTCCTGCGTTAGATAATACAGACTCTACGTTAACAAAAGATAAGCATTTCCCTGATGCAGCTAGTGCAGCTTTGTGAAATCGATAATTCATCTTTCTTGGATGAGGCTGCAGGTGTACCTAGGAGCCTGCATTTGGCTCAATCTGTTGCATTTGAGGTTTGTTCTGACTATCTGCGTCTTAGCTTGCACAAGTTTTTTTCTCTCACATGGCGATGGCTGTAGTTCTGTTAATAATGTGATGAAATGTTATTCTGAATACTGATTAGTTTGTTATAGGTGTGCATTGTCTTGCACTTTTGTTGGGCTCCTACGGGATTTCATATTACAAACTAAATCCGACTAACTTCTCTAATTTTGACCTCCAGGAATCTTTTATCTATAAAACTTGAGCAAGTGAATTTCCATAATAATTGTTCAATCTGCAGAACAAATATGAAAAATAAATGACTGCTTTTCTTATCCTACTCCTAAACCCAGCAAGGATGCTCTTGATGAAATTCCCTTCCAAGCCACAGTATTCCTGGTGCTATACCCATGTATGATAAAATAAACCGAAAAAAGTGACAAAGGACACTTATGATGCTGAGCAATCCTGCTCGTCCTCCTTTGTTTTGTACATACACATGCGACTGGTCAGTGTTGTCTTTTCAGCAGGTTTTAATTGCGGATATTTGCTTATACGGCTACCTGTTAGTGGAGCAATATATATCTAAATTGAGGAAGCCACATCTCTATAGTCTTTCTGCTTGCACTCTTTGTATACGTCATCTGGTTAACACTATATAGAAGTTCCAAAACTCTATGAACAAGACTCTCTTCTCAGTTATTTCTGTAGCTGCTCTTTACCGTTGTTGCTTCTAAAGCTCATATTATAAGACTCTTGGAGTCTACGGTCCGTCCATCTTTGGAAGCTCTTTTTCACACCAAATGCGTTTGCATACTATTTTTGAACCTCCTGTGACTGTAGCTTACCGAAGGAATGAAATGAAACATCACGGGTGAAATGATGATTCTGAGTTATGAACAGCGTCCAACTATTATAGGGTTCTGTGACTTTCTATATTGAAGAGTAGGTCTATCATAAAAAAATTATGGACATTCTTGTACGTAAATATGGCTATATTGTACAGTATAATGTCATTTGATAACTGGTAACAAGGACAAGAAACATTCCTCCACCAATCCACGCAGGAGAAGTGTTTTCTGTGATGACATGGCCCATAACTCACTGTGTGCACGGCTTGTTGAATTTATGGCAATACAGGTTATTGCTGTTTTGAAGAACATGGCTGGAAAAGGTCGTATACAGCATTCCAGTGTCTGTGGCAATACATATCCAACAGGGCTTTTGCAGCTCAATGCACTTCGCCTGACTGATGTTTTCTCTGATGATTCGAATCTTAGGTCTTATATTACAGCTTACTTTGTAAGATTCTCTCTTTATGTTTTCTCCTGCTGGTTAGTTTTCAAAAGTATATTTCATGTTTTGTATTTCAAACCTTATGCTTGTTTTGTCATTTTTATCCAGATTGTAGCCCCCTTATTAACTCACACCTTTTTAATTCATTGATAATTTTGAGTTAATTTCGGTATTTGAAAGCTATTTGGTTCCATGATACATATCACCTGTAAAATGCATGACAATGGCCATATGTTTCCAGGCTGAAGTATTAGCAATAATCCTTGCCCTCCCATATCAAGAGTTCTTATCTTACTGGTGCTCATCTGATCTCCCTATAAAAGAAGTGGATGCTACACTGAATTATGATCCATTTGCTGCATCTGGATGGATTATTGATTCATTATCACCAGTTGCTATGACAAATTTAGAATATTCAGAATCTACTTTCCAATCAACTAATGGCCCTCACGCATATGCACATCAGAGAACTTCGTTGCTGGTTAAAATTATTGCCAACCTACACTGTTTTATTCCAAAGATCTGTGAAGGTCAATTTCTAACAAAAGTTTGCTTCATATTCAGTCAGTTATTGTGTGGCCCTTTTTTGACCTTGACTTACCTTCTGGTGCAATCACAGAACAGGAACGGAATTTCTTTCTTCACAAGTTCCTTGAGAGTTTGCAGATGCAATATCCAAACTCTGGCACAGGGTTTGCATGCATTGCTGATGCTCCAATAGCTGCAACAGTTAGCAAAAATCTTCGTAATTTTCCTCTCTCTGAAAGCTAATTTGTTTGTTTCTTTGACTATAGGTTCTTCAACTCTCATTGAATTTTCAGTCTTGAGGAAAGAGGATGAATGTTCACTCTTTTTCCTCTTACTGAAAATAGAGCAAATGTTGTTTAAATCCTGGGCTGTTTCACTTTATTTTTTCTTCTCATTTTACCCTCTTTTAGTACCCCCATTTCCTCTTAATAATTTTGTACGACATTAGGTGATGCTTGCCAGTTGTCATGGTAAACTCGAAAAACAAAGTAGAAAAAACTAGTTTTACGTGATTCTAGTTTGGGCAAGTTATTGTTTCTGTACTGGAACTATATATTATAAATTACACATGAATACTTTATTACCACTGTTTAGTAAAACAGGATTTATGAACATATGAATGATAAATGCAGATTTGTAAGTTCATTTTGATCATGAGAGGTATAATTATATTTTTATTTGGCTGGGCTGTCTTATTGATTACCTGGAAAACTGAATAATTTTCTATACAGTAATGGAATTGTTCAGTTAATTTTAGATCTTTTTATTTCAAAATTTTGAACCTTTGGCAAGCTGTGCATCACTTCACTTCATATTGTGAAAGTAAACGAGTTAATTTGACATAGGGCACTCATAAGACACTTGTAGTGCCACTGCCAGTGATGCAGTTGGCAGTGATCAGGGACTTCCAATGTCTAATAAAATTTGCCAAAGATGAAAAAGCAGTTTTGATTAGTGGCATTTAGAAGTTTGAAGGACTAGAACTACGGATGGCTTCGGAATATAACTATAAAGTTGCAGTCACTCTACTGACACATCTTCTGTTGGTGTAGGTTTATTGTTGGGCCATACTGAATCTTTAATTCCAGCATATCTTAATGACGAGGATGTACAACTTTTCAGGTATGCAAAATCATGGCATGCTCAGTCTTTCTCTGTGCTATTTTCTTTTGTTTGTTGTTCATCTATATCATTGATGATCAACACAATGCAGTTGAGGTTCTTAGATTAATTCTTTCATGGCTGCATGTGTATTCTTTCAATGGGTGACATGTACAAATACTATCCATAAAGGATAATATGTTAGATAAAGGAAAATTTTACTAAAAAGTAAGAGTAATGTACAAATGGAAGAGGACTTGGTATCTCAGTGTCTCACAGGAACTAGAACAGGAGAAAAAGGAATTTCTGCTAAAAAAAAAAAGAAAATCCACTAATGTGGAATCCTTTTCTTTGTACTAAATTATCAGATTTTTAAATTTCCCCTGAATGTAAGGGTTTAGCTAAAAAATTATATTTCTATCTATTTAAGTTATATAGGTGTGGTTGTGGGAAAAGGGTGAAGCTAAAGATCCTCTGTAAGCAAGTAAGTTTAGATAGTTATACTAGCTACCTTCAAGGACCTAATGTTGACAAGTGGTAGTCTGGTAGTTGATAGGCTGATAAGATGTCAACATAGGATAGGGTCTTTAGTTACAACTAGATCGATCCTTGTACGAATTGATGAATAAAATTACTCCATCATCCTTTCTACAGTAATATATAATAAATATGATAATTTACTATGATTTAACGAATAAAATTACCGTAGTATTCTTTTATACTGTATAGTAAAACTAAACAAATACGATGATTTATCATTATAATTATATTAAAATTATTATACAATCTATGGATAAGATGTTATTGTGTTGATGGAAGATATTATTAAACTACTAACATATATACTTATACTATAAACTAAATTAATATCTGTGTACTATAGTTAATCAATCTATAGCACGGAGTTTATACTAATTTTATGTTAATTTACTATATTTATATGGATTACGAGTCATTTTTTATTTTTTTAAATGTATTTTATTAATCAAATAAAAATCATTGAAGAGTTGACGGTCAATTGTCATAATAGTAATTAAGTTAATAATAAGATAAGATTATGTAAAAAAAGAAGAAGCTGTATATCCAATCGTATATTTAATAGTAATCATAGTATATACAATAATATAATTAATATTACCATTATGATGGGATAAGATTATGTAAAATAATACAAAACATTATTATAATTTTTTTTTATCATGAGATGGATGTAAGTTTATTACTATATAAGATATAAGATGTATTAGATAGAAGATAAGTTATTGCAAGACGGAACAACCTGCATCTCTAATCCAGGATGCTGCTTCTGTAATATACTAATCTGTTTGTAACCGGTTGGTTCAACCGTTCAAAGTACTCCCTATGTGGATCCCTACAATATTATCATAGTAGCAACAGTGTAGAAGGGATATGGTTGAAAATAGATATTACAATTTATTATTTTTGGACTTCCTATGTGAATCTCTTAATGCGGACCAATGGTGTAAAAGGGATATGATTGAAAATAGATATTACAATTTATTATATTTGTACTGCAGGGTTTTCTTCACACAGATGCGGTCATTAGTTGGTCCAAGTGACAGTGAAGTAACTCGTGCTGAGGTATCTTCATCCTGGTCTATGAATGATAGTTGGATCCGCAAGTATCAAAATTGTTATTTTTTCTTCTTTCCAGTACTTGTTGTATAATTTATCATGACAGCAAGTTTCATTCTTGGTAGGAAGATCAATTTGGAAGAGCATGTTCGCCGGTGCTACTTGGTGATATGGATCCAGATCATAAAAGTAGAAATGGTAACCTGAGGGAAGGAATGTCAGAAAATTCAGATTTCCATGATATGGATCAATCTTATGTTCGGTCTGGTCAGGTGGATGAAGGAGGCATCCTTCCAGTTGATGATGGGAGGTTATATAGTAGTAGATGCAATAAAGCCTCATCTAGGTGTGGTTCTGCAGAGATTGAGAAGGATAATCATAATCTTGAAACAAGTGGATCTGATACAAGCTCCACTAGAGGAAAATTCTCATATGAGCATGTACGTAACGGGAAAACTCCCAAATTATGTGCTGCACTTCCTGGGGAAAGGATTGTTGAAGTTCAAGAGGAAGACAGGGTTGAAAATGCTCACAGTGATGAAAAACAGCCAAGGAAGCGTAAACGTACTATAATGAATGAAAAACAGATATCAATGATTGAACAAGCTCTGTTGGAGGAACCTGATTTGCAGAAAAATGCTCCTTCATTAATAGCATGGGCTGAAAGATTGTGTTCTCATGTAAGTAACGGAAATCTTTACTATGAAGTATATGAACTTTTCATCCTTTTGACATGACATGGAAATTTGCTACTTTAATTGAGAGTCATGATCTCGAAAATGACCTAATAAAGGTGAAAATTAATCAATATTGTGGAGTTGGGGGTGGTGTACATGCAAGATAATTCCCATATCATTGCAGAAATTTCATTTGGTCTTGTAAGTCAACTGATAAGGATGTGTTGTCTCAAGTTAAGGTTGCACAAGTTCTGTGTATTGGTTTACAGTGCTTCTATTTGTAGTAAAGGTCTGCCTCTTTCTAGATATATAGCTTCCTGGTGAAGTTTTGGGATGGATCAGAAGTTCTGGTTAGTGAGGGGGCCATGGGAAGTATTTTGCTATTTACTTTAGTTTTTGGAGTAATTAACTAGCTGGAGAAATAGGAACTTTATCTTCGTTCAGTTGGACTGTTATATTTACTATCCCCTTACAAAATATAACCCCCACCAGTGATAGATTTTAGATATTGTTGGGGTTTTCAGTCCAATATTTGTATGTATTTGCTTTAAGTTGGCTTAGAATTTAATATTAAGGGTTCGTTTGACATAAAGTAATCATTATAAGTTATAATGTTCTAATAATGACATTATACTCCATAATAAGGTTGGCATAAGGATTTTAGATAATCATGAGGTCATGCCAAACAAATCCTAAGTAGTCTCTCTTCTATTCAGTTTGGTACATTAGTAAAGTTGAGATGACTGTTTTACAGTTCATGTATTTTATTGAGATCTAGCTTCCTTTTTATGTGGTTTTGAGGTAAGTGCCTCTACATTGTCTTGATGGTATTATGAGCCTTCTCATTTTCTTATAGGAAAATTGTCTTTTCTCTAAAAAATGATTTTGTTTATTCCAGGGGCCTGATGTTACAAGCTCACAAATAAAGAATTGGTAAGATTTCCGCAATTTTATGTCATGGGCTGAGCCCATTATCTATGCTATGACAAAAACCTATATGTTGGATTGTAACTTTTGTCGGTTCTTTTTTCCGCTCCTGTTTTTTCTGTATTCCATCAAGTTTCCCTGTCTATTTTCTTACTCTTGGCTGCTGGATACCTGCCTGCAGACCTCATGGGAGGGCAAGGAAATGTGTTTTATACAGGCTGATAAATTTGGGTTGCGATTGCGGGATGACTTTTCAGGCTATATGCAAATTGCTTGTGTGATGCAATCCATCTATATATAGTATTGTTGGGTTGGGTAACAAAACATTTTCTTCCTTAACCAATGGAATTTGTTGGTTCCTGTTGCTTTGAGCAAACTGACTTGACAGCTTAGATCCCTTTTTCTTGGGTTTAGTTTTGGTGAAGTTCTTTAAAAAAACTTCACCTAGAATTGAATGAATCTCGACCATTAAATATTAATCCAATGGTTAGATTAAGTTTATCCTCTCTCCAAATCTTTTTTTTTTAATTTTCAATTACCTATTCTTGAGTTTGATTTTTTCTATTCTAGGGGAACTAGACCCATTTATGCTAAACACACTCCTGAAGTAGGCTAGACTGATGTAATCGTAATTGACTCAATTTAGCATGCTTACATGGTCTGCAGATTGTTGCATTTTTTTTGTTGGTTGTCTGTTTCTCTCTGAAATTGCCAAAACTTTGTGAACAGGCTTAATAATCGGAAGGCAAGACTAGCTCGTTTAGCCAAAGATGGACGGCAAGTGCTGGAAGGAGAGAAGTCTTCACTGGTCAAGCAAGGGGGCACATCAGGAGCTGGCCATCCCTCACGTTCACCTGAAAGTGCTGATCATAACCTACAAATCCCATCAATAACCACAAAGGGAGATACCGAACAAAATCAAGGCTGTGGAACCTCAGCAAGGCCTCAAGTTCAAAACACCCACTTGAAGCCCGGTGAACACGTCTTGCTAATAGACGACCAAGGCGTGCAAATAGCCCGTGCAAGGGTTCACCAGGTTAAAGACAAATGGGATGGAATAAATTTGGAGGAAACCAAAACTTGTGTTGTTGATATCATCGAATACTTCACTCAACGATACTTGGGAGTCGTGCGTCCTACGCCTCAACCAGGAGGCCCCACATTCGACGACAATGATGTCTCAATGGGGCGGTCTAGGGTTCTATGGGAATCTAGCAGGATACTAACGCACCGCCCTTTCTAATTTTTGTTCTGAATTAGTGAGCCTATAGGACAATCCTCCTCGGCCACTAGAAAGACATACTTTGTAAGTAACATTAGGAAATTCTTATTTGATATCAATGGTAGGAAACGTTACATAACTTTTGTAGGCGTTTCTTTCGTTTCGCTCTGCCCTAATTATGGGTTCTCCATGTAAAATCTCCATTCTCAGTGAAGCATGGCATTGACAGTTCGTCGCTAAAGAGACCTTTTTTCCTGCTACATGCTCAAAGGAAAATTGCAAGTACTAATTGAAGATTTTTGTTTCCTGCTAATGAATACCATCCATAAATTCAAGCCAATTGGCTTCTCATTATTACATATCATATTCATACATAATAATGTATTTGTCTATGTTACATGGCTTCAAAAACAAAGTTTAGGAGCAGCTCTACAAAAAAAAAAATGGAAGCATGCCTCATTCCATGGAGACAAAACAGGATTACTAAAATGTTTATACAGAAAAACAAAACAAATGTGCATTACGAAGCCTATTAGGTGCTAAAGTCTCCTCCTACATGCTTTTAAGTTTAAATGTACAGTTTGACCGCGATTCACTGTCATGAATGATGGGTTCTTGTCGAGATGGGGTTGATGAGCTGGGTCATGCAATGCTGAATTAACTAAACCTTTGGTAGCAATGAACTTTCCTCTCCAAAGAGGCTAGCCAGGGATGTTTCATATGTATGCAAGAGAATTCCGGTCATGATCACTTTGTGGGCGACCACGAGTTGGCGTGGGCGGTCTCTGAATGTTTAGCTCCTGCAAGAGTTGAAAGACAGCACACTATTAGCATGGCAAGGTAAACCGAAATCATTTCTCTTGCTTGTGTTGTTAAAAGGAAATGGCGAACAAGGTTAATTTTTGTGATTCAGTTCACGGGCAACATAAAAACGACTAAGGAAGCTTCGTCACTGCCAATAATATTATCCAAAGTGACAAGTATTTGAAGTATAGCAGAATGCTAAGAAGCAAGCAAAACACGTTATCTTTACAGCAGATGACCAAGGGTTTCAGCTCACTCGGTTTCGGACTGATGGACGGACCTACTGATTTTGTTTGTTTGTTTTATACAACTACAAACAGATTTTGTGAAAATCTGTTCTTGTTTTTTCCCCTTCCTGGTTTCATCTTTTCAGTGACAGCCCCTTGTAAAACCCTCTGATTCCGCTCTAACGCCTGAGCCAGAACAATGGCAGTTATCCCGGTTGTTGCAGTTCAAGGTCAGCCTTGATTCCCTTTTTCTAATCCAACTATTAATAGGCTTACCTGTTGCCGTGTGGCCACACCGGACCTTCATAATTCCTGAAACAAGCTTTGATACTCTTCAACAAACCCTTTTTGTTTGAGATTTTCTAATCCTTCCCGTTACAGTTAAGATATGTTAAACACATCCCAATCTCCCTGTGTTGTTAGAGCATTTTCCTTTTCTGTTCCTTTCCAGCGTAAAAGCCTTCAACTTGGCTGCTAAATTTGCGTGTCACCCATGAGAGGTAGCTCTGATACCGAGTTGTTATGGTCCCAAGATAGGATCGAATCTCAGAAATAGACACGCGAAACTCTCTTAGAATGAATTTATGGTCAATGAGAGGATGAGTGTAATTGAAAGTGAATTGGTAGATAGATAGATGATAGTAACTCGTCCTTAATGTATAAATCCTCTTAATTTAACGTTAGTCTCCTTGCTATAATAATTCTGTTTTTTCTCATTGTGTAATAAGAGCCCTATATAGGCTGTTATAACAATATAAACTATATTCTATTCAGAAGTAAAATAAATAAGCTAAGCAAAGATAATGACACTATATCCAAGTTATAAACTACAAACTATCAAGTATCCTAAATCAAATAGATCTAATATCTTTATATATGAAATATTATTTTTCTATTTTATCCCACTTGATGTTCTCGAGGCTTCTAATGCTGATTTGCATGTATATAATTTTGGTAGGTTTCTTCTCAAAAAAAAAAGAAAGAAAGGATGCTGGCGAATGATGGGATATATCTTACCTGCATCCACGCTTCATCAACTACGCGTTCAGGGGACGTCTCAGGAGATTGTGAATTTGGAGGCAAAGGATGGATGAGTTTGGGAACCACTACTAGGCCTCTTCCAATCACCAGTATTGCACCAGCATTGTTTGCAGTTCCTGTACCAAATCTAGATGGTTAGATAATGGCTACTTCTCCACAACTTAAGAAAGATGACAGTGGATTTGGCTTTACCACAATAGTTTGTAGCAGAAAAGAGAGTGATCAACTTCCCGTGAGCAAACCGTTCAAAACCATCCATTACACACTCATGAGCTCTTATTATGAGTTGCAGTTTGTTTTTGATGCAGAAATCTGCAACTCGATCAGGCTGTAAAAGAGGCAGATTTCACATCAGAAGCTGTTTTCTTTTTCATTTTTAGTTTTCTTTTCAATTCATTCAGAAGACTATTTGCAACGAGAAAGAGATGTGAGAACATGCATAAGTGGTAATTTGACCCGGACCAGAAACACTGATCCGGTCCGGTCTACGGTCCATTGTTTTTGGAGATTCTGGATCCCGGTCTAGGACTGGAAAAGACCTGGTCGGTCTGGAAAAGACCTGGTCGGACTGGAATATTAATTTTTTTTGTAGATTTATTGTTATATATTTAAAAAATTATATATCTTTTGTACAGGTTTAGAAAAAAATTTAAAAAAAGTTTTCGCAAAAAGAAATATATATATACATATATATTATTTTTTTTATTCAGGTTTGGATCGGACAGAAACAGTCCCGATCCGGTCCCCGGTCCAAGATTTTGAAAATTCCGGTCCACCGGTCCAGACTGAGACCGTAAATCCCGGTCCGGACCGGATGCACAACCCTAGTACAAACTCAAGTTATATGTCAATTTCAGCCTAGAAAATCTGGTATAATGTATATTAAAGGACGATAATAACATTTATGAAAACTTTGGAAAGTTCAAAAGTGAGGATCAGCAAGATTCAGTTCAGTTGTGTAGCAAAACTAAGTCATACCCCAAATGTGACGAGACCAGGCCCTCTTGCATTCGGTCTCAAACCCTCTACACTGTCATTTTCTGTTGGGTCAGACCTGCATATGCAAATGATGTCAGACAAACACAACTAGCAATGTAATCGAATGACAGATCATAAAATACATTCAAACACACCATAAAAGGTCCATGAGGACTATAGATCCAGCATCCATTGTGATAGGCCTCTCAAGTTTCTCTATCTGTTCAACTGAATTGATAGACCTTCCTATGCCACCATGCATACAAATGATTTTCTTGTCAATAAGGGCACCAAGTGGGAGAAAATTGAAAAGTTGGTTGAAACGTGTCCACGCCCATATCCCATCATTCTCGCCCTGAAAATACACAGCTCTGAGCACATCTTTAATATGGGATTACAGAAAATATACCAAAATATATACTCAATTACCATTCTCTCAATACATTCAAGACGAAATCCAAACAGAGCGTTTATATCAGCAGCTTCATGGTTTCCTCGTATCAAGTGAAAACTATCTGGATACTCAATCTATTGCAAACATGACATGCAGATGATCAATTGAGAACCATCGATCACAAACAGCATTTAAAGTTTATTTTCTAAAGCATATAAAGCTTGCCTTGAGAGCAAGAAGTAAAGTAATGGTCTCCAAGCTATGCTGCCCTCGATCAACATAGTCACCCAAGAATAAGTAGTCAATATACCTGAAGCCGAAATGCAAAGACTGTTAAACCATAGCCATCACAATAGAATCTACAAGAATTGTTATCAGAGAACTCAGGTAAAACTAACATACATCTCAAACTAGTATATTACCCGTGCCTTGCACGGGATTCGATAAATTTATCTTTTTAATATATTTCATTGAGTTTTTATGCATAAAATATTATATTGTCTTAACATAAAATAGTTAGATATTATTTTATAATAATTATATATACATTTGAATATATATATATATATATATATATGAATTAATATTGTAACCAAATTAAATAGTGTATATAGGAAATTTATTTTGTAATATGATTTATTAATTTCTAAGTAATATTTCGGGTCTATATACATATAGTAATATTTGGAAATCAACTAAGTTCTTATTGTGATTAACTTTATTAGTTATATAATTGGTCCAATTGGTTGACTCAATTCTAAGACAACAAAATAATAAAATATTCAAGTAAATAATACTTATTTAGTAACCCATCTTGATGAAATAGTGTGACTATAAGAGTAGAAAATAATTTCTTTATAAACAAAAAAAAGTATTTGTTAAATATTCAGATATTGTTTAAATTAATTAGGTAAGTATGATTTATGGATAAGGAATTATAAATTAGAAATTCAAAATTGTCGTTATACTTTTCTTAAAGTAAAAAAGAAATCAAATGCAAATAATTTTATGCAATTGGTTGACTCAAATTTTTTTTTTTTATCAAAATCAAATATATAAGATTCTAAAATTTAAGATTTGCATACCGATAATCTAGTTGCTCAAAATCTTCATTGTTTGTTAGCATTAATTTCTTTTTAATAATCAACAAAATATATAAGATAAAATAAACTTAATTAAAATTTTTAGAGGCAGGTTAAATGCTGAAATGACACGTGGCAGTTAGCAATTTTCTGCGTGACACGTGCAAGGAGTACTACTCCTATAATATATATAAGATATGTGTATCGTGATGTGGAACCTATAGAACATAGTAGCTAACTAGATATGACTGTAACTGAAGGTGATCAGAGAATAAATAACAAGTCCACATTTGGCATAAAAGAAGAAATGACATACGTAATATCACCAGCTGTAGAGGGAAATCCATATTCGTCAAACAGCCGCATTAAATCACCAAATTGTCCATGGAGATCTCCAAACACTTTGATAGGAGCCCTCAACTGGAGAACAGTGGATTCATTCATAAAAACCTGTTCTGCTGCATGACATAGCTCACCAACCTCATATGAGTCTAAGAAAAAATTCCTATTTGCTGGAGCCTTCCAATTACGAGGCCGGAGCAAATGAGAGATAACCTGCAAGAAAAAACACCTCAATTTTTCATACATCAATTATGTTAGGAAAAATAGTCATGAGCTCCTGCCTTTTTATGCAAGCCCTCGGGAGACTTCTGTCTTGTGAATTTTCTGGCGGAAAATGAACTCTCGGTGTTCATAGGCATCATCCGTCTGCTTTCATTTTCAAATTGATCCAGGGATAGCTGCCTTACCATCCCACCTAAGTTTCCTACAGTTTCTTTAGCAATAACAACCTGCACCGACAAAATAGGGATTATTTCCATAAGACTGGAAGCTTCAGTAAATATCTGAAGGGCTCCTCAAAAAATACTTGTAATAAAAGGAAAAGATTAAAAGGACCTGTAACATATTCAAAAGATTAAGATCAACAATCCGTGTGGTTGTGCATGAATAATTAAGAAATCAAAGCACCGTTTAAGTGAGGTTCTAGTAGTGCCTTCTAAGGAAAATCTGTATCACGCCTACCAAAGATGAGTAAGGCCACACAAGAGACTCATGCCACAGAAATTTAGTTACAGTTGCAAAGTGCAAACAATAAGACATCACAAGAGATAATAGAATAGAGTACGTACTAATAGAAATCATAATATGAAACATGTAAAGGTTACAAGTACATACTGCTCTCGGATGCAGATGAACGTCGGCCTCAATACTACACCCAATTGTAAGATTATTGGCAACTTGTGCCTTCACATCTGATGCAGATGCTCCATCTGAAGGAGATGCCTGGACAGCTTGCCAGACAGGGCGAACTGCTTCAATTTCAGCAGCAGACAACTCGACTAGTTTGTTGCCAGGTTTCTTATCACCACTGGCAAAATTAACTCACATTACTAAGACAAAAGAGGACAATGTAACATAGTTTATTTGTCAATATGACAAAGTAAATACCCTCACCTTATGCCACCAGATGAAGGGCTTTCTGGCATTACATCTGAACCTTGTTTTGAAGCTTGAGGATTGACATTCGATTCACCGGGTTTAGGATTATCAAGACTGGAAATCCGCCCAAATTGCACCGGATAGCTCATGTTTGATTGAAGTGGTGGATTATCTGCTACTATAAGATCGCCTAGAAGTACATCTGCACAGAAATACAGTCTTCAACAAAACCAGAGGAAGAAGTTTCAACTACCATCTGAAACTAATATAAGCATACATGGTAATATGTTCAGACTATCAACTATTAAATTAAGATTAACAGTTCATCAAAGAAAGTATGGCCATGCAAAATAACTGTGCACAAAAGCAGTCCTTTAGCCTTACGTCTTTCTACTCTATATGAATTAGAAGTGTAACCATGCATATCCCAAAATGAGATCAAAATATTATATGAAATGATTTTGACAGGATAGTAGTTTTCGTATTTAAGCCGTTTAAAAAGAGTTTGCTACTTTAAATGTCTTTCTATGCAATTGATAAAAATCTCAGTAAGAGTAAACAGGAAATGAAAATATAGAAGCAATGGATGATACAAAATAATTAAAAAGAAATGAGGATGTTCATATTTATAGGCAACGCCCATAAATTATAAAGGGTAAGGAAATCATATAAAAAATAAAATAAAAAAGAAGAGAAAACAGAGCTGCTAATACCATCCTGCTCTTCTTTTTTGTGCAGACAAAATGTAAATAATCTTTATATCTTACCCCCTCTAAGACCCCCATAAACAAATATCTGGACAGCTACCGATGCTGCTGCATGTCGACAACGTCTCATGAGCTCTGAAGTACTATCCTGTTCACTCTGCCCCTTATTAGTTTTAGAAGTCACCAGGCCATTTTTGTCAAGCCATACTCCGGCAGCAGTATCCAAAACTTCACAAAAAGATGTTGTCTCAAATGATAATCCTCCATTTAGAAAAAAGTTGATTGTCCAATGTTTCAAAACCGTAAGCAACCATGGTATTTAGAATTCCACATACCTGCCACAGCTGCTTCACTGTCAATAGTGCGTCCTCCACGAAGAGCACCCCCTGTAACATGAAGCCTAGTACCTACAAACACCTGATGAAAGTTCCCTCAATAAAATGAGCACTATAGCTAGAAGCATATTCAAGCCTTGTCAAGGGAAAGGGACCTGCCCAGACCCCAAAAGTAGTTAAAATGGAACTAACGACCAAGTTTCTGGAAAGAAATAGTTCCATAAGGAATGGTGCTAGCAGAAAATGTATTACTTACCGATGCATGTTGATACCTATGCGAAGGACATGCTCCAGGTGCAAGAGTCCATTCCCACTGGCCATTTCTATGCATCAGAAGTCCATAAGCATCGGCTAATGGCTGTAAATGCATTATCACAATGTAAACTATCAACATAACGAGAGGCTATATTGTTCTTTATTCTGTTGGGCATCAAGCATGCTTCTACTTATTTGTGAAGGAGTTGCTTAGCAAGAGTATAACAAGAGGCTATATATGGATATTGCAGTAAACTATGTAGAACCTTAACAACAGTTAGAGAAGTTTTCTGATATTTTCTCTTAAAACTTTGAAGTAAAAGAATAATAGAATAAAGCTTAGTTTTTGCTTTTCTCTAAGGAATGGTGAATTCATACTATCAACTGTTAGAACAAAAAGAAAAGAAAAGGTGCTGGTGACACTGAATTGCAGTTTATGATGAGGATGGACAAGTTGTTAGAAAAACGGAATCATTAAATTTTTTAAGTGATTGCATTACAATAGTTTTCCCAAATTATAAAATACAGACAACATACCGTGCCTGATGTGTCTCTTCCACCACAAAGTAGAAGCATGCCGTCTGAGCGGGCACTAGCAGTTGCATACCTTAAAAATTATGTAAGATAAATTCCTCTTGTCAAATTATACATACAATAACTTTTTTTGGAAGAAAGATTCATGCAATAATAATATAAGGTAGCAAAATAATGTAATATCATGTAATATATAAGATAAATTTACAAACTGTTTGGTCAGAGAAACAATTTAAAAAGATGAAAAAAAGGCTTAATTTAAAGATCGCCTATAGAGGTAAAATAGTTTAAAGATCCATCTAATTGACAAGGAACAAGAATTCAACTTGTCATGGGTCATATAGACAATTCCATTCAGTCCATTTGTGTTGAGCACTTGAGCCTTGCAGTTGCATAATACCGGGAATTGACCAGCTTAAAGGTCACCTTCCATAAAAAATTAGAGTTTCCTTACAACATAACAAATAACGGTAAACAAATATTCTGTTAGATTGAAAGAATGTTAGGGTAAGGGGATGTCTCCATACTTCATGACATGGCAAGGACAGCCAATGTCTCTCAAAAGTTTTCACTCCTTACCGTAAGAAAGAGTCTCCTTTGATCCTATTTCAATACATACGTATATATGAAAATGGGAGAAGTGAGAACCTTTCTTATGGTAAGGAGTGAGAATCTCTAGAAACCCTTTGATAAAATTAAATCAATAATTTAGAATGCTTTAATTTTTGGGACCACCTTACTCCAAAAGTAAATTACCATTAATTATTTCCTATTTTTCTCTATTATTATTATTATTATTATTATTATCTTTCTAATTAAGATTAATTATATTATTTTTTAAATTGTATCCTAAATTATAAACTCCTTAATTCTCTACAATGCCTATGTTTACATATGATGCATAATAAACAACCATATGGTTACAATGGACAGCTAATATAATTGTAAAGGAGAACTCATATGATAAACAATGAGCATCTATTATCCATCATTTTTGATACAAACATAAGTATTCAATGAAACGAGAACAACTGTACATGAACAAATAAACAAATTTTCATGAAGTACTATGACGAACATGATTATCTATTATGCCATTCGTTATATATGGTTAAAGTTAATCATATGAACTCGCGTTGTGGGTGAACAAGAAGATACATTATAAGAATGAACAATATACAACATTTATGAGCAACCAACTAGTACATTACGAGAACAGTTGTACATGAACAAATAAATAAAATTTCATAAACAACTACTATGATGAACATGGTCATTTATTATGCCCAATCAGTAGTCCATCGGTAACCTTTATCACATGAACGACTTGCATTGTGAGTAAACACGAACAATACATTGAAAGAACGAATTAATAACCAAATCTGTAAATTTACCTTATAGGAAGATTATATATATATACATATATATATATATATATATATATATATTCCCCCAAAAATCTCTCTTTTTTATTTTTTGTAAATTTACCTTTAATTTTGATTTGATTGTGTGACACATTTCCTTTCTTTGTTTCTTGATGAAACAAAGAAAGGAAATGTGTCAAATCCAAAGAGCATGGTTACAGAATTCAATTATGCATGGCAGTGGTGAAATAGTTTAACAGTGTAAACTCACATTCTAGCAGAAGGTCTATCACCTTCAGGATTGAGTTTCTGCCATGCATAAGGTTTCTGAGCAGTATCCAATGCCCAAGCATCTGAAAGAACTCTTCTCCCTGAAAGAAGCATGAAATTATAAAACTTATGAAGTATTGTTTCCCTAAGATAACTTAAAAGGAAGCATTAAGGAGTGATGGTTAGGATACCAAAAAGGAAAAGGTGCATATTTCAATTTCATTAATTACAGGTTTTCTCATTTTTCAAGCTCATTAAATGATAGTTCAGTCTCATAATCTTTTTGTGTCTTCTGAACCTTGGATGAGTATGTTGAGATAACAGAGTTCCCCACATCCAACCAAAATAGGGAGATTACGAGTCTAGTATATAAACTCGGTGGGCTACTCCTCTGTGCATGCGTGCTTGTATGCACATGAACCCCGGTTGTAGTCCGTTGGACTTTAAAAGAGTAGTTCTGTAGTTCACGGCCTTTATATTTAATTGATACTTGTATTATGAGCTCAATGCATATGCACAGTCTAGTAAGAATTTCATAATATTATATTTCCACGGTATGTTGCAGCTTAAACATGCTCAGCAAAATCCAGCAGTGAATAATTATATTGATCATTTCCTAAGGCTTCGGATTCATCATGCAATAACATCAACCATGCGTCTAAATACAAGTTATGCTCAAAAGTTGGGTTTGAGTTGATAAATTAATGTAATTACTTTCTGTAAAACTCATCTTGGCTAGCAGTTCACCCATTATATAGATTTGCATGATGAGGAAGGCAAAACATATATAAGACTAAGATATGCATAGGAAGCTCTTCTTCATATCTGACAAAATATTTCTTTTGCGGTCTTGATGTAGGGACTTATAGACAATGCATATCTGCATAAGAAGCTCTTCCTCATATTCTCTGTAGTGGGATCTAATACTTGTTTTTATCACACCTTTGCACAAGGTCAGAATACTCCCTTTTTCACCCTTAGAAAGATACCTAACTAACAAAATTTGATCCGTGATGGGTTTGAGTGGTTGAACCAATATAGACAGTACCTCATTCTTACATGAATCTGAGAATAAGTATATAATATTTCCTACGATTTTACCATCACGTTCATAGAGGATCTCAAAGGAAACACTTAGTTTCAAATATATGGAGCTCAACAAATCAATGTCACATTAGATAATTATCAGTTACAAAGATCCAGCATAGAAAGTGATGCAAAGTAAACAGAAAGGAATTTTAAACAAGAACAAATAAAATTGGAAACTTGAACAGTAAATTTGCTCACCATCATTCCCACTGACGGTAACTAGGTATCTTTGAGCAACAAGATCCATAACATGGCCATATCTTGGCCCAGGGCCCAGTCCTTGAACAACCACTCTGCGGTCATATCAGATACCTTAGTAACTATAGCATTCATTTCATTAGAAAAAAATTGCAAATACATCCTAACACCTCAATGTACATTGCTCGAAATCATATGAAACAAATAGATGTCTTCACTAAAAATGCATGTAGAGGTATCACCGATACCAAGTTAAATACAAAGTGAGATGTCATAGCGAAAAGCACCTGTGCCACTTGTATTTGTCATTTGTCATATCAAGAACATAGAGATCGTCTGTGGAATGCCCAGCAGGTCCAATGCCACCCTACCACAATAAACATCACCAAACAAACAAAATCCAGACCTTATAGCCTTACAGAAATCCAAAATATTCACAATAAATTAGAATTCTTCTTCATTTAGCGATGGCTAACCTGAAACACAACCATTGTTCCAACTGCAGAGGCAGCATGTGCTGCCCGGGGAGATGGCGGGTCACCTCCTGGTTTGATTCTTCACAAGCACACACACAAAATTAAACCTAAATTCAGAGAAATAAGGCAAATTAGAGGAGATGATGATGATGAGGCAAAACCTAGTCCATTTTTTAGTCAGAACATTGTAGGCATGAACGGAATTGGTGACACCAGCCAACCCTTGAAAGCAAACAAATCAATAATGAGAAAATCAAGCCAAACAAAGGCGATGATGAAGCAATAATAAGAGAAGGAGACGAATGTACGAATGCCAGGAGCGGAGGAGGTAGCGCCGCCTTCAATGGCGGTGGCACCGCCGAAGAGGATGAGGCGAGGGCCATGGATCTTGGTGGGGGCAACGGCGGTGAGGGTGTGACCGCAACGTGGGCCAGGGGCGTCTTCATCGGAGTCCCAAAACGCCTCTAAAGGCATGTACGAAGGAGCTGGCTGTAGCCATGGCTTTGAACCCATGGAAGCGCCAGAATTTCCACAACTTCGAATTCAAATCTCTTATATATCCCTTCTAATCCAACTCAAATCAAGAATCACAACCACAGCTCGGGAAGCACGTAAGATTAAGAATGGCGGTCACCATTATCGTTTATCGGGATTCGACTCCATTAAGGAAACTGAAGAGTGATGATTTAGGGCAATGACGATTTGGGGGGAAATGGCAGTTATTGATTCCTAACGAACAAGTGAAGAAAATGGCAGAGAAGATGAGGGAGGGAGCGATTTTTAAGTTCCTAGAAAGGGAAGAGCATATATGACTCTCCATACAAATTCATAAATGAAAGTGTTGCTATAAATAGCACATCACACAATTGAACAACATTCTTATTACATGTTTGCAAATTACCAATTTTGTAGGATCACAAAGACAATTATGTTTGATGACAAAAAAAAAAGAAAAAGTGTACATTATTTTGGTTTTGAAAATAATAAGAAAAATAAATATTTCTTAACAACGTTACACTTCATTGATAAAAATGACCATATTATATTTTTAAGGGGAGTGGTTATTGTATGAGGAGGAGTTGTAGTGCGATATTATGGAGTAATTTGAGTCGTTGATTCACTAGACTACATTCATTCACCTTACCTATTGATTTTAGAGAGGTGCGACGACAATTTTACGATTCGTAGAAGGTACCATAACAATTTTATACCAAAAGGTAGGTGTTTCTAAATATATAAAATGACAAGGAGAAGGGAGGAAAGGAATAAAATAAGTAAAACCGGGTCGAGTCCGGTTTGATTCTGGGAACCCGATCAACTCGTATCGAGTTTCTGAAAATAAATTTTTCAGGTATTACACAAATATGCTAAAATTATTAGCCGTGACAATCATCTTTATTTTTATTAAGGAGATAATTATGTTTAATACCTTAACATATATCTTATCTTTATAAACCGACTTATAAATTACATATATTTATTTAATTATATGAGATCAACTTGTGTATGTATAAGTTGTAACCAAAACGAACATTATCAAAATTAACCATATAAATATTAATACAAATTTGAAAAAAAAAACATTCTAATTTTTTAAAGAGGCATTTTCGCTGTATTATATTAATTTGAAGATGTCAGAATATAACATTGTTTTGCAATTTTATGTTGAAAAATATTATTTTGCCGAGAAATTTGTTTGCTAAAATTAGTAGGTGTCACTGTTATTATTACTTTTGTAGTTATACTAACTAGCTTATATCTGTGCCTTGTACGTGATGTCAAAAAATTAGTTATAAGAGTATTCATATATTTTAATTTTATATATATATATATAGTTTAAAAATAAAGAATTGTTTTTTACTTAGCATATATGTGAGAGATAGTCTATTAAAATATCCGACAAATCTATTTTATTATATTTAAGCAAAAGTTATTATTAAATTATTTTTAAATAAATAAATTTTTTTTAAATATCTAAAAGAAAATTGTATAGGATTACCTATTATAAGATTATCATAAATAAAAAATATAAATGATAATAATAATAATATAATATCTTTATTGGTTATAATAGGTTTCAATATTTCCTTTTATGTAATAATTGACTATGGCAAACAAAAAATTGATACAATACACTTAAATGAAATAAAAAAAAAACCGATTACTAAAAAAATAAAAATAAAAAATATGATACTGAATAAATATCCAAAACATCCGATTATTTAAAATGAAAAAAGTAAATGACCAATCATATATGTTGTTTTAAAAATAACTTGAGTTAAGAAAATCTATATAATATAATCTTCTAACACATAAATAGTATAATATTTGTTAAATATCGAAAGTAATTTTTTTTATATTATAATATTTTCTTATATATCATATCATCCCTTTAATTAAGAAACAAAATAAAATAAAAATGGAAACAATTGACTTTATATGAATAAGACATGACAAAATATGACGTGACTTAATGTGGTGGCTTAATGTGGTGGTGACACGTGGCAAAATCCTAGGTGGCTTAATGCGGTAGTGACACGTGGCAAAATCCTAGGTGACTTAATGTGGTGGTGACACGTGGAAAAAAATCTGAGGTGGCTTAATATAACAACGACATGTGACTTAATTCACTTCTACTTTAGTATTATATATCGTAGATGAGAAACTAATTTAGATATTTTAACACATATCTTATCTATAATACAGATAAAAAGAGAGGAAAAAACGTTTAAAAAAATATAATATGTATAGTAAATTAGATATAAACGAAAAGGTTAAAAAGAAAATCTTTTTTCTCAAAAAAAATTGATATTTTTTAATAAATCAAAACAAAAGAAAAGGCGGAAAAAAACAAGACTCGTCTTGCAATTCAGCAACAAAGTGATCAAATAACAAAATAAGCTTGTTGACAATTACTCCTACATCATTTGAGATTTTGTTTCACTTTCGTTAATCGCTTGGGTGGATGCACGTTTTGGTGAATGGAGTTTCATCTTGGAAGATGAGTGTATTTTGTTTCGTATGGAGGAGTCGTGGACAATTGATCGAAATCCGAAGGCTCAAGATAGTTCAAATTTGAGATTTTCACCGTCCGTAGTATTTGAGAGCTTTCTTGCACATTTCTTCAACTGACATAATTTGTATGTTTCTCTTTTCTTTGGTTGTTTGACATGTCGTCCTACAATTCTCTTTAATCGGGTGTTCAATGTTTTAAATTCTCGCCGGTTGATACATGGTGTTTGTTTGGATTTCTTTTTTTCTTATAATTTGGTTTGTGGTTAGTCAGTTTGGCATCTCGATTCATTAATCCACTGTATAATACTAAAACAGATGTGGTTTAAGCCATTTATCGCTACCACGTTAAGCTACCTTGAATTTTGTCACATGTCATCTCCAGATTGTGCCACCTCATTTTTACATATTTGAAAAAATAAAATTTATTGAGATGATAATAATCTTATTTCTTATTTCCTTGTAAAAACGAAATTGATTTTATAATATTTTGTACGAGTTATAACTAAGCCAAAAACTTTTTTTTGTAACTGGACAAATTTGGGTTGAATGCTGGCAAGGAGAAAACCAGAGGAAGCAATTGAGGGAGCGTTGGTGAGACCTTTAGAAGAGATTTTGGACAAAATGGAGACGATGATATACGCATTGAAGCTTCACCCATTCAAAACTAGAAAAAAGTTGAAGGGCTAATTTCCATACATAAGTATGTTGTCTAATCTGACCGGCGATGGCGAACGGCGAGTGTGATAGAAAGATGGAGGCGAGAGGATCTGAGCAATGAGCGGAAGCAGAGGCAAAGGCAAAAGCGCATAGATTGAGAGTAGGGATTGACTTTACGATGCAAATACTTTGGAAACCGACGAAGCAATTGCAACATCACGTGCATCGATTTTCTTTGTTTTGGTTCCGTCTAGTGAAATGAGAGAAAGGAGTTTGATTGTTAATGTAATTCAATTACCCGAGTATAATACATAGTAAGGTGTTGAAGGTGCCACTGGAGTGGGTTTTCTATAAGAGGTGTTTAAGGTCTCCTCCAAGTGTTGTTAAAATGTCCTAATGAATAATTTCATTATTGATTTGGAAAAACTTTGTGGTTATGGTTCAAGAAGAAATTTGTTGCTTGTATTCCAACTGCTGGATGAATAACAACTATGGAATATATGAGATTTGATCCGAAGGTGAGGTGTGGTTTCGAATGTCGACGGAGGGCAATGACTTCCTTCATTGTCCGCTTAGATCATTTCATGGGTGAGGTGATGGTAGGGAGGGAAGTAGAGGTTTCTCTTGCTTGATAAGTCATCTGAAAAGGCAACATCTTTGTGCAATTGAACGCAAGAATGAGGTTCGAGGCATCCTTGAGTGTAACTTGGATGTATTTGTGGAGGTGTTGACTGTTCTCAAGATATGGTTGTGTGGCCGATGTATGGGTCTTCATGCTTTGAGGCATGAATGTCGTCACCCTGATGGTTCTGTTTTTTCTTTTGGTGGGGA
This sequence comes from Fagopyrum tataricum, assembly GCA_002319775.1. Classification (NCBI taxonomy): domain Eukaryota; kingdom Viridiplantae; phylum Streptophyta; class Magnoliopsida; order Caryophyllales; family Polygonaceae; genus Fagopyrum; species Fagopyrum tataricum. The sequence goes on along the minus strand of CM008282.1, from coordinate 36,181,930 downwards.
TGGTGGATACATTGTGGGTATCTCGGGACCGATTATGGGAATCTCAAGGCCGGTTATAGGAGATCAGGTTGTGGCTGGTGGTGGGGTATGGTGTTTGATGCAGATACGTTGGAGAGGATTATGTGTGTTCCTATTTCTACCGTGAAAAGCATTCCTTATAGTTGTCGTCTTAGATACTCTCAACCATTGTTGGGTGCTATCTTGAAGGTGGTTGTTGAGCTAGGGTGTGTAGGTGTAAGAGCCTTAGTCTTTGGAGCCACTTTTGGCCTTAGCCGTCCCTGCGGGTTTGTAGAGCCGCCCCTGCGGCCAAGGAATCCGCCCCTGCGATTTTCTACGGCTGCAGCCGGCTTTGTTGACCTTTGACCCATGCTTTACTCTTTCACTTCCTTAACCTTTCCCCTTGCTTTGGCTTGCTTAGCAAGTGTTCCTCATTCCCTCTCTAGACCTATCACGTCCTCCTTGCTTCTCCCTTTCTTCTTCTTGATCTTGAGTTGGTTTGCCTTGAGTTTGGAAGAGAGTTGTGTGTTGTTGTTGATGTTGATGCTAGTGGATGTTGTGTTGAGCTTGAGAGCTAGCAGAGGTACTGTCTTGGATCAGTTTCGTGCTTAGGCCACAGCTGTGGGTAAGCTCCTTGTTCTTCTTCTTCTTTCTTTGATCTCTTCCTCTTCCTAGCTTAGGATTAGATGTATGTTGAAGTAGATTGATGTTGGTATGTGTATGTATATGGTTGTATGTGACTTTGGAATGAAGAAGATTTGAGTTGATCACGTGAAAAGACGAAGAGGAACCGCGGGATCATCTTCTGCACTGTTGCCGCCCCGCAGTCCAAAGAAGCCGCCCCTGCGGGACCCTTGTCGCCGCACCCGCGCCTGGAAGCCGCCGCCCCTGCGGGAGCCGTGTCACAGTGCCTGCGCCCGTGCCTGCGGCCGCTGTCACCGCGCCTGCGGCCCAGCATTGCCGCGCCTGCGGGTTGCCTGTTCCGCCCCTGCGTCTTTCCGTCACGCAGGTGCGTCTTGTCCCGGGTCTACCTAGAGTTGGGTAGATCCTTTCCTTTCCTAGTATGAGCGGTTTAGTGGCATGCTAGGTACGTATATGAGGATAGAATGAGGATGATCATGTTATCGTTTATGCCGGCTATGGCTTTGAGGTTTATGAGTTAGGATACGATCCTTATGGATCCCTTGGGTCTAGGTGTGACCCTTGTGATGGATATGAGTTTCATATATGTTGTTATGCCTTGTTTAGGCAGTGTTGATCTCCCGAGTTGGAGCCGATTGGGTTTGAAACTTCCGAGGTTGAAGTAAGTCCATAGGACTTACTTGGCTACCATCCATATATTGGATGTGTGCATGAGTGGTGTGTGTGTTATATGATTGATATCATGAGTTGTGATGATTACCTACCTATGGTTTAGTGACTACCCATTGTAGGGCCGTGACAACTTGTCACTTGTCCTTTCATCCCGCTGGGAGTCTGGAGGTTGTCTACGGGCAGGCCAGTCTGACTCAGTGGGCCGGCCACCTGCACCACTCCCATAGGGTACACGGGAGGTGGGACCGGATCCCCACTCTAGCTGGCACCATTCCCTAGAGGCGAGGGTTATATTCCTCGTGTCACATATATTCATATTGATATATATATATATACGCTTGAGTGACTGAACGTTATTAAGATAATAAACCGGGTAAATGTGTGATAGCATGGTGATGTGTTTATTATTCATTGGTGTGTGATTGTGCTTATGCATTTCTTATATATGCGTATGGTTAGATAACGGTTTTATACCGTGTTGTAGATCCTTTGCAGGTTAGGAGAGCTGCAGAGTGATCCAGAGGGGTGATCTGCTGAGGGCTCCGTACATTGGGTCGTCCTCGTGGGATATGGGATCTTTTGATCGTGTATATATTTATGTTTGTTTTTGTACTCAACAACACGTTGTATAAACCTTTTGATACTTTGATATCAGTTTGATGTTTTGTATTTAATCTATCGGTGCCTTGTTGTACGATTTAGTGAACTTGTTGTCAGGCTAGGGCCAGGATCCATTGTGAGATCCTAGCCTAGTAGCACCTCGAGTCCTACGGATTTGGGGTGTTACAGTAGTTGCTTGGGTTATGATGTTTTTGCTTCCTCGGTGCACGTTGCAGGTGTTCAGGACTATGAACAGGCGAGATAGAAGATCGGGAAGTAAAAAGTTGATACAACATCAACGGATTTTACAGGCCTTGTCTACATGGGGAGAGGTTGAGGGTGCTTCGAGTCTTGTGAAGACATTGTCAGATGGTTCTGAGCATAGGCCTTTTGTGATGGTGGATGGTGACTCGGGGATGGATATGATCTTGACAAGAACCCTAATATCAAGCAATGTCTTCGTAAGGTTATATATGGGCATTTTACAACTATTGTTAAGGTTTTGGGTTCTTATAGAGTTGCTCCTTATAACGATGAGACTTTGAGGGTGTTAGAGGCTAAGCACCCATACAAGTCTTCTCCTTCTAAGTCTTGCACTACCTTTCTTGAACCACACCTCGGTGTTGATGTCGATTTGACTTTTAAATGCATTAAATCCTTTCCTAAAGGTACTTGTTGTGGTAGAGACGGCTTGAGGGCACAACACATCTTAGATGCCATGTGTGGTGAGGGTTTTGTGGTTGCCGCGAGTCTTTTGAGAGCAATTAGCTCAGTTGTTAATCTGTAGTTGGGAGGCAGGTGTCCGCTGAGTTTGTGGCTTCGGCTCCTCTTACACCATTACTGAAGCTTGACAATGGAGTTCGACCCGTTGCAGTGGGTATTGTATGGAGACGGCTGGTGTCTAAAGTAGCCATGAAGGGAGTGTGTAATGATATGAAAAATATCTTGGAGATTTTCAGTTTGGAGTCAGTGTTTCAGGTGGTGTAGAGACTATTCTGCACAATGCTAATAGGATTCTGAACGAGCGTTATGACGATTGTTCCTTGGCTATTCTGATAGTGGATTTTTCTAATGCCTTCAACCTAGTTGACATGTCTGTTTTGTTTAGGGAGTTAGAGAGATGTCCGTCTATCTCTTTATGAGTTGAATTCTTGTATGGTCAAACCGCTCAGTTGTACATTGGAGATGGATGCATCTGGTCGGCTACTGATGTGCAACAAGGGGGCCCACTAGGGTCATCCCTTTTTTCTCTTGTCTTGCACCCGCTTCTGCATAGGATCAGGGACATTTGCAAACCTCTCCTTCACGCTTGGTAACATGGATGATGGTAGGATTATTGGTCGATCTGTGGAGGTGGCTATAACTCTAGATATCAATCGACAATTTAGTCCGGGTTTAGGGCCCGAGTTGAATGTTCGCAAAACTAAGCTCTTTTGGCCTTCATGTGATAGGTAGAAACTTAGAGATGGACTTCTCCTGCTTCATTCTTGTATGAGTGTTTCTAAGATGTATTTTGGCTTGAGGACTTGTTATCCTGAGCATTGGGAGAGTGCAAAAGCTTATTTTGATGATGGGCTCCATGGATCGGTAGAGGATTCATATTATGGTGTGTGGGCCCTTTTCTTTAGGGATCTTCAGTGGCGGCTTGCTTCTTTGCCCCTTCGGTTTGGGGGTCTTGGGCTTTAATCTGCTATGAAGGCTTCTTCGTTTGCTTTTGTGGCCTCCAAGGCCTAGTCTTAGGTCCTTAAGGACCACATTTTGTGGGACAGTGGAGTTATGGATATAGGCTCTGAGTTTTGTGGAGTTTTGGGCTATCTTCAAGCTTCTATTCCTGATTTCGATCTTTCAGTTTTTATTGTCAAGAACACCGTCTCCTCTAAAGCCCAACATGCATTGGTGAGTGCTCTTTTCGGTAAGAATGTACAAGAGATGGAAGTTGTTTTTGATTTTTGTTTACTTAGACTATTCCTAATTTAAAGGTCCCTTTAGTGACTTCGTTATCTGCCTATATAACAAAGTAGTACATTGTATATATTTCACACCGCAAATAAGGTTTCTTAGACTAAGCATATTTTGCATACTCTACCATAACTATCCAAAATGAACACATCTAGTAATAAGTACATTCTTAAAACTACACAAATGTTATCTCATAGCGTAAAAAAACAAAGTGTAGTAACACATACTTAAAATGAATACACATTGCATGTCTAAACATTAACATATAGAGGAATAAGCTCATACACACTAATGAATACACATTGCAAACATTCTAGATATTTGCGGAGTACAAATGGTACATATATTGAAGAATGGACTCATACACAGTTACACACTAAAGATATCCCTACGGTCAAATAAGTCAAAGACGGAAATGACTAACATCCGAGAGTGAAGCAATGAAGACTACATGAGCATTACGTACAAAGTCGGTTGATTTACTCCAAGAAGTAGACGGATCCGGACTTTCATTTCAACTACAAATTTGTATATCTTTGAATTAACTTCGACAATTGTATTCGTGGGTCTCCTAATTTCAACCACAACAATGGGAAATTCAGTTATACTGAAGCGTCACAATGTTGACAAAATGCTGATTTTATGAGACAAGCCGAATAACCTAGCCTAAAGTACAGTAGTCGACCGACCACTATTCATAACGTTTACATATAACCTCTAAATGACCTACCGATGAAGCCACAAAGTCATGGAGCAAGTTTTGTATTGGGCCCAAAACTTTTGGCCTAGAGGTCGCTCGACTTGTTTCAACTTGTATTCTTCTTTCCCTTATCCCTTTTGTTCGGGTTGGACTTTCGGCCCATCTAGTTGGACGTATTATTTTTTAGATATCATCTTATCTTGTTAGAAGATAAGATCGAGGATATCTAAGGTTTTATGTTGTCCACTAACCCAATTCATCCATTTCATTAAATAAATCCTCTTTTGTTATTTCAATTGTGTTTTTGCCGTCGTTTGGTGTAGAGGTCGCTCGGCTGCCTCTAGGTTGCTCGATTGGTGTATGTTTTCTATCATCAATAAATATCTAGAATTTTTTTCAGGTATGTTTAGCTAATTCTATCTTTTTAGGGTCTGGTGAATCCGACTACATTGATCTATGATGTTGAATTGATGTTATGTATTGGGTGTTTGTCTATGAGTTATGGTAGTATTGGATTCTTCTTTGCTATATATTCTTCAAGGTGATGTTGGCTTCAGGTGACAATCTATCCCTTATACCTCTATGTTAAGTTCGATGTGAAGAGTAAGCACCGTCTTGGGTACATGATAATCAATGGGTGACAACATTGATGTATGACAAGCAAAGACCCGACCAGATGACAATCAGACGAAGTTGTATTTTACATAACTTTGAATTATATTCGATATTGTGGAATTATCAATTGAGATCTATTATGTACATGTTGTGGTAATCTGGATTCTCGATTTTCTTTATGTGACTGTTCCCTAACATTTGCTCTTTATTCTCTTTACCATATGATTTCATGTTTTTTAAAGACATAAATGTTCTACTTTGTTTTATAAATTATTTTACAAAAACAGTCGAGCAACATCCTTGAGGGAGGTTGAGCGATTGGTATTTCCATCTTCGAGCTTTCGCTCCAATTTCATCTTTGCTTATTTATACACTGATTTTTTGGTTTCAAACTCGAAGTTTTATCCCCGTTGACCAGACCATATCATCCGAACTCCTCTTCTTTTGGTTTTTGTTTGTGTTTTGGACATTCTGTATATATTTGGTTTATCTTATTTCTTTATTTTGGTTTCTTAATTAATTCGTCGAAGCAAGACATTGTCTTCCCCGTGTTCGATCTTGATCCCATTTGCTACATCGGGTCTTGTATTCATTTACGAGACCTAAAGCTCCCACTTTACCTCTCATCGAATTGGCGTCGTTGTCATGTAAGACTTTATTTTGTTTTAACTTATTAATTTAAAACCTTTGTCTATTTAATTTATCTTTTTTTTAATAAGAGAACAATGTCAAGATCATTATCAGACGAACATGCAAATTTATAGAAGGCTACACTAAATGTTAAAATTGAAGTAAACACTTGATAGATTTATGGTATAATGTATTGATATTATTATCATCGTATTTATAGGGTACAAGAGAATATTAAGAACATAATATATATTCTAAAAGATAAAGAGAAAATATATACCTATTAAAATAACGAGATACTATCGTTATTCATTTAATAACAAGATATTAGAATATTCTCTTGTGTGTCTTCCAATACGCCCCCGCAGTCAAAGCGTGGGTAGGCAAACAAAGCGTGGGTAGGCGTCGTAGATATCTAGTACATTTTCGGGCTCGTCTTTGTTGTTGGAATTGTCGATGAAGAAGTCAGGTTTTTGCAGAAGAGGAAGGACCGGTAGTTAGTGACCTCGCCTTATGAAAATACAATTCGTAGAGATTAACCAATACTCAGTTGGTCTAGTGGGATGTGGTGCTAGGCTCCTTAAGTGTTTAGCTTGGAGATTCGAGTTCGAATCCTCCTAGCGGCATGTATGGAAAAATTGATATTGGGAGGGTATCCCCCAACAATGGGCCACGACTTTCTACCCGATCTGGACGTAGAGCGGCTAAGCCGATCGAACCGGGTGGTCTCCGAATTTACCATTACCAAAAAAAAAAAAAAATCGTAGAGATTAGAGTAGTGTGATGAGATGTTGTGTTGTATCTTGATTTTTTCACTTGTAATTATTTAGTTGAGTGCTTGATTAAAAAAAAATTCGAACAAAAAGCAATTGTGGTTAAAGTGATAATGGCAAGAGGAAACGTTGTTCTTTTCATCTTTGCGGTACTTTCTATTGCAACCATTGGTAAGAATGTAGAGGTTGAGTTATACTTAACAATATTTGATGGTTGTGATAACTGCAACCTATGGTGTTTGGATGCATACCTGGAAGGGTAATTTGTGTGCAATGTCCCAAAGAAGTAGTGTAGATGTTATCATAATTGCAGATTGAGTTGAAGAGAGTGCATCGGGTCGCGTTCATCACAAATCTCGATCTTAACTAGAGACAATATCATTATTCATTTAATAGCAAGATATTAGAATATTCTCTTATGTATCTTCCAATACGCCCCCACAGTCAAAGCGTGGGTAGGCAACTTACGCTAAAGACTGAAATATCTCATTATCTCCGTCAACAACAAGGACACCAATAGAGCGGTAACACCACATGTAGACCGACAAAACCACTAGTAGATCGGTAACATTAGTAGATTGATAGGACCACCGGTCAATCAGTGACAATGGTAGATTTAGACGCTGATAAGTTGACGGCGTGCCTTAAGGACGGCTAGCCCAATCGGACGGACTATTATTGTCCATGCCCACAATTAGTTCTTTAAGGTCGACAAACCCGATAAGTCAAGATTCGAGAGATCGAATTGTTCTGATACCATGATAGATTTATGCTGGGATAAAACCACACAATGTATTGATATTACTATCATCCTATTGATAGCTTTATCAGAGAATATTAAGAACATACTATATATTCTAAAAGATAAAGAGCAAATATATACTTCCTACTAAAATAACGAGATTATCTCTTTGTTTTAGAAAGTATATAAATAGGATGATAATAACACTACATCACTCCAGACACATCTAGTTTAGAATATCGCATGATATGAAGTCAATGCTCAAAGGTTGCTTTCACCTCAAACGTGGGTGAGGTGGCGATGATTGATTTTCAATAACCAATGTGATGCGTCACCGTTCCAAATTTCTCACATTGAAATTTTGAATTAAAAAGAAGTGTGATTCTTGCTTTTAAGTTTTCACTTTTATGTATGTGCTTTATAATGGTATAGGATGCCTCTTCATGCTTCTATTTCCACTTGGGAACAAATCCACAATGCTTTCTTGTAAAAAATTTGTTCTCCGAGGAAAACCATAGAGTTGAGAAACAATATACGTGAATTCCGACAGCTCCTTAATGAACCTATTTACGAAGTTCATGAGTGTTTTAAAGGGATTTTGTGATTGTACCCTTTGCACCAAATGTCAACAATAAAACTGCTCCAAATCTTTAACTTTGGAGTTGATGATTACTCAATAGAAGCACAAGTTTGGATATTATGACTTTCCTTACAGAGAAGACTTGGGAGATTATTCAAAACCACAACAACCATTGCGATATGTTCCTTTATGTGCTTGATGACGAACCTAACCATTGCAAGTACGAGGATAAGACAACAAATAAGATCCTTGATGGTCCCCAATCCAGGTACACGAGAAATTAATAAAAAGTTAAAAAGGTAGACAATGATGAAGCAACCGACACTCTTGATCCTTCCAAAGATCATTGTGTCTTCGGGTGGTCCGATGATATGAGCGCATTCACTATCAGCTCATCCGAGCTACCTTGGTATTCTGATGTTGTAAACTCCATTGTTTGTAATATTATCCTTGATGATCCAACATATAATCAAACGAAAAAAAAAGCTACATGATATTAAGGGCTACTACTGGGACGAACCATACCTTTTTAAACAAGGAAACGACGAGATAATCCGAATATGCAACCCCGAAGGAAGAGACATAGAGCATCATTCGACATTCCCTACATGTAGGTTGACACGTGAAGAAAACTAAAACGGTTGCGAATATTCTCCAGTCCGGGTTTTGGTGGCCTAGCTTGTTTAAGGACGTCCACCATTACATCAAAATCGGTGATGAATGTCAACAGACCAAAAACATTAACAAGAGAGACGAAATGCCCTAGATTGGCATTTGGAAAATCGATCTTTTTTAATGTATGTGGTATTGATTTCACGAGACCTTTCCGTAATTCAGGACCTATAAGTATATTCGATCTTATTGTTGTTTAATGTCTTTGAGTAGGTCGAAGTTATTGCCACCAAATCTAATGATTCTAAGACCATGTCTACACTTTTATTCCCAACTTCTTCTTTCTCTCCCTCCATTCAACTATTTTTTTTTTTGATTTTTTTTCCTAAACAATAACATTTTAGAGTTGAGGAACGGACTAGAGGTAAATTTTCTTTTAGGTTTTTCGAAAGATTAGCGTTTAGAGGGTTTGAGAGGGTTAGGGTTTGAAAGGGTGTAAGGTAAATGGGAATTTAGAACATTTTAGGTTTTTGGAGGGAGTGTAATGGACTCCTTACACTATAAATCTTCTCGGTATATATATAATCTTGAGTGAATTTTAAACAAAAATTATTGTCTTCGCACCGAAGCTATGATAAACCCCTCGACTATTTTTTTTGTCAAAACAGTTGATGACATCAATTCAAAACTCGTTGCCTTGACTACAAACGTTATATCACACTAGGCATGTCTAAACTTCTACTCCTCGTAAACCTTTTTTGATTCATCTATTAACGAGGCAGTTAAAGTGAGTTCTAATACATATAATCAACAATCAATCAATACATGTATTTTTAACTTGTTTATTGAATCCGATAACAAAAATAACTTTTATTGTCAAAGTTTGCTTCAACTCTTACAATGCTTTTTTTTTTTTATGAAGAAAGGTAAGGAGCTCGACAAACACCAAACATCCTTGGTGTATCGAGAGGCCGAAAACCGGCAAACGGACTAACCGTCAAGTAAAAAACGCAAAACAAAACACAATACCACAAAAGGTTCGATAAAGGCCAGCAAGAGCCAGAACCAGTCGGAACAAACAAACTACACGAGAAGACGAGGAACACGAGTCTGACAGAAACATGGAGAGGGCACGGGATAGCAAGCTGAGCTAACGTGGTGTCTTGCCGCCGGGAAGTAGGATAGTAGAAACCCAAAGCATGGGAAGGCATACCTCCTGCGGAAATGTGGATCCCTCGACGTTCACTCCATCTAGATGGAGGATCTTCAGAGACCTCGAACACCACCACGATCAAAACACGATCAAACAGGGGCACGTGTCTACGGCATCAACTCGAGGAAACGACTTCAAATAGAAAGTGTTCCCAGCTAAAAAAGCACGGTTAAAGCCAAAACTTCTCAAAAATCCGAAACTGACTTCACAAGGAAAGTCAAAACTTCCGGACCAAATCCTTACGAGTTCATTGCCTATGATTCCATTTAATATATTGTTATATATATAATCATTTTTGGTTGTTGTGATTGATCTCTTTGAAACGAGGTTGTTTGGGAAATGTTCGATAACTTTTGTTCGTTCGGTTTTGATTTTGAGCTTTGTGTTATACTTTTTATGAAATAACTCCCAGCCAAGAGACTAACCTCTAACAACATGAGGGCTAAGATGCCCAAGGTCTTTACAAATCAACTGAAGCCCCCAAAACTTTAATAGAAAATGCAAGCAATTTCAAGTTGAATAAAGGTTGGGATCTCTACAGTTCGAAGGTAGAAAGAAAAAGAAAAGAGGTAATCAAGGTTTGAATATTTGGTTTAATGTACAAAAATACTATGAGCTCCAATCTGGTTGGAGGAAATTATTCAAAAATAGGGGAATAAACAAATTCAAGAAGAGAGACATCTCTTCAAAGTCAATAGGACCCGAAACAATCGTGATCCAAATATTGTTCCATAACTGTTGAGAAGTGCCAAATGCACATTGATTTGTTCGAAGGATGGCCACAAGCCACAGTTCAGAGCCATAGAGAGAAGCCACAAAAGCAGAACAGGCCGGCACAAAAACAAAGACAAGAGAACACGAAAGATTCGTGCTTAGAACTGCCGTCGGATAAAAGCTCCTTTGGGAGAGACTATAGAAAAGTCTTGTATCTGAGATGCGGACAACGACGAAGCGAAGCCAAGTTTATTCCGAAAACGAAGGAGGAATATCAGAAAAAAGGGTCATGCGGTTTCAATATTTTGTGTGATTTTGGAGAAGAAGAACGGCGATAGCCATTGTATTAAAAGGGAGCGTTTTAAGATTTCATAGAAAGGGGTAGTTTCATGTCCATTGAAACTTTCTTACAATAATTTTAAGTAAAGATTATAAACAACAGAAGCTAATTTATTTATTTATTTATTTTTTCTCTCAATTTAATAAGAAAGAGATGGTCTTTGTAATGAATACCTATTAATTTTGAATGGTGAAATAAAATCTTCCATAAAAGACAATTAAACATCACAATCAGTTATTAAACAAAAGTTAATAATGAAGGAGAAATTAACATGAACATGAGAAATAAAACAAAAATGTCTCAATCATCAAATTTAACATTTTTATAAAAACAAACAACTCCTTAATGCCCCACCTCATCCTGCCACCAAGTACTCATTACGATCTAATCCTACAAAGCTAAAAAGCAAAAGAAAACACTAAAAACAAAACAAAATCCAATTCCCCACAAGCGACCCACTATTTTTATTTTCTTTAATCCCTCAATAATTTTTTTTTAAATAACATAAACATTTTTTGTATAATTAACCTCCTCCTTTCCTTTCTTTACATGCCACATACAATTTATCTAATTTTTTTATACCCAAAAAGTCAAAAGAGATCTAGGGTGAACTAAAGTCTTTAATTTTTATTTATTTTTTAATCTAAATAAAAAGATAAAACATTCGGTACAATAAGATAAATATTAAATTATATGTAGTATTATATTTGTAATGTGAAAATGTAAAATGGTGAAGTAAGCGGAATCAAATGAAAAGTTATAAATTAGAAGAGGATGTGTGGAAGCATCTTTTCTCTTTTTATTTGATTCACATTCTAAGCATCTTTCATATTATATAATGTGTTTATAATGTGGGAAAGAGCAAAATTATAAAGTTCGGGTCCCACATCGGAGAAATACAGTTTAATTCGGCCGCCCCCCGTTTGCCGTATTTGTCCTTCTCTTCACCGTTCCCCGTTGCGTTTGACTCTCGTTGCTTTTCTTTCTTTTGTTTCTTCTGCCCTTCTTTCCCTTCAACTCTGATTGCTTTCTTCGCCTTCTTTCCTTCTCTTTCCCCTTCTTGGAATTTCACCATAAAGGCCTGCTTTTTCTGGTTTTGTTTCTTATCCTTCATTTCTCCCTTAAAAACCCAGAACTCGAAGCTAGAGGAGGAATCGTGGGTTTTTTAAAAAAATCTTTTCTTTCTATCTATGTATGTGTAGAGTTTAAATTGAAGGGGGTTGTAAAGAGGTTGTGTGAAGGAAGTAGTCGAGGTTGCAGAAGAACAAGATCAAGCTTTTTTCAAAATCCTTTCATGGGTTCTTTGCGAATTTAAACCTATTTTGGCTGTTTCTGCGTGTGGAAGGAGGAGTAATGGCTGGGAGTAATGAAATCAACCTCAATGAATGCAAGGTTTGGACTTTTATTCAACGTTTTTTCTCTCTCTCTCTCTCTCTTCCCCACAAGGTCCCATAACTTCTTGTAAAGATGATTTTGGTGCGTTTTCTGACATTTTTGTGTCTCTGTTAGAAGGGCTAATGTGAAAGATTAGTGCTTGCATTTTCTGTTTCATCGATTTTTTTGAAGGCTGTGTTTGATTTCTGGGTTAGATTAGCCTCTGTTTATGTAGATTCTCTTTGATTTGATGTAGAAAGTGGTAATTAGGTTTTCACTTGCGTGAAATTATCACACCTTTCTATTCTCGAGCAAACCCTTTTAGTTTTTCATTGTTTTAGATTTACTGCTCAATGCTTCCATTTTTGTTCCAATTTGACAGTCAATAAAATCAATTCTTGTCTCTGATGTGTAAATCTCTCAAACTTTCTACTTTTATGCAGCGAATTGTACCGTTAAACACATTCATCCTCATCTCCAATTTCAAGCTAGCTTACAATCTTCTCCGACGCCCAGACGGTACATTCAACAGAGACTTAGCCGAGTTTCTAGAACGAAAAGTCCCTGCAAACACAAACCCTGTTAATGGCGTTTACTCATTCGACATAATTGACAAATCCTCAAATCTCCTCAACCGGATCTACCGACCCGCTCCGGATAACGAATCTCAATTAGGTCTAATCGAGCTCGAAAAGCCCTTGAGCACCGAAAAGCCAGTTCCAGTCATAGTCTATTTCCACGGCGGAAGCTTTACTCATTCCTCAGCCAATAGCGCCATTTACGACACCTGGTGTCGGAGACTAGTTCAAATCTGTGGAGCTGTTGTTGTCTCAGTGAATTACAGAAGATCACCGGAACATCGATTTCCATCTGCTTATGACGATGGTTGGTCCGCCGTACAATGGGTAAGCACAAGACCATGGCTAAAAAGCGGAAAGGATTCAAAAGTTCATATGTATTTAGCCGGTGACAGTTCCGGTGGCAACATTGCACATCATACGGCGGTCCGAGCAGCGAAATGTGGTGTTAAGGTTTTAGGTAACATACTTCTTCATCCAATGTTTGGTGGACAGAATAGAACAGAGAATGAGAAGAGATTAGATGGGAAATATTTCATGACTGTTCAAGATCGCGACTGGTATTGGAGAGCTTATTTACCGGAAGGAGAAGATCGGGATCATCCGGCTTGTAATATATTCGGGCCTAGAAGCGAAAATATACAAGGACTCGATTTTCCGAAGAGTTTAGTGGTTGTTGCAGGTTTGGATCTTTGTCAAGATTGGCAATTGGAATACGCAGATGGGATTAGGAAATCAGGGCATCAGATTAAGCTTCTTTACTTAGAACAAGCGACGATTGGGTTCTACTTCTTGCCTAATAATGAACATTTTGAAATCCTTCAAGATGAGATTAAGAGGTTTGTTAGACCAGGATTAGATTCTCAGGTTAGGGATGAAGAAAGTGTGTGAATTTGATGTTAATAGTGTATTAGTGTGAAGTATTAGTAGAATAGTATGTTTGAAATAATCTAAGTATGAGATTTGACAGCTCCTTGTTGTTTCTTGTAAAAAGATTTGAACTTGCTGTTTACTTGTGTTGACAGTAGAATGAAAGCACAACTGTATGAACCAATGGTTCATAGACTACTGGTGTGAATCCTCTGTTTTTTAGAGGAAAACAAAACCTAACTTGATAGGTAACAGTAAAATGGGGAAGACAGCTTTAACATCTGTCACTTTCTTTGCTTTTGAACACAATTGCGTATGGGTCTTCTTCTTTGAATTTTTCTGCTGTTTGTCTTGTAGTGAATTAGCTGCTTTCTTTGAATTCAGTTTTTTCTAATAATAAGACACTCATTGAGGTCATTGTCACATGATTTTTCCTCCCAGTTTGTTCACTCATCTTGCTATTGTCTTCTTATCACCAAATTTGGGACAAATTTGTTAATTAGGGTTACACCCACTGTTTTTGTCTTCATTCAGATCTGCTAAGTGCTAAATCTAATTTTTCTTCTTTGTTAATGATGGTATTGTGTTGTGTTGATGAGGAGACAATAGTGGCTTAAGACAAGGGCATGGGTCTCCACTTAAATGCTTCATTTGGACCTTACATATATTATTTAATTTTTAATAAATTCATATTATTGGGTGTCATGTGCAACTTAATCTCATATTATTGTAATTGTTTATGCTTACTTGTTAGTCATGGACACAAAATCATGATTAAGTGTATCATGTATAAAGATTAAGCATGTGAACTTGGGATTTACATCAATTACTTTACTTAAGGTGGAATTACTAATGCAAAGAATAATATATATATATATATATATATATATATATATATATATATATATATATATATATATATATATATATATATATATATATATATTGAAACATATATTTCTTTTTTTGTTATGAATAAAAAAAATGTATCTAATCCGAGTTATTTACTATGAAAAAAAAAATCATAGAATAACATGACATGAGATGATAACCTATAAATGTTAAAAAAGAAAATCAAATTTATTATATAGTAAGATATATGATTAATGATTATACGGGAAATTACAACATGTGTATGAGAAAAACTCAAATAAGAAGAGTATGAAGGTGGGTTGGGGAGAGCATATGATGCCAATGGATGACAGGTGAGCCAAATGTAAGCATGGTGATCGAAGAAGCCATGTGCCTTCCAATTTCTTTTTACTTTAATGAAGATAATGTGAACCCTTGAAGAAAGGTAAATGAATCAAATTGTTTGGTTGAATTGTGTTCCCACATTTGTAGTAAGTTGAGACTCTTTACCTTTTTTGTTTTTGTTTTTAGCTTCGTCTATCAAAAAGAAACCCCTTTACCACATCACAACTTGTCACCTAACATGCTATCTCACATTTTCAACTTAAACAAACGTCTTGTATTACTATTTCTTATTATGTAATCAAGATTTTGGACATTATAACTTGTAATTGTAGCACTTAAGTTTGGTAGAAACTAGTATGATATAATAATTTGTCATACTTGGTTATTATGTGATGTTAGCTAATGTTGCCACTTAGTCCATGCCTAAGTTAGGTAGTTTAGATAACAACTATATTAATCTAAGTATAAGGTAGATATATGTTCATATTGTATCTCATAGGAAGAGAGTATAAGCTTGGGTTATATGTTTGACATTTTTGTTTATATCATTTTTGTTTAGTGGGCCAGTGTTATGATCCAGTTATTCAAGACCCAGTTATTCAAGACCTACTTATGACTTTCTGATCCAAAGCAAACTTTAAAACGGGCCTATGGACTTGTCTCTAGAGCGAGGTATATATTAGCTTGTTCTGACATCTGTGGAAGGTATCGAAGAAAAAGAGCTGAGTGCAGCTGCTTCATCGTTTGCTAGGGTTTTGTTACTCTATGAAAAAATATATATAGAGAGAGATCAGATCTTCTACAACTCGTTAGCAACAAGAAGGATTTGAAGAAGGAAGACGACGAAGAAGCAAACACTACTCCGAGATCAAAAATCTCTGAGTAGTTTTACCACCAGTTTGTTGGCTTCTGGTTTGCGAAGAGATCCATCTCAGATCTTTCGCAGGTTGCCTTTAAGGGGCTTTTATTCAACACCTGCTTATCCTTCTTCCTATTTGTCTTTCTATGGTTCTTTGCTAGCTTTAGTGCTCTTGAAAGCTTATGTCTATACTTGTATTCGTAACAACTGTTTGGAAACCTAGTGGAATCTGGGATTGGATCTCCCCTCTTGAGATCCCGCACACGTAGGAGAAAACTCCGAATTGCGTAAACAAGTTCTTGTGGGTTTCTCAGTCGGTTCTACAACTAAGTGTGTTTGAAAGCTTCGTTAAAACTTTAACAAAGTAGTATCAGAGTAGTTCTTTTGTAAAACGTTAAAACGTTTTTTATTCAGTTTTTTAAACTTGGAAAGTTTTTGTTGTGATAGTCTTTAGGGTTCAAACCTTATTTTTTGTTTCTCCCTTCCACTCTCTGAGTTCTACCTTAACTTGTTTTAAATTTAAAAATTTTGTATTTGGTGGTCTAACTCTGTTTTGTTTTGTACTTGATTTTCATATATTGTTTGTTTCTTAGATCTTAACATCTGGTTCTGTATTTTTATTTATTTTTTCCTTTTTCATTTTTATGTCTAGAAAGAATTACTGACTATTTTTCTTGAATTTTTATGTACAAAAATGACAAAAAATAGCATAAGACTCAAGCCTTTTGATGATGTCTCAGACTTTGTCATGTAGTAGGTCAAAATGAAGGCAATTCTTACAAAAGAAAAATGTTCGAGGGGTATCACTGAGGACTATCTAGCTAACACATCAACAACTAGAAAGATGGAAATGAAAGAACAAGCTCATGCATAAATCATGATAAGGTTAATTGACGACATGGCTTGTCAGATGGTAAACATCTCTACTGCAAAACCTCTTTGGAAAACTTTAGAAAAATAATATAATAAGAAATCCTTGCCTTCTTGCATATCTACTCTACATAGATTACATGTTTACTTTTAAGATGGAAATTAACCCGACCTTAAATGATAATTTGGATAAATTCCTTAAGATGGAAATGGACTTAGAGAGACGTGATGACACTATAAAAAATACTCATCTTGCTGTGATTTTATTTGGTTCTTTACCCCCTCAGTTTGACACTTTTAAGGATGTGATTCAATACAGTACTGAAGCCTTAACCAAGGCTAAAATAATTGAATCCATTACATATGAAAATGAGTCAATGAAAGTCTTTAAAACTAAATATGCTGAAAAGAAAACTGAGGTTAAAGCTGAAGTTTGAATGCCTAAAGGGAAGAACAAGAAAAATAACAAGCAAAATAAGAAGGATAAAAGGGATGATAACAATGAAAAATCCACTAGTGAAAGTAGAAAGAAAAAGAAGAATAAGAAGTGTTTCTACTATCAAAAAGTTGGTCATTATATAAATGAATGTAGAAAGGAAAAGAAGGATGAGTCTAATAAAGGAACTGAAAATAATGTATCTTTGTTTGAAGATATGCATGCTCAATACTCCTGTGAGTTACTGATGTGTGTTGTTCATTTCAAATGTAAATCTGATGATTGGATCTTAGACTCTGGTTGTACAATGCATGCTTTCCCTAATAAAATTTTATTTTGTTCCCTTGAAATTCTTGATGGTGGTGATGTCATGTTAGGTGATAATACTACTTTAGAAATAAAAAGGAATAAGAGAGATATACCTATATGCATGAATGATGGAAAAATTAGAGTTGTTCAGAATGTTAGATGGGTCCCTGGACTTAGGAGAAATCTGTTATCTGAATCTATGTTTGATGATTTGGGTTGTCAAATTAATACTGATAATGGTATAAGAGAAGTTGTCAAAGACTTAAAAATGGTCATACTCTTATTAGGAGCTTTAATAAAGGTGGTTTGTACTTTGTAGAACAATCACCCGAATTAAATCTCTCCAATATAGATATTGATAAAAATAACTCAAAAATAATCTACTTTATGGCATAACAGACTAGGTCACATAGAGAACACTAGTCTCTTACACCTACATAAACAAGGCATCTTGAGTAAACAACCCACAAACTTACGTTTTGCGAAAACTGTGTTTTTGGTAAATCAAAGAAAAATAGCTTTAATAAATCCACTTATAAAGCTAATAAACCCCAAGAATACATACATTCTGATTTGTGGGGACCTGCACAAGTAGAAACTGTAGGTGGTAAAAGATACTTAATCTCTTTTATAGACCATTACTTTAGGAAAGTTTGGATTTATCTGTTAAAAAACTAAAGATGAAGCTTTTGAAATCCTTAAAAACTGAAAAATCTCAATTGAAATTGAGATGGACTTAAAGATAGAGTGTCTTAATACATTTAATGGTTTAGAGTTTTGTAACTCTTCCTTCAATAATTTTTGTAGGGACAATGGTATTAAAAGACATTTAACTATTACTGGAACTCCTCAACAAAATAGTACAGCTGTAAGAATGAATAGTACTCTTTTAGAAAAGGCTAGATGTATGCTTATAAGTGCTCATCAATAAGTCTCCTTCATCTGTAACTGAATTTAGGACACCTCAAGAACTATGGACTAGAAGGAAGCCAAGTATTGCCCACTTAAGGCCCTTTAGGTGTAATGCATATTCCCATATTTCACAAGGGAGGTTTCACCCAAGAGCACAAAAGTGTATAATGTTAGGCTATCGTGAAGGTGTAAAAGGTTATAAAACTTTTTCTAATTCAACCCATGGCTACAAAGTCATTACATCTAAAAATGTGACCTTTAATGAAAAAGATTTCTATTTCAAAACTAGTAAAACCAATTTTGTTGAGTCTAACAATAACTCTGAAAATGAACATGAGCCTACTAGATATGTTCACTTCTACACTAATGACCAAAATGATGACAATCAAATCATAGATGAAGAGTTTGATATAGGATACTATCAAACTCCTAGTACTAGTGAAGGTTCTAATGAGAATAATGGTAACCCTCAAACTGATAATAATGAGGAAGATATTAATAGGTACACTGCTTTAGGCAATGAAAACAGTAATTCAGAATCAAGGGGGTAAATAGTAGTCCTGTTTTGTCTACTGTACTTGTGTCTTAATCTGATAATGACTTATCTGAGCATGAAATGATGATTATTTGCATGAATCTGACGAGGATAATTATTAATTGACCAAAGATAGAAATCCTAGGATTAGATTACCTATTAGAAAATATAATGATGATGATATATGTTTTATTCCCTGATGAGTTGAATGGTGTTGAATATGCTTTTTTCAATGGTGAGATTATAAATAATCCCTATACTCTTGACACTTATAAACAAGCTATTCATTGTCCTCAGTCTAAAAATTGGCAACTAGCTATGGAAGATGCAATAGACTCTATGATAGTTTACAAAACTTGGGTTTTAGTGACTAAACCTGAAAAAGCTAAATTAGTGCCATTAATGGATTTATAAACTAAAGGATGCAACTAAACTCATTGAATCTCCTAGATATGAAGCTAGACTTGTAGCAAAAGGTTTTACACAAAGATAAGGAATTGACTACACAAATATCTTTGTTCCTGTTGTTAAGTATAAGACTATGAGATTATTACTTGTTGTTCCTACTCTGCTTAATTGGAACATAGAACAAATGGATGTTAAAACTGCCTTTTTACATGGTGATTTGAATAAAACTATCTATATGAAACAACCTGAGGGTTTTGTAGATAATTCTAAACCTAATCATGTTTGCTCGCTTAAAAAATCAATTTATGGCTTAAAACAATCTCCTAGACAATGGAACCTAACGTTTGATGAATGCATGAAAAACTTAGGATTTTTAAGAAGCAATTATGATTACTGTTTGTATTTCAAAGGCATAACTACCATGACTTCCTTGTTTGTTTTACTATATGTGGATGATATCCTGCTTGTTAGTAAATTTGTTGTGTTAATAGCCGGTGCTAAGAGGGATTTAAGATCTAACTTTGATATGAAAGATTATGGGTCCTGCATAGAAGATTTTAGGTGTAAAAACTATAAGGGATATAACGAATAAAAAAAATGTGGTTGTCTCAATTAGACTACATTGAAAAGGTTTTAGATAGGTTCAACATGAATAATGGTAAACCAACCTCTATACCCTTAGGAGGGCACCTAGATTTAACAAAGCAAAATTGTCCTAATATTCAAGCTGAGATAGATAAAATGTCTAAAATTCCTTATGATGTGGTTGTTGGATCTGTGATGTATGCTATGCTTTGTACTCGACCTGATCTTGCTTTTGGTATTAGTGTACTGAGTAGATTCATGTCTAGTGAATTGCATTGGTCTGCAATGAAATACATACTTAGGTATATTAGTGGAACTAAGAAATTGTGTTTGATGTTTTCTAAACATAATCCCGTGGGAGAAGTTTTTGGCTATGTAGATTCTGATTATGCTAGTAATAAAGATAATAAGAAGTCTACTAGTTCTTACTTTTATACTTGGACCGGGAATTGTGTATCTTGGAAATCACAACAACAATATGTGGTTGCTCTATCCTCTACTGAAGCTGAATATATAGCTGATGTTGAAGCTTCTAAGGAGCCTATATGGCTCAAGGATATTGAAGTGAAATTCAACATAAGCCTTCTATTCCTATAATTCATATGGATAGTCAAAGGGCCTTATATTTGTCTAAAGATCATGTATATCATGAAAGATATAAACATATTGATGTTAGAAATCATTCATTTGAGATAGAGTTAAGAAGAAACATTTCTTGGTTAAAAAGATAAAAGGTGATCTTAATCTTGTAAATTTTGGAACAAAAATAGTTATTTTTGATAAGTTTGGTTATTGTAGAAATTCTCTGCACATCTTTGATGTTCCTTAAGCCCAGGTACAAGCCATGGATCGATGACATGTGGTTGAGAAGGCTTCTTTGACCACTATTGGGAACAAACAGTTTTGAATGCAACATACAACAATCAGGAGGGCAACTGTTGTATTACTAATTCTTGCGAGCACCATCTTCTTCCGAGTGAGCTTGAGCACGAGCTTACCTGCGACACACAACCTCTTCCATCTTGCTCCATTCGTGCAGGAATGAAATCGCCCTGAACCCCCGTAGTCAAACTCGCAGGCCACCATCGGCATCAAAAGGAGAACTTCCACCGCTCTCGCCCTATTAGCGTGCCACAAACGGCTATCAATCGTCTTCGAGTCCACTAGAACGAAACCCGACCCACCATCTTCGCCGTTCGAGCCCTGATTCTCGCCTTCTTCATTCGCGTTGACCGGAATCGAGACCCTGAACATCGTCTGTGGCTGCTGCCGTTGATCTCGCCGAAGGAAGCTCCGCTAGAAGCCACCTTCGCCTACATGAGATCCCCCGGGAAGGGAGAATGTCCATTCTCTGCTTCCACCAGAGCGTCGTCGCGAACGGGTGAAATGACCTATATCTCAGATTTGTGAAAATTAGGGGTAATTACAAATCTTACCCCATATTTTTCCAATTTTTCGTTTTGCTTGGTACTTTTCGATATTTTTCAGGTTTACCCCTAATTTCAAATTTCAGGATAATCCAACCTTATATTTGTGGAAAGTTTAGCTTGTGTCCTATAAGGATAATTGCAAACTAGTATCCAAACTTAATTTTAGTAAAATGACCCTTATTTTTAGAATTGTGAATTTAACCCTAGTTGGAAAATGGAAATTAGTTTGTGTAAGTGGTTTGATTAAGTGTAGGAGACCTTGCATTGTAGAGTTTCTTGGATTTTATAAAGAGTTAGAATATCTTTGTTGACATGGAAAATAGTCGGAAAATAACTAAGAATGGTTATTAAGGTTTGGAGGCACTTTGGTCTAGCTTGATGGAATTATGAGAAAACAAGTTGGCTTCTTCGTTCCTATTATACAATAAGAGGTAAATCATATATTGGTATTTTTATATCTTACAAGCTCAATTATAAAGTGCGTAGTTTTGAATAAGCATATAAGACATTTTTATAAATTTAGATTTATGACTTTTATGTCGCTTGAGGTTTAAGTAAACTCTTAGGCAGTTCCTAGAAAACCTAAGAGAGTCTTATGAGTGTTTTTGTAAGTTGATAAATATATTGATAGATATGTTCCCCCGTTTGATCAGGTATTTGATATTGTATGCGCGTATAGACGATAACGAGTAATGGCTGATCGTCTAGACAGTAGCGGATAATGATTGACCGTCGATCAGTTCAGGTAAGTCGTGTGACTTACTTAACCAACTGTTCTTTGTGTAACACCCCGAATCCGTAGGACTCGAGGTGCTACTGGGCTAGGATCTCACAATGGATCCTGACCCTAGCCTGACAACAAGTTCATTGGATCTTACAACAAGGCACATATAGATTAATATACAAAACATGAAATTGATATAAATATGTATCAAAGGTAATACAAAGGTACCGCTGAGTACAAATAAAACAACACTGTACAGCAGAAGATCCCATAACCCACGATAATAACCCATTGTACGGAGTCCTCATCGGATCACCCACTCTGGATCACTCTGCAACTCTCTAAACCTGCAAAGGATCTACAACACGGTATAAAACCGTTAGCTAACCATACACATATATAAGAAGATGTAGAAGCACAAACACACATCAGAGAAACATAAACACCTCATCATGCTTTCACACATTTACCCGATTTATTATCTTTATAAAGTCCAATCACTCAATCGTATATATATATATATATATGAATATGAATATATGTGACACGAGGGATATAACCCTCGCCTCTCGGTGATAATGCCAGCTGGAGTGGCGATCTGGGACTACTCCTTCGTGTACCCTAAGGGAGTGGAGACAACGCCCGTCCCGTTTACCAGATATGGACGATCCGCAGATAACCTCCCGGTATCCTTGTGGGATGACAGGGCTGGGTTGTCACGGCCCTACAATGGGTGCTCACTAAACCATAGGTAGGTAATAACAACATCGCATGCTATCAAGCATATAACACACACACCACTCATGCATACATCCAATATAAGGATGACATCTAAGTAAGTCCTATGGACTTACCTCAACCTCAGAAGTAATCTCAACCGATCAGCTCCAACTCTGGAGAACAACACTGCCTAACAACAAGGCATAATAAGATATCAAACTCCTATCCATCAAAGGGGTCACACCTAGACCCAAGGGATCCATAAGGATCATATCCTAACTCATAAACCTCAAAGTCATAACCGGCATAAACGATAACATACTTATCAACATTCTAACCTCATACACGTACCTAACATGCTACTAACCCGCAAATACTAGGAAAGGAAAGGATCTACCCTACTCTAGGTAGACCCGGGACAAGACGCACCTGCGTGACAAGAGGGACGCAGGGGCGGAACAAGGCAACCCGCATGCGCGGCGACACTCGGCCGCAGACGCGGTGATAGGGCTGCAGGCAAACGCAGGCGCTGGCGCTAGGACCGTGGCCGCGGGGGCGGCAGCTTCCGGGCGCGGGTGCGGTGACAAGGTTTCCGCAGGGGCGGCGGTTCACAACCGCCGGGGGGGGGGGGGGGGGCGACTATGCAAAATGTGAACCCCGATCTCCTCTTCGGCTCTTCACGTGATCAAATCACGTCTTCTCCATTCCAAAGCCACACACATACATACACATACACAATCCAACATCAATCCACATCCACACACATCTAATCATAAGCTAAGCAAAGGAATCAAGGAAGAAAGAAGAGAAGAAGAAGCAAGGAGCTTACCTACTGCTGGTCTAGGCAAGGAAAACGATCCAAGACAGTACCTCAGCTGGCTCTCAAGCTCAGCACAACATCCACTAGCATCAACATCATCAAAGCCTCACAACAACTAACTCATCCAAACCAAGGGAACTCAAGCAAGATCAAGGAGAAGGAGAAGAGAAAAGAAGGACGTGAAGGCAGCTGGGGAAGATGAAGAATGAAGAAACCCTTCATCCTAAGATAAGGAAAGGTTAAGAGGCAAGAAGAGTAAAGCACGGGTCAAGAGTCAACAAAGTCGTTTGTAGCCGCAGGAAACCGCAGGGGCGGATTCCTTGGCCGCAGGGGCGGATCATGGCTCAGCTGCAGGGGCGGCTCTACAAACCCGCAGGGGCGGCTAAGGCCAAAAATGGCTCCTAAAGATCAAGGCTCTTACATCTCACCCCCCTAAAAACAAGTTTCGGGACGAAACTTGTAAAATCCTCAAACCACTCGGACTCACAAGCCGAGGTACAACTCTCTCTATAACCTCAAACACAAACATGGAGGAAATCATCAACTCTAGTAACAAAATCACTATCCAAGGCATAGAGGAAAACCATCTCTAGCCAAACCATAATCACATCACAAGACATAGATGAAAACTATCTCTAGCCATATCAACATCACATAACAGAAAGGCATGGAGGAAAAACATCTCCAGCAACACTATGTCCATCAAATAGCATGGAGGAATAACCATCTCCAGCTGAACCCTAATCGTATCACAATAGCACGGAGGAAAGAGCCATCTCTAGTTATAAACAACAATCCTACTAGCACAACAAGATCTAATAAAATCACACATCATATAATAGCTAGTACGAAAATAAACACATCATAGCATATAAGCACATAAGCATAACATCACCAAGATAGTACTAAGATCTACTCGTCGATCCTACTGGTACATCTATCTCGGCATAGAACTCTGGATAGTTCCTCTGAATACTATCCTCATTCTCCCAGGTCGCCTCATCAGGTCCTCGTCTCGACCACTGTATCCTCAGCATAGGAATGTCCTTCGAACGCAGGCGTCTCATACCTCGTTCTAGAACTGCAATTGGATGCTCAACAAAAGTGTGGTCCAGCTCAACCACCAAATCATCCCAACTCATAATATGTCTCGGATCTGGTATATACTCCCTCAGCTGAGACACATGAAACACAAGGTGAACACCCTCTAATCTCTGAGGCAAAGCTAATCTGTATGTTGCACTCCCAATCCGATCCAGAATCTCGAACGGTCGACATATCGGAACTCAACTTCCTCTTAATGCTAATGCGTCTAACACCTCGTGTCGGAGACACTCTCAGCCACACATGGGCGCCTACTCTGAACTCTAGGGGTCTACGCCTCCTATCTGCATAACACTTCTGACGGCTCTGTGCAGTCAGCCTCCGCTCTCTAATCAGTGCTACTCGAGCCACATCATCCTGAATTTGATAAGGTGTCAAACCACTAACACTGCTCTGCTCATCCCAGCATAACGGAGTACAACACCTCTGTCCATACAGTGCCTTATATGGGGTCATCCCAATAGATGTATGCCAACTGTTGTTGTATGAGAACTCAACTAGTGGGAGATGATCCGTCCACACTTGTCCCCAATCCAACACACAAGCTCGTAGCATATCCTCCAGTGTCTGAATGGTCCTCTCTGACTGACCATCTGTCTGAGGATGAAACGCAGTAGTAAAGTGCAAACTCGTCCCCAAGGCTGTCTGAATCTGCTGCCAGAACCTCGAGGTAAATCGTCCATCTTTGTCTGAGACGATCGTCCTTGGTACACCATGGAGTCTCACTATCTGCCTAGTGTACTCCTCTGCTAATCTGCTCACTGGCCACGTTTCCCGGATAGGGATAAAACGTGCCGTCTTTGTCAATCTGTCCACTATAACACAGATGACATTAAAGCTCCTGCTCAGTCTCAGCCCAATCACAAAGTCCATGGTGACGTCCTACCACTTCCTTTGTGGAACAGGAAGTGGATGGAGCTCACCTCCATGTCTGCAATGCTCTATCTTGACATGCTGGCATGTCGCACACTGTGCCACAAATCTGGCCTCATCGGGTTTCAGCCCTCCCCACCAGTATGAACGCCTCATATCCTGGTACATGTTACTTGTACCAGGATGCACTGAATAAGGCGTATAATGAGCCTCCTGTAATATCCTCTGGCGCAAATCCGCATCAGCGGGCACACAGACGCGACCGCGGCGTCTCATCACTCCATCCGCTCCTATAAGAAAATGTGGTGCCTCATCCCTGGACATCCTCTCACGGATCCTTGTCAGTGTCGGGCAGGTCTCCAACTTCTGTTGGATCTCACTCAACAGATCAGGTAGAACCTCTAAAGTACTCAGTCGGGCATCCTCATCAGGAAACTAGATGTCCAACTCTAACCAGATCAGGTCTCTCTGTAACTGAGACTGTACTGTCAATCTCGCAATCGTCTGCTCTCGAGGCGTCTTCCTGCTCAAGGCGTCGGCGACAACGTTCGCCTTTCCCGGATGGTATAAGATCTCCAGATCAAAATCCTTGATCAGCTCAAGCCACCTACGCTGTCGGTTATTCAATTTCCGCTGCATGACTAGAAATGTACTTCAGACTCTTATGGTCTGTAAAGATCTGACATGTAGCACCATACAGGTAATGTCTCCAGATCTTCAAGGCATGAACTACCGCTGCCAACTCCAAATCATGAGTCGGGTAGTTCTCCTCATACGTCTTCAACTGTCTAGACGCATATGCAATCACTCGGCCCCGCTGCATCAATACCCATACCAAGCTTAGCTTGGATGCATCACTGTAAACCACAAAATCCTCTATACCTCTGGCTGTGCCAAAATAGGAGCAAAAGTCAGACGTCTCTTCAGCTCCTCAAAACTCTGCATACATTGATCAGACCACACATCTGGTAGTCTTCCTCAGTAGACTCGTCAGTGGACGGACAATCACTAAAAATCCCCCACAAAGCGTCTGTAGTAACGGCCGGATTCAACTTGATCCCTTCAGCTCAAACCACATGACGCCAGGAATGCTACCTCTGACATCCAAAACTTGCACTTAGAGAACTTAACATAAAGTTCTCTATCTCGTAAAAACCTACAATACAGTCCTTAGCTATTTTGCATGCTCCTCTCTACTACGTGAATATACCAGAATATCATCTATGAATACCACCACAAACTGATCCAGGAAGTCGATGAAGATACTGTTCATCAACTCCATAAAGACGGCTGGACATTCGTAAGCCCAAATGGCATCACTACAAACTCGTAGTGGCCATATCGGGTCCGGAACGCTGTCCTGTGCACATCCTGCTCTCTCACCCTCAGCCGGTGATATCCTGAGCGCAAGTTAATCCTGGAAAATATTGTCGCTCCCTGAAGCTGATCCAACAAGTCATTAATACGCGGCAATGGATACTTGTTCTTAATGGTCACCTTGTTAAGCTCTCTGTCATCTATACACAGCCTCAACGATCTGTCCTTCTTCCGTACGAAGAGGACAGGTGCTCCACATGGAGATACGCTAGGGCGAATGAAGCCCTTCTCAGCCAACTCCTCGAGTTGCTTCTTTAGCTCCGGCATCTCAACAGGCGCCATCCGGTATGGGGCCTTCAAGATCGGTCTCGTACCAGGCTCTAACTCAATGCCAAAGTCCACACTCCTCTGAGGCGGCAAACTGGACGGCTCAACAAACACATCAGTAAACTCACATACCACTGGGATGTACTCTAATGCTGGACTCTCTCCCTCCTTCATGGCATAACACCAGAAGGCCTCGCAACCGTGTGCAATCAATCTAGCTGCCCGCATCGCACTGATAACCATACCTGACTTTCCATTGTCCCAACCTCGGAAAACCTCTATCTGTCCTAACTCGGTAGAAGGATAACAGTCCTCCTACCCACATCTAAGACTGCAGAATGTCTATCCTTCCAATCCATACCTAGAATGATTTCTTCATGCACTAATGACATGACAAAGAAGTCAACAACGTAGCACAGGGTCCTTACGAAATGGGACAACACACACAGATCTCATGGGTACCTCTGACCCTACTACCATCATGTAACCCATACTAAAGGGTATCCTCTTGTCATAATTAAACTCAAGTACTCAACATATACATCGGATACAAGTGAAGACATAGCTCACATATCAAATAAAACTCTAACAGGTAAACCATGGATCAGAATGGTACCTGTAGCAGTCGGTGCAGCTGGCTCCTCTACACTCCTCAACTCGAAAACTCGGCCCTGAGGGCCCCGGGTGTCAGTGGTGCTGCTCACCACGACCTCTACCTCTACTCGACCCAAGAATAGATCCCTGAGCAGTAGGACGATCTGGGACTCTCTGTTGTCCCTGTGTCTGCTGCTGCTGAGGTGGTCTTTGCCCACCTCCCGCTACACTGGCAGGTGAAGAACCTTGTTGAGATGAAGATCCACCATATCTACAGAAAATATGTCTGTGACCTAGTCTGCCACAGATGTAACAAGTCACTGTCTGCCTCGTGCACCTTCGTTGCGTATGTCCATAACCACTACAGTTATAACACTGGGGTCCCATATCTGTAATTGGTGCAGGTAAGGGGTGACTCCGGCGGCTTGGGCCTTGCCCAGAACCAATAACTCCACTAGTATCCTGCTGAGATAAAACTCCACCCCATCTACATAAAATCTCCATGTACGGACAGATCAGGGGTAGGTCTACCCGCTCTGACCGCCTCCACCACTTGTCTGATATACTCCCGGAATACGGGTCCCTCCATTGAGACACGATCTGAGCCATCTGACTGGGCTCTTTGTGATCCCGGTCTCTCAGCTGCCCCGTTCCCAGTCTCGGGAACGACACTCTCAGCAACGTCATCATGAATCTCCCCTGGCTACACGTGGATCAACAGCGGGAACCTTACCTAGTCCTCTACCTAGAGGAGGTCTACCCCTACCCCCGTCCAGCTACAGGTAAGGCTCTAGTCTGAACCATCTGTAGAGGACGTAAACCTAACTCAGAAGGCTATATATGCCGTATGTATATATCAAATCAATCACAACAGAATATCTATATATATATTGTCGAGATCTTCAGAGGGGCGACGGCTCACGTACACGATATCCCAAAACATTTTGTACTCATTTCAAAACCAAAACCATTTGAAAAGTCAGACCCCTTTTCGGGTTCTGTTTATTTATCTATTTGAACTTTATTGTAGATTACTAATGCCATTGTTGTCAACCTGGGCTCTGATACAAACTTTGTAACACCCCAAATCCGTAGGACTCGGAGTGCTACTAGGCTAGGATCTCACAATGGATCCTGACCATAGCCTGACAACAAGTTCATTGAATCTTACGACAAGTCACCAATAGATTGAATACAAAACATCAAACTGTTATAAAAGTATCAAAAGGTTTATACAAAGTACTGCTGAGTACAAACAAAACATAATATATACATGATCAAAAGATCCCATATCCCACGAGAACGACCCAGTGTACGGAGCCCTCTGCAGATCACCCACTCTGGATCACTCTGCAGTTCTCCTAACCTGCAAAGGATCTAACAACACGGTATAAAACCGTTAGCTAACCATACACATATATATAGAGATGCAAGAGCACAATCACACGTCAGGAATAATAAACACATCATCATGTTATCACACATTTACCCCGGTTAATTATCTTTATAAAGTCCAACACTCAATCGTATAAATAATGTATATGAACATAGGTGACACGAGGAATATATAATCCTCTCCTCTGGGGAATAGTGTCAGCTAGAGTGGTGATACGGTCACCGTCCCGTATACCCTATGGGAGTGAGAAAGCCCGCCCCACAATCCAAGTCTGACCTGCCCGCAGAGAACCTCCAGACTCCCAGCGGGATGAAAGGACATGTTGTCACGGCCCTACAATGGGCAGTCACTAGACCATAGGTCGGTAATAATCATAACTCATGCTATAAAGCAGATAACACACACCACTCATGCACACATCCAATATAAGGATGGTAGTTAAGTCCTATGGACTTACCTAAATCTCGGAAGTAATCTCAACTATGATCAACTCTCAACCTGGTCCACTCCAATCTAGAGAACAACACGGCTATACAAGGCATACATATATACATATCAATCTATTATCACATAAAGGGGTCACACCTAGACACAAGGGATCCATAAAGATCATATCCAACTTGTAAACCTCGATAAAACTAAACCTCAAAGCCATATCTGGCATATTCCGATATCATAATCTTTATCATTCTATTCTCACAAACATGCCTAGCATGGTACTAATTTCCTCATACTAGGAAAGGAAAGGATCTATACTACTCTAGGTAGATCTGGGACAAGACGCACCTGCGTAACAAAGAGACGCAGGGGCGGAGCAAGCAATCCGCAGGCGCCGCAAGACTCAGCCGCATGCGCGGTGACAGCGGCCGCAGGCAACGCAGGCACGGCGCAGGCGCTGGGACAATGGCCGCGGGGGCGGCGGCTTCCGGGCGCGGGTGCGGTGACAAGGTACCCGCAGGGGCGCTTTGCTGGACCACGGGGGCGGTGACAGTGCAAGAAGATGATCCACGGTTCTTTTCACTCTTCACGTGATCTATTCACGTCTCTTCTATTCCAGAACCACATACAAACACAAACTAACATCACATACATCTATACATGCATCTAATCCTAACCTAAGGAGGAAAAACAAGAAAGAAAGAAGGGAATGAAGGATGTAGAAGCAAGGAATTCACCACTGCTGGTCTATACATGCATCTAATCCTAAGCTAAGGAGGAAAAACAAGAAAGAAAGAAGGGAATGAAGGATGTAGAAGCAAGGAACTCACACTACTGCTGGTCTAGGCAAGACAAGATCACAACCACTATATCAGCTGACATCACAAGCTCAGCAACTTAGCACATCATCAACCTCACAAGGCCACAACACAAATTCTCTTCCAAACCCAAGGGAAAACAAGAACAAGATCAAGGAGATGAAGGAGGAAGCAAGAAGGACGTAGGAAGGCTAGGAATGAAGTGATGAAGAAGCCCTTGAGCTAAGGAAAAGAATAAGAGGAGGAAAGAGTAAAGCACGGGTCAAAGGGTCAACAAAGCCGGCTGCAGCCGCCGGAAACCGCAGGGGCGGTTCCCTGAGCCGCAGGGGCGCACACAAGCCCGCAGGGGCGGCCAGGCCAAAACTCGAAAGCCAATCTCGGCTAAAGTCAATCTTGGTCCGAAAGACTAAGGCTCTTACAGGAAACTTCCATATTGGTATGTTAAATCACAGTCTTTTGTTTATTTATCCAACGGTCTATAATGGTTCTCATTTCTTACCGTAACTTTGGTTCTTACGTGATCTCGACCCTATATATATATAATTAAAGTAATATATGTAACACCCCAAATCCGTAGGACTCGGAGTGCTACTGGGATAGGATCTCACAATGGATCTTGGCCCGCCTGACAACAACTTCACTGAATCTTACAACAAGGCACTGATAGATTAAAACAAAACATAAAACTGATGTATATATATATATATCGATCAAAAGGTCATACAAAGTACTGCTGAGTACAAAAGTCAAGACAAAACTCCGTACAATATAAATAACCCAAATCCACGAGTACGCCCTGTGTACGGAACCCTCCACAGATCACCCCTCCGGATCACTCTTCTACTCTCCTAACCTGGCAAAGGATCTACAACACGGTTTGAAACCGTTAGCTAACCATACACATATATAAGATAGGCAAGAGCACAACCACACATCATATAAACCATAACACATCAACATGATATCACACATTTACCCCGGTTTATTATCTTATAACGTTAGGCACGCAAGAGTAAATAAATCAGTATATGAGAATAGGTGACACGAGGAATATAATCCTCGCCTCTGCGTTCAATAGCTAGCTGGAGTGGTATCAGCCACCTTCCCGTATACTGTAAGGAGTGGTATCAGTACCTTTCCCGTATACCAAGTCTAGCTAGCGTACAGA
The DNA here is from genome assembly GCA_002319775.1 of Fagopyrum tataricum. NCBI lineage: Eukaryota > Viridiplantae > Streptophyta > Magnoliopsida > Caryophyllales > Polygonaceae > Fagopyrum > Fagopyrum tataricum. The sequence goes on along the minus strand of CM008282.1, from coordinate 36,150,479 downwards.
GAACTTCTCAGACTCCACTACGGGATGAAAGGGTAAGTTGTCACAACCACTACAATGGGCGGTCAATATAATATAGATCGGTGACCATAATAACACATGCTATAAAGCATAAAACACACACACACTCAAGCACACATCCAATATAAGGACGGTAGCTAAGTAAATCCTATGGACTTACCTCAATCTCAGAAGTATCTCGCTACGAGCAAATCCCAGAAACGTCCACTCCAACTGGGGGACAACACAGCCTATACAAGGCACACATATATATATATCACAATCCTATCACACACAAAGGGTCACACCTAGACCCAAGGGATCCATAAGGGATCAAATCCAACTCGTAACCTCAAGGCCATAACGGCATATCTATGTCATACTCATCATAACCGATACCTAGCATGATACTAGTTCCCTCGTACTAGAAAGGGAAGGAAACTACTTGACTATAAGTAGTTCCGGCCAAAACGCACCTGCGTGAACTAAGACCGCAGGGGCGGAAGAGGTCACCCGCAGGCGCGGAAGGTAGAAGCCGCAGGGGCGGTGACACGGAACGCAGGCAAGCGCAGGTACGTCGCTGGCACGACGCAGGCGTGTGACACGGTAGCGCGCGGGGCGGTGGCTCTTGGCCGCGGGGGCGGCGACATTGCAGAAGACAACTTCGCGGGCTTCTCTTCGGTTCTTCAGGTGATCAAATCACATCTATAATCTTCCAAGATTCATACACATACACATAAATACACATTCAAAACGTCACCCTATTATCAATACAACTAATCCTAAGCTAAAGAGAAGGAATCAAAGAAGAAGAGATGGAGAAGAAGTAAGAACTCACCACTCCTGGAAATCCTAGGTTGCAGGGGGAGTCACAAACATCAATAGCTAGCTTCCAAGCTCAGTATACACATCACTAGCATCAGCATCAACCCCAAAGTACATTTTCAAAAACCAAACTCCAAGGAAAACAAGAACAAGGCTCACAAGGGAAGAAGGATAAGAAAAGTGGACGTAGGTAGGTCTGGAATGGAATGAGAAATGGAATGAAACCCTTGCTCAGCAAGGTAAGGAGTAAGAGAAGGAGTAAAGCACGGGTCAAAGGAGTCAACAAATCGGCTGCAGCCGCCGTAAACCGCAGGGGCGGATCACAGGGCCGCAAGGGCGGGAACTCGCAGGGACGACATACGTGTCCGCGGGTGCGGCAAGGCCAATCTCGGCCAAAGCCAATCTCGGCCATGGTCCGATCTCGGTCCGAAAGAAAGGGCTCTCACATCACCCCCCTAAAAAACAAGTTTCGTCCCGAAACTTGCAAGATCCTGAAACCACTCGGACTCGGAAAGCCAAGATACACTCTCTATAACCTCAAACATAAGCATGGAGGAAATCATCAACTCCAGCAGTGAACTATACTATCCAGGGCCTAGAGAGAAAATCATCTCTAGCCAAATCATAAACATATCACAAGCATATAGGAAGCACATCTCTAGCCGTATCATAACCATAACAGAAAGGCATGGAGGAAGTACATCTCCAACGCTACTATGTCCATCAAACTAGCATGGATGAAAGAACCATCTCCAGCTAAACCTATCGTATCACAATAGCATGGAGTGAAGAACCATCTCCAGCTATAAACAGGAAAGCATACTAGCATAACAAGATCTAGTAAGATCATAATCACCTCAAGCTAGCATGAAATAAACATATCACAGCATATAAGCATGTAAGCATAGAAGACTCACCAAGCTAGTACTAAGATCTACTCGGTGATCCTACTAGTGCACCTATCTCTGCATAGAACTCTGGATAGTTCCTCTGGATACTATCCTCAGTCTTCCACGTAGCCTCCTCAAGTCCTCGTCTCGACCACTGTATCCTCAACATAGGGATGTCCTTCGAACGCAGGCGTCTCATACCTCGCTCTAGGACTGCAATAGGATGCTCTACAAACGTGTGGTCCGGCTCAACCACCAAACCCTCATAACTCACGATGTGTCTCGGATCTGGTATGTACTCCTCAGCTGAGACACATGAAATACAGGGTGAACACCCTCTAATCTCGGAGGCAAGGCTAACCTGTAAGCTGCGCTCCCAACCGATCCAGAATCTCGAACGGTCCGACATATCGGGGACTCAACTTCCCCCTTAATGCCAAAACGTCTAACACCTCATGTCGGGGACACTCTCAGCCACACATGGGCTCCAACCCCTGAACTCTAGAGGTCTACGCCTCCTGTCAGCATAAGACTTCTGACGGCTCTGTGCAGTCAGCATACGCTCTCTGATCAATGCTACCAGAGCCATATCATCCTGAATCTGATCAGGTGTTAAACCATTAACACTGCTCTGCTCATCCCAGCACAACGGGGTACGACATCTCTGTCCATAACAGTGCCTCATATGGGGCCATCCCAATAGATGCATGTCAGCTGTTGTTGTAGGAGAAACTCAACAAGTGGGAGATGATCCGTCCACACCACCTGTCTTCAATCCAACACACAAGCTCGCAGCATATCCTCCAGGGTCTGAATGGTCCTCTCTGACTGACCATCTGTCTAGGGATGGAACGCAGTCGTGAAGTGTAAACTCGTCCCAAAGCAGACTGAATCTGCTGCTAGAATCTCGAGGTAAATCGCCCATCTCTGTCTGAGACGATCGTCCTCGGTACACCATGGAGTCTCACTATCTGCCTAGTGTACTCCTCAACTAATCTGCTCACACCGCCACGTCTCCCTGATAGGAATGAAACGTGCCGTCTTTGTCAATCTGTCTACTATAACCCAGATGGCATCAAAACTCCGGCTCAGTCTCAGTCCGGTCACAAAATCCATGGTGACGTCCTC